>CM061137.1:127218818-127665787 GCA_030789695.1 Scilla litardierei
TTGCAACCTAGTCGGTCAACCAACGTTCTTAGACCGACTAACGACAGTCAGTAACTCCTGAGAAATTTACAAAGCCAACTAGTCGGTTCAAGAAGGTTTTCCGACCGACTGGATCGTCATCTAGTCGGTCAGTGCCCCTTCTTACACCGTCTAATGAGCACCAAAATTTCCGAAATGGAGCGCGAAGCTCCGGGATCGATTCCTAAGACTCATAGGCTTGATCTGACAATAAGATATGACCGATATGAAGCCCGTCACGAATGACTTACTCCAAAATCGACGATCAACGGAAGAAGCTAGGAAAACACGACGAAACGATTGAAAATGAAAGCTACGGGGACGAAAACCACACACGAGGAGAAAATCCACTAAAACATATAATATAATATAATAAATCCGGATACATGAAACCAGTCGTTACATCCTCTCCAACTTAAGAAAAATTCCTTCCTCGGAATTTCCCAACACTCACGTGTCCGGGAACAAAAGTGGGAAACGCTCTCGCATCTCATCCTCATTCTCCCAAGTAGACTCTCCAGGCGAGCCGTGTCGCCACATCACCCTCACAAGATTGACAACCTTGTTCCGAAGTGACTTCTGACGCCTGTCCAGAATCTGCACTGGCTGCTGGTCATACGTCATATCAGGGCGAACGGTAATCTCCGAAAAATCCACAGCATGAGATGGATCGCTAATGTATCGACGAAGCTGTGACACATGGAAAACATTGTGAACTCCCTCCAAAGATGGCGGCAAGGCTAAGCGGTAGGCTACCTCGCCAACTCTCTCCAGAACGTCAAACGGTCCAATGTATCGCGGGCTCAACTTCCCTCGCTTCCCAAAATGAATCACACCACGATTCGGGGAAATCTTCAGAAACATATGATCTCCAGGCTGAAACTCCAAAGGACGACGTTTAGCATCCGCCCAATGCTTAAAACGGTCCTAAGCAATCCTCAATCTCTCCCGAATGTTCCTGACGACCTCCACAGCATCCACAATCATCTCAGGTCCCAACAGCTCCCGATCACCAACGTCATCCCAACTCAATGGCGATCGACATTTCCTCCCATAAAGAGCGGCGAAAGGCGCCATGCCAATACTCGCCTGGAAGCTGTTGTTGTAAGAGAACTCCACCAAGTGCAGATGGTCCTCCCACGAACCCTTGAAATCCAACATGCACGCTCTCAGCATGTTTTCCAAAATCTGAATCGTCCTCTCGGACTGGCCATCCGTCTGCGGATGGTACGCCGTGCTGAAACTCAGACGCGTACCCAAACTCTTCTGCAAACTCTGCCAGAACTGAGATGTGAACCTCGTGTCTCTGTCTGACACGATACTCACAGGGACTCCGTGAAGTCGCACGACCTCCTGCATGATTCACGTTACATCACTATCTAAACTAGGAATAAGGAAATAAAAACGGAGAGTAAAAGAATTTACCTCCATATATCTCCTCGCTAGCGTCTCAGTGGACTGTCCCACTCGGAACGGAATAAAGTGCGCGGATTTGGTCAATCGATCTACGATCACCCAAATCGCGTCATTCTGCTTCGGACTCCGAGGTAGTCCAGTCACGAAATCCATAGTGATGTGTTGCCACTTCCACTCCGGAATCGGAAGCGGTTGTAGCAACCCGGTCGCACGCTGATGCTCCGCCTTCACTTGTTGGCAAACCAAACACTTGGCTACACTCCGAGCCACACTCCTCTTCATGCCATGCCACCAATAATTCAGACGAAGATCTCGGTACATCTTGGTCCCACCAGGATGCACAGAATACGGCGAACTGTGTGCCTCCACCATCAACTCCTCTCTAATATCCCCAGCTGGCACACACAACCTGGCTCCAAACCTCAGCGAGCCATCCTCATGAATCAGAAAGTCAGTCTGCAGACTGGCTTTCACCAGCTCCCGAATCTTTACCAACTTCGGATCTCCAACCTGGCCAACCTTAATCCGATCCACGATCGTCGACTGTACATGCATACACATCAACGAAGAAACCTCCCCAGGAAGAACAATCTCCACAACCGACTCGCAAAAATCCTGCTGTAATCTCCACTGCGAGGTCAACAACATCACCGCTGGAAGCCTACTCAGCACATCAGGAACCACATTCACCTTGCCAGGGTGATACTGCAGATCAATCTCATAATCCGCCATGAGCTCCAACCATCGACGCTGTCGCATGTTGAGCTCCTTCTGAGTAAAAATATACTTCAAGCTTTTGTGATCGGTGAAAATCTTCACTTTCTCACTCAGCAGGAAGTGCCTCCAAATCTTGAGCGCAAACACAACAGCAGCCAACTCCAAATCATGCGTCGGGTAATTCTTCTCATGAGTCTTGAGATGACGCGAAGCATACGCCACAACATGCCCGTGCTGATGCAACACACAACCGAGACCCTTGCCAGAAGCATCGCAAAAGATCTCAAATCCACCGCTGCGATCAGGCACAACAAGAATAGGGGCAGTCGTCAATCTCTCCCTCAAAACACCAAAGGCATTCTCACAATCACCCGACCAAACAAAAGGTACATCCTTCCGCGTCAACCTGGTCATCGGCTCAGCAATACGGAAAAAGTCCTTAATGAAACGCCGATAGTAACCGGCAAGTCCAAGGAAACTCCGGATCTCAGACGCTGACGATGGAACAGGCCACTCCCTGATGGCCCTAATCTTCTCGGGATCCACAGAAATACCATCCCCAGTCACCACATGCCCCAGAAAAGCAACTCTATCCAGCCAAAACTCGCACTTCAAAAACTTAGCATACAAACGATGCTTCCTCAAAATCTCCAATACAGTCCTCAAGTGCGAGGCATGCTCCTCCTCCGACCTCGAATAAATCAGAATGTCGTCAATGAAGATAACGACAAACTTATCCAAAAAGTCATAGAAAATCAGGTTCATCAGATTCATGAAAACTGCGAGTGCATTAGTTACGTCGAAAGGCATAACCACAAACTCATAGTGTCCATACTTCGTCCTGAACGCTGTCTTTGGAACATCATCCTTCTTCACCTTCAACTGATGGTAACCACTCCTCAAATCCAATTTAGAAAACACCCTCGAACCTCCAAGCTGATCAAAAATATCATCGATGCGAGGCAACATGTATTTATTCTTGATGGTTACCGCATTCAACTCCCGATAGTCCACGCACATGCGACGCGAACCATCCTTCTTCTTCACTAGCAGCACCTGTGCTCCCCACGGAGACACACTAGGATTGATATAACCCTTCTGTAAAAGCTCATCCAACTGCTTCCGCAACTCTTCCAATTCTGCAGGCGCCATACGATAAGGCGCCTTCGAAATCGGCTGCGCTCCCGGAATAAGATCAATAGAAAATTCTAAAGCTCGATCAGGTGGCAAACCGGACATCTCCTCGGGGAAGACGTCATCGAAATCACGCACCACAGCTGGCCTCTCCAGCTCCATCTGCATAGCCACAACCTCCACCGGCCTGGCCCGAAATCTGACAGGACCAAGAAAGCTGCTACCACGGCTGAACTCAAATACTGGATGTCCAGGAATCTCGAACACAACCTTCTTCCTCCGACAGTCGATCGTAGCATAGAAGCTCACAAGCCAATCCATCCCAAGGACCGCATCGTAGTTAATGATGTCATGGATAATGAAATCAGCACGAAGCTCACGTCCACAAACCGCCAACGGGCAAGAATTGCACCCACGATGCACCGAGACCACACCGTTCCCTGTGACGATATTCCAACTCTTAGGAAGAGAGGACGTCGACAAGGAATGCTTCTCCACGAAGCTCCGGGCCAAAATGCACATCGACGCACCTGAGTCAAAGAGGACTCGTGCAGGAAATGTGCAAACCAAAACCACACCTAGCAAACAGGCTAACAATCAAATCCTATCCTAGCAACAAACATGAGCAAGCAACCAACATAATCAACATTCAAACTAACTAAGGAAGAAAATAGCTAGAATGAGCGTTACCTGTAATAACCTCGTCCACGGCCATGCTCTCCTCCTCAGTCATCAGAAAGGCCTGTCCTCTCGGCGGAACAGCCTGTCGAAAGGCATGTCTCTGTGGAACAAGGGGCGCTCCACGTCCAGCGGGAACAGATGCTCTCTGCTGCAACGGCTGTGCTGCGACAGGTACCTGCCAAGGCTGCTTCGACCTCGGACAATCCTTCATGGTATGAGTAGGATCCCCACAAACGACACACTGGCCCAGGAATCTCCTACACTGATCCTTGACATGCTCGGTCCTACCGCAGAAATGGCAAGTCTTCAGAATAGGCCCTCCTGGCCTCTTGAACTGAGCTGGCTGATTAGGCTTGAAACCAGGCCTAACCACCACTCTGGCATGCTCCATAGGCCTCTTCCCAGCACCAGAAATGTGTCCCCTCCTCTGACTCAGGTTCAGCTCCTGCCGCCTCGCAGCGACCAGAACCTTCTGATAAGAGTCCAGATCAGAGGAAGACACAAAACTCTGGAGCTCCAAAGCAAGTCCCTGCAGGAACCTCTGAGCCCTCTCATCAGCAGCCTGCACCATCTTCAGCGTGAACCGACTAAGCCTAGTGAACTCTTGGTGGTACTGGTCCACCGTCAAGCTCCCTAGCTTCAGATCAACGAAACGCTGCAGCATCTCCTTCTTAGCAGCCTTCGGAAAGAACTCCTCATCAAACTTGGACTTAAAGGTAGCCCAAGCTATCGGCTCCACCAACATCTTCTCTTCCGCATCCCACCAGTTCCGAGCATTATCCTTGAGTTGCCTCTTCCCCAAATCAACCCATCCAGCCGGGGTGATCTTGGCCATCTTCAAGTTGTCCTCAATGTTCCGAATCCACTCATCGGCAGCCAGAGGACCCTCAGACCCATCAAAATATGCGGGACCCAGCTCCCGAAATTGCTTCGCTCCCGGCTCGGAGCGAGGGGCCTCCGAAGTCGCCCGAGGAGCTCGACCAGCCGGAGCATTCTGGGCTTGCAGGAGCACGCCTTACTGCACCTGCATCATCTGAAGCATCATCCGCATCATCTCCCCGTTGGTGGGTTCCCGCTCAGGCTCCTCGTCATGAGGGGACGCACCACTACCTCCACCACGGGTGATTCGTCTTCCTGCCATCTAGTGACACAGAAAACGAAACAATTAGACTCATAGCTTATGACTCGGACGTCGAACTTAGTTTATTGGACACTCTAATATTATTATCGCTATTCCGACAATTCGCAGGTACAGAAGGACCTGCATGGGCCACCAACAAAACCTGTCACGCCCTGCTTCCCAAAAATGGAGGCGAGACGTGAAAAGGTCCGCACGAGAGTGGAGCTGTGAAGCCCCAAACCCGATAAGCGTCAATAATACATAAGCAGGTCCCTGTAACCGCAAACGGAACAACAATAATAACACAAGGAGAGACAGAAACAAAAGTCCAATCTCAGAAATTGTCCAACATTAAAATTAAGTTCAACATCCAGAAAAGCCACCAGGCTAAAAGAAAGAGTCTAAAGGCCCAGAACAAGGCCAAACAAAGACAAACGTAAACAGAGTATAGGTGCTACGCACCGACAACAAAACAGCAGTCTAAAACAAAAAGAGGAAAGCACAACGAAGACACTAGGACTGGTCCCCAGTGTCCACGTACTCCTCGCCAAACGCAGACTCGGGCACGGCGTCCGTAAACACGTCGTCCTCAACAACGGACTCAAGGCTCGGGATCTAACATGTGTCACCCAAAAGAGTAAAGGGGCACATGTCAGCAAGTCTAAAAGACTTGGGCAAGGAAACTGAAGGTAAGGTAAACTAGCAACCTAGCAGTTATAGTATGTTGCATGGCATGACAAGTATAGTATGGAAGTGACAAGTAAAGGGAAGTGCAAGTAGCAAGTATGTCTCGGATAACAAGTAAAACACGGACAAGTACAAGTCAAGTGGTTCACGTCAAGTGAACAGTCAAGTAAACAAGTTGTGCACAGAGATTCCGCCTGTTGGCTAGAGTGGCTGATCGGGCCAACTCCTAAGCTCAAGTGACCGTTTATCTCTACCCCTCCACGTGTATCGAGCCAGGGAATTACCCCGAACACGGAATGCTCGCTTCTGGAACACGAGCCAGGAAGTGTATTTAACATGTATGGCGTAGGGTTATGCCTGCAACGCAGGTGCCTAACCGGTAAACAAGTAGGTCGGGCATTGGCTATCAACCAACTCACGTAGCCCGCTTCTGGACACGAGCCAGGAAACACAAGTATTGTAGCGTGTGCTACGAATGCGACATTCAACATGGATAGCATGGATGACAATTAATTCGCGTACCGTTAATCAAAATTAAACATGACATGATAGTTATGCAACATGATAAATGACGGTCCTAGCTTCGTTGTCAAGCTAGTTCCGGAATTTGCGCCTAGGCGAGTATCATTTCGTCGCCTAGTCTCTTTTACGCCTACAACAAGTAAATGGCCTAAAACATGGCCCAAACCCTAAGTGGCAAGTTTCACTTGCCTAGCACCGAGGATGACGATCAACACGAGGGTTCGTCCCACGGATGCTAATCTACGGGGAAGTCGCTGTTATGGAGAAACAATCATCAAAACAACATTCATTTCATTAGGGTTTCACAAAAACACAACGGGTTATGAAAACATTAAGAGATCGATTATTACCGTATCGGAGGCGGAAGAATGATGCCGAGCAAGCACGACAACGGAAGAAACGCTCCGGGGAACCTAGGGTTCAGATCTGGAATAGATGGGGAAAATCTGGAGAAATGGGGTTTTGGGGGATTTTGGGGGATTTGATGAAGGTTTGAGGAAGATGAGAGGTAGAATGTGTTAAGTGAGGGTTTGGATGATGGATTTTGGGCTTGGGATGAAGGAATAAGGGTTTGAGGTAGTAGGGGGCTCAATGGGGGAGAAACTAGGGTTTTAGGTCATGAGGAAGAAGAAGAAAACGTTTGGGAGGGGTTTAAATAGGAAGGGCTGGCGGCTGCCCAGAAATTAGGGTTTCGACACTGATTAGTCGGTCAGAGAACAACCACTGACCGACTAGTTTGACATTTAGTCGGTCGATGAACGTTCTTAGACCGACTAAGAATGAACAGTAGCTGGTACCAAAAATAGTTAATGAGTTAGTCGGTTAAAGAAGCATTGCTGACCGACTAGTTTGCAACCTAGTCGGTCAACCAACGTTCTTAGACCGACTAACGACAGACAGTAACTCCTGAGAAATTTACAAAGCCAACTAGTCGGTTCAAGAAGGTTTTCCGACCGACTGGATCGTCATCTAGTCGGTCAGTGCCCCTTCTTACACCGGCTAATGAGCACCAAAAGTTCCGAAATGGAGCGCGAAGCTCCGGGATCGATTCCTAAGACTCCTAGGCTTGATCTGACAATAAGATATGACCGATATGAAGCCTGTCACGAATGACTTACTCCAAAATCGACGATCAACGGAAGAAGCTAGGAAAACGCGACGAAACGATCGAAAATGAAAGCTACGGGGACGAAAACCACACATGAGGAGAAAATCCACTAAAACATATAATATAATATAATAAATCCGGATACATGAAACCAGTCGTTACAGTATTGAATGTTTAAAGCAAGAATTATGAGTTAGAAATCAAACGGAAATGTTGAATCTATAGTTAAGATTTAGGATATGCTTATAATTGTAGCGTTATTCAGTGACGAGACGAGAAGTGATAATTTATTTTAGGAACACTTGATTGAGGTTTTGGGTTTAGCAACTAGTATGTTAGAATATTGGAGTTGCAGTTATGAGTATATATATATATATATATATATATACATTAGTATTATTCACTCACCCTTGTCCATGCACATCGTGGGTAGTCGTCACTAACTATTTTTGCTTGCCCATTGATGGTTAAGTCCATCGATGGTGCATAGTCATCTGAACCCCCCCCCCCTTTTCGAAATTTAATCTTATCATTATCACTTGCATCACTTCCTACTTATCCCATTTCTTCGTCTGTAGTTTTTCAGATCATAGTTTACCTCATAGGAATTCAATGAGATGCATAAGTATTATCAGCATCTGGTTAACGAATTCAAATCTTAAAAATTCCGAGGACGGAATTTTTCTTAAGGTGTGTAAAATGTAACGACTGGTATTTTAATAATACATTTTATTCTTACCCTATCCCTTGTCATACTTTTTCCGTATCCGTTATTCGTGCGTATACGTATTACGTATTCGTACTACGTACTCGTATTAGCTACGTGCCTTAAATATGTATTAGCTATAACTATTATTTTAAACATATCATTATATTTTTCATTAAATTATCATTTCAAAATTTAAATTCAAATTATTTCTATATTACATATAGGACTTTTACTCATTAGCTATTAATCTCCTTTAATTTCAATTTATCCCATGTTTCTTTCCTTTTTCCTCCTACTCTTAAATCTCCCTATTTAAATCTGAAATCTTTCTTTTTAATTTTTTAAACCCTAATCTCATAGACCCAGCCGCCACCCTACTTTAAACCTAGCATATACTAAACTCAATCTCTAATTCCCAGGGCGTTGGCTCACTCACGCACACAGCTAATAAAAAAGAAAACAAACCCAGTGCTCATTTTCTCCAAACCCAGGCCATTCAACTGACTCCATATTAAAACCCAAAAAGAAAACAAAACCTAAACTAGACCCAGGCTCTCACGTGTATAAACCCAAACAAAACCTAAATTAAACCTATCTCTAAAACAAAACAAAAAGAGAACCCAGGCCGCCCCCTCCTATATTAAACCCTAGACCTAGGCCTTTCTATCATCTCCAGGCCGCACAAACCCAGAACCCTAGTAATCTATTTTTCTAATTTAGAAAATTAGTTTTGGGGTATTTTAAATTCAGAAAATTGCTTATTGAATGTTTAGAAATCATGAAAAATGCCTGATAACCTTAGAAAGTTATTTACTGCTTAGATAAATTCATTTGCTTAACTGCAAATATTTTTGGATTCATTCTTATACAGTAAATGCATGATTAAAGGGGTGAAAACAGTTATATCATAAATTGGCGACTTGTCACTCGCCGTATAATTATATTGAACTGCTATATAAACCCATGAGATACTGTAGACTGGTCATATGCATATGTTATGATGCAACTGTACGGAACTGATCGTATCGGCTGAGGAAAATATTGCATGGATATAAATAGATAGTACACGTACTTTTGACCCGGCGCTTGACTCGACCCGTGGGATTAGGGTAGTTTATGATCACAAGTGTTACGGAGTGGCTGGATGCACCCATACCGAATACCTCCAACACATTACGGAGATTAGAGCTTGACCGTCGCCATATAGGGTCGGTGAGTAGCGTCACGGATTGGCTCCCGTCACAGGGCGCATGTTAGGCATCTCTCGTACTCTTGGACATTGACTTATCACCAGAATATATTGGTTATTAAATATTGTTCTAACCTATTTTCTACAGGTTGCTACAACGTTACAGTTTTGTTATCAAATGCTAAATTGTTACAGGTTACAAATAGTATTGCAAATGGCTATCAAATGATTAAATTGCTGCAGGTTGTAAATTGTTGCGAATGTTTAACTGCTATAACTCTTTTAAAATTAAAATTATTGCTTGTCTTTAACCCCTTTTAAATTAAACTTATTGCTTTTTTTTAAAGTTCAGTGTGGTTCAATTTTAAATATCTAACGTTTTTGTTTTAGAGATTATCTTGCCGAGTAAACCTCGCTGACGGACATTTCACTTTGTTGTTTTACGAAATGTCCGTCAGGTATCGATAGTGAGTTCTCTGAAAACACTACTGCAGGCGTCGAGCCAGTGCTCGAAGGATACATGGAGTACCTACCCGCTGAAGATTAGACGATCACCTTCGCGACTGCACCTTTATATTTGAATTAATGTAATTTGTATACTTTGTTTATATTGGCCATACTAGGCCCAAAATGTATCTTAAATTCTATACGTTGGATATGTAATAATGTTGTTTGAGCTGCTTCTTAAATTTGCATGCAAGAACCTGCAATTTCTACACAGATGCTTAGTGTGTTTAAGCCATGGAGGAAGAAAAGAAAAGATTTTAAAGAAAAGAAAAAAAAGTACTCCTCCTTATTTTAAGCACACCGCGGACCCGTTCGCATCCTCGCTCCTGGTAGAATGGGAATCGGGGTGTGACATAAACATTCATGATCAAGCAATAAAGCACTATATTTATTCTTTAACACATCATGATCATGAACTGAGGCATCATGCTTACATTTTAAATTTTTATGAACAGACTTCAAATATCTAAAATTTACTTTGCAATGGTTTATAATTTTTAACTAAATCATAGTAAGCATCAAGCAATTCATTATTATCATACTCATCATTAGAGGCATCGTTTACCCCATCATTTTCAAGAGCCATGAAACATGTGATTGTTGTTGGATATTGGTCATTAAGCACAATAAGATTTTGATGATGATCACCACATTATGTTATTGCTAATGACTCTACATGTCTTAATCTCAGATTTATTAATGTTATATCTTGATGGAGACAAAGCAATAGATGCTTAGGATGATGAATTAAGTTGGGAATGTTAGCTCAAGGTAATTGCAAAGCATGCACAAGCTTCAAGATATAATTTCATCTCTTTCGTTGTGTAATTTTCATCTTTATTCTTAGATACTTTGTCTGCCTTGTAGATGCATTCATTCTTACCTTAAAACACATTTGAAACTCATAAAAAAATTTGGAAAAGTTTTGAAATGATTTAAAATAATTTCCCAAATAATCTTGATGTTTTTGTCTATTTATCAGGAAAATAGTCGACTACCTTATAGTAGGGGTCAACTACTTTCTTAAGGAAAAACATGTTTTCCTCCGTCGCCCCAGATAGTCGACCGCAACTTTGCTGGTAGTCGACTACCATTATATGGGGAGTCGACTACCCATAACACAGCGGTCGTCTACTCTTAACACAGCGGTCGACTACCGGCACTATTCACAGCATAGAAAACACAGCTCTGCATTTCTCGCAAAGCTTCAAAAAAGTTGTTGGGAGGGCATTTTGGGGGGATTTTCAATAGTTTTTAGATCTATTTAATCTTGGTTTGCTGGGAGATTTTAGATTAATTATTGAGCATATTTCTAAGTTTTTCAAGCTTACTAAAATCCTCTCTTTCCCTCGTGATCTTCAAAAGAGTTTTCATTCAAAGAGAGTTTTTCTTCCAAGTCTCAAGCTCATTTAAGCACTTGGTTTTTCACTCTTCTTAGCTTTCATTACATGTGGTAAGATCATCTATAAGGCTTAGGTAAGAGTGTGTAATTTTTTTTAATTCATTTTAACCTAGCTCTCGAGTTGTGAGAGCATTTTGGAGAATTACTCCAAAGTGGAGGGTTTACTCCATCATTGGGAGGGTTACTCCTTTCTATCCTGGTTTAGGAATTGTACTCGTGTTGAGTCTAGGTTACCAGGTTAAGGTGCATTTAGTGGAAATCCACAACTAGGGTTTACGAGGATAGGACTGGAGTAGGCATAGCCAAACCAGGAAATTTCTTTGTGTTTGTGATTGTCATTATCTGTTTATTGTTTGTATTGCAATTACATTTCTGCATTTGCTAAATTAATTTTAATCAACATTTTTAATTTGCACTACACTATTCACTCCCTCTCGAGTGTGTTGCTTAGTATTCAGGATCCTAACAATTGCATCTTTTCGTTGTCTCCCTCTTCTTCTTTTGAGAATGAAGCATTTAATGAAGATTCATCAAAATCTTTAAGCATATGCCAAACTTGGTATGCACTTGTTACACCTGACATGTGACTTAAAACATTGTTAGAAAATGAAGAAAACATAATTTTTAATATCTTGTTATTGAGGGTGGCCATTTGCTTTTCTTTTTCAAACCACATGGAGTTGGGTGTTGTTGTTCGCAATAGGACATCTTTAACGCAATCTATAAGTCCATGTCAATGGATTGAATGTAGAGCACCATCTGCGTTCTCTTATTGTCACGTCCCGCTTCCCAAAGATATGGAGGCGAGACGTGAGAAGGTCCGCTCAGACTTGAAGCTACAAAGCTGCAAGTCCGAAAAGCGTCAAAACATTTACATGGCAGGTCCTTGCAATTGCGATACGAAACAAAGATAATAATAAGGAAAGAGACATAAAATAGCCAAACTCAGAATGTCCAACAATAAGTTCCAACATCATAGAAAAAGCCACCAGGCTTAAAAGAAAAGAATCTGAAGGGCCCCAGCATGGCCAACAAAAGTACAAAGTACAAAGGAAGGTACTACGCACCGACAACTAACAGAAATCCTAAAACAAAAGGGAACTCATCAAGGTCACTCAGAAAGGTCACCGGTGTCCACAAAACTCCTCCTGGCAGACATGGACTCAGGCTCAGCGTCAGCAACAACCACGTACTCAGTTACGGTCTCTGGCTCAGGGTCTAACATGTGACACCCAAAAGAGCAAGGGGCACATGTCAGCAAGTCTACAAGAGACTTGTGCAAGGAAACTGAAAGTGAAAGTAAACAATCTAGCAGTTCTAGCATGATGCAATGACATGACAGTTAAAGTATGAGTGCAACAAGTAAAGTGAGGTACAACAATCATTTAGCATGGCATGGCAAGAGTAGCAAACTACTATCATTCACAAGTCACGTTTTCATGTCGTGCACAGAGTTCACGCCTTACAGCTAGAGTGGCTGATCGGGCCAACTCCTAAGCTGAGTGGTCGCTCAACCCTACCCCTCCACGTGTATCGAGCCAGGGCCTTACCCCCGAACGGGAATGCTCGCTTCTGGATCACGAGCCAGGAAGTGTTTTTCATGATGGCATAGGGGTGCACCTAGTCGGAACAATGAAGTACAAGTATTTTGTAGCGTGTGCTACGAATGCAACAAACAACTTGGATGACATGTAAGATGCAATGCATGGCAGATAACAGTTTAAGTGCATACAGATAAGGAATTTAAATATGGCAGATAACAATGCATGAATGTCATGGCAGGGTGACAGATCTAGCTTCGTTGTCAAGCTAGATCTTAAAGTTGCGTCTAGACAGCTATCATTTCACTGTCTAGTCTCTTTTACGTTAAAAACAAGGAAGTGCCCTAAAAACATGGCCCTAAGCAAAAGTTGGCAAGTTTCACTTGCCTGCAAGTCAAACGTCTGAGAAACACCGTCCAAAAGAGTCCAAAGTCACAAGTAACCTACGTGCACAAGTCCACCGGCCTACATTCCCGTTTTATTAATCTTTATTAGTGAATTTAAAACATTTAAAAACATCGATTTTAGTCTTGATTAACAGGCAAAAGGTTGGGGTCCTAGGGGTGCAAAGCGTTACCTCAACATGACGCGAAAGCTACACTGGCGTCGGGTAGCGACGCCAGGGGTTGGAATAAAAGAACGTGCTCCAAGTCCAGATCCCGAAATATATTCCTCGCTCGAATGATCTGGGCAGCAACCGGAGCAACGAACCAAGATTCCAAAGCTAGCACTTGCGACGACGGGCTACAACTTGTCGCAACGTCAAAATAGTCCAACGGCGAAGAAGAAGCACTTGGGTGGGACCCACAGCAGTTCTAGGGGCCAAAGGGGGACCCACAATACCTCTGGAGAACTTGGGGGGCCCACGGTGACAAGCGGTGCGAGAGTTGCGACGTTGCGACGAACGTCGCTCGGTCAGACACGGTCGGTGCGGAGAAAGTCCTCGGTCGGACACAGCGGACAGGGATGTGCAGCGCTTGCGAAGCGGGCTCTCGGTCGGTGCGGGGAAGGCCTTCGGTCGGACACAGCGGATGCGGGGGTCAGGCGCTTGGCGGGGCGTTGCAACGTTGCAACATTGCAACGGAACGACGATGCGGGCGAGAGCGGGGGAATCCTTCGGTCGGTGCGGGCGGGAGCGGGGGTCGGTGCGAGGATGCAGAGCGGGGTTGCAAGCGGGCGGATGTGCAGAGCGGGTGCAGGCGAAGCTCTCGGTCAGACCAAGAGATCCTCTCGGTCGGACACGGGGCGATGCGGGTGGCTGCTGTGCGGTGCGGAGCGGGCCTTGGTGCGGGCGAGGCTCTCGGTCGGTGCGGGGGAACGGGGGCGAAAACGTTGGTCGGTGCGGGGCGGCTGTGCTGCAACGTTGCGACGAACGTCGCAAGCGAGATTTTGGGTTTTGGGAGCGGCTAGGTTTGTTTGCTTGCGAAAATAGGGTTTCCTTGGGGTTGTTTATATAGTGTAGAGGGGTTGACTTGGTCTAGGGCTAATCCTAATAGGGTTAGGATTTAAAAATCATTTAAAACTCATTCCTACTCACACAAGGCTAGGGTGCGGCCAAGATGAGCTAGGATTTGGCTCAAAATCGTTTGAAATATTATAAACTAATAGAAATTATATTTGGCTAGGAAATACTTGAAAACTTAGTGATTAAAAATATTATAAGCCATGCTAAAAATGTAAAGTAGGTCAAATAAACTCCAAAAATTATAAAATAAATATTGGGTTGATCGGGACGACGAGAGAAAGGTAACTAAGAAGACGGATCTCAATTTCGACATCGAGTGACGAAACTAAAAATAGAAACGTCTCACGTCAAAAGTGAAAATCACAACGCCTCTTCGAATAAGATCAAATCGTGAGAGAACGACCCGTGAAATGTCGTTCCAAATTAGTGCCACGATTTAATACTCTCAGAGACGATCACAACGACATATCACACCAAAGTGTTCACAAACAAACAAAGTCTATAACAAATACGTGCACGGTCAACAGCACGTGCACGAAGAAGATACGATCGGAAAGCGACCGTTACATCCTCTCCACCTTAGAATAAAGTCCGTCCTCGGACTTTCTAACTATAAATATAACTCTAGCTAGACTAGTAGCTATCCTGATCACATCACATCATAATTCACTCAGGTATAGTCATTACAAGTGTTTATATATGCATTAGGTAGTCAAACAATAACTCTGCTATCCTGTATATATATTCATTCATGCACATTTTTCAATCATATATATATGCATACATCCCTTATATAACTACTACTAACCTAGCACAAACAATAGTTCAGTTACTCACCTAAGATTAGTCTCATACCAGCAAATACAATCATTGCTCTACGTATAGATAGCTACCTATGCACGACACAAACATGTGTATACTACTCCCTAATATTTCCTAGTATACATCCAATACCAAACACATCAACACATGTAGTCACACCATACCATTACTTAAATCAAGTTTCACTATATCTAATACACATTCACCACTACTATAATTTCACAATATATGGTCATTCAAATACATCCAAAATATTTCACCATTCATTCACATCACATACGGTTATATAACTGTATTTACGACACGCCACATATACCATAGTCACCAATACCTATAACTAAGCACATATTTACCCGTGTGTGGTGCACACCCACACACGCTAACATTTCATTCATATATACCAATCATACCATTATAAACTTGGTACATCTACACACTTAGTTTAGCTAGCACACATACGTTCACACGGCAAGTCTGTAGTAAATAACTATATCACAAGATCAACCCCTATAACTATATACTGGTATAGCGACCCACAATCATGTGCGTAACACAACCGGGCACAAACACTCCTATCACTATACATACATCAAACATCGCTATATGCAAACTACAGACATACCTAACAACATACTTAGAGTATACCCACTCAAGCTTGAGTGAGACTCGAAACACATATCAGAATACTCTATATACGTAACACGGTGTCTATACCTATACCAATACCACACTCTAATATATATACATCTACCAACATAACCACATACATACTACAATATCAATCACTATATTTAGTCAGGTCACACTCACATAATTAAATCACTTTATATACCCTAATAATAATACAGACATCCCCACACGTATAATTATAATACCTTCCTTAATACATGCATTTATCGTATAGTCACACACACATGTAACATATATATTCACACCATATCCATCAACCTATAATTAGTATACTGATACATCTACTTATCCATACATACTTAAGATAAGCAATAGTCGTGTATACCTCATGGTATACACGCATACAACATCCCGTAAAAGCAAGCAATATTAATCAAAATTATAATCTTACTATCATATGTATAACACATATATACTCATGCAGCAAATACATAACTACTTACGTCTAAGTACAATACGTATCTACGTATGAGCACATACTCACACGTACTAAAACATAGGTCATATAATAGGCCTACTCACTTAACTATACGTACCCCTATTATTATTACTCCTATCAAACACATAGCTTTACCAACATATTATTTCAACCATTATAAGTATCTCCAACTACATACACCCCATTAGATATTCCAACACTGATCCTCATACACACAGACGCCCCTAGAGTGACATAGCCATCCTCACACGTATCTATAAATACTAACACACAAACAACTTCATAACATCACGAATAAATCTGAGTACGTATATATCACACAATAGGCAATCATTAATATATTATAGGGGAGTACACTCATTCAAGCCCACGCACTCAACTTAGGTACATGCACCGCGACAACATCACAAGGTCCAAGGGCCGACTAACAAATTAGAGTTGACACAGACATTGACGGGCACTAAAGCCTAAGTAATAGAGGAAGATTAGAGGTCGAAAGCGTGACGAGGGAAGGACCGATAAGCACGAGTTTCAGATAGGACGAATACAAGGAGACAGCTTGGTTAGGTGAAACAGTGATTCACTTGTGAATGCTTAGGTAGAGGAAAGGGAGATGTAGTGATACTTTTATAGGATTCAGAAAAGAAAATAGGGTAAATAGCATAAGCTAAAATACGTGAAATTTGAAAACTGTTGTACTTCAAAAGTTGAAGTCCTTGTCTGTATAAAATATTTGGAGATCGATAAAACGGGTTGTTCAAAATACGTTTGAGTCAAATATACATAATAAGAGAAAATGGTTTATTGGTTTATATAAAATCATTATAAAAGGAAGTAAATCATTTACACGAATATTAAGGACGTGGTTTAGAAAATATTATACGGCGGTAATTTAATATAATTTCGGCAAAAATTTTGAAATTCAAGGAATGAAATTAAATTAACTGAAGAATTTAAGCTCATGTTAAATGCTTTCAAAGTCTTTAAGCTAGGGAAAAATTTTAAAATAATCAATATTGAAACTACTTTTAAAGGAACCAGGATTTGCCAAAAAGAAACTGATTTACACAAGGTTCATAATATACGAGCACAACGGGCCTGATACGGATATATAAAATAATTGAAATTCAATTTAGTTTTGAAATTTATTCTAAAAGTATGTATGGTGAAGGGAAACATAATAATAACTTAGTAGTAGAATTATCAAAATTGGTAGTAAGACTTTAAAATCAAATTATGGAGGGTCTAGATCAGGAAAAGGTTAGGAAATAGTAATTTTACAAAAATCTGAAATAGGGAAAACGATGAGCATAAAATCGACTTGCTGAAAGCTGAAGTCCCATGTGACTTGAAAAGTATTTTAAAAGTAAGCGCGTTGTGTCATTCGAATGGCATAAATAAGAAAGGAAAATTATAAGTCGAATTGGGCAAAATAAGAGTACGGTTCAGAATGAAATTAGTATATGAAGGGACAAGGTATTTACATATGTATGAAAAGTATAGGCTGGTAAAATATCATAAGCTGGTATTCAAAAATCTCGACAAAAGTTTTAAAAATTTTAAGTCAACGAAAGAGTACGAATTCTAAGTATATATATATATATATAAATTTGAACAAATTTAAAATTAGGGAAAGAGGAAGTCGAAAAATACGTTCAGAAGATTCAAGATTCATAACGGAGAGATTTGAAAATTGATGATGATCGTCCTGAGGTGATCTCGTGAATCGAGGCAAGGAAAATGGTCGGATGATCAAAACATACATACGCCTAGGATATGAACCAGGAAAATCTACTGGGAAACTCCTACAGTCGACCAACTAAAGATTTAGAAACTAAGCGCTTAAGACTTTCTAAGGAACTAGACGGTAATGAAATGCGTTCAGCTTGGTCCGAAATCGATGAACCCGAGCGAACGACTAAAGAAATTCTAGAAGTCTAATATGGTCAAAGTTAGGCAAGAACCACTAAGGTAACTCCTACGACGATTAAATCAAATCCTAGCAGGGAGTCTAACTAACAATCAGGGACCTCTAACTAACAAGCACAGACATCTAACTACGTCTTCTTACCACCTAGTGACATAGGAAAAACAACTAGACTCAAGGCTTATGACTCAGATGTTGCAATTTATTTAATGGACATTCCATAGTTATTATCGTTGTTCTGATAATTCGTAGTTGCAAGACGAACCTGCATGGGCCACCAACAAAACCTGTCACGTTTCGCTTCCCAAAAATATGGAGGCGAGACGTGAGAAGGTCCGCTCAGACTTGAAGCTACAAAGCTGCAAGTCCGATAAGCGTCAAAACGTTTACATGGCAGGTCCTTGCAATTGCGATACGAAACAAAGATAATAATAAGGAAAGAGACATAAAATAGCCAACCTCAGAATGTCCAACAATAAGTTCCAACATCACAGAAAAAGCCACCAGGCTTAAAAGAAAAGAATCTGAAGGGCCCCAGCATGGCCAACAAAAGTGCAAAGTACAAAGGAAGGTACTACGCACCGACAACTAACAGAAATCCTAAAACAAAAGGGAACTCAGCAATGTCACTTAGAAAGGTCACCGGTGTCCACAAAACTCCTCCTGGCAGACATGGACACAGGCTCAGCGTCAGCAACAACCACGTACTCAGCTACGGTCTCTGGCTCAGGGTCTAACATGTGACACCCAAAAGAGCAAGGGGCACATGTCAGCAAGTCTACAAGAGACTTGTGCAAGGAAACTGAAAGTGAAAGTAAACAACCTAGCAGTTCTAGCATGATGCAATGACATGGCAGTTAAAGTATGAGTGCAACAAGTAAAGTGAGGTACAACAAGCATTTAGCATGGCATGGCAAGAGTAGCAAACTACTATCATTCACAAGTCACGTTTTCATGTCGTGCACAGAGTTCACGCCTTACAGCTAGAGTGGCTGATCGGGCCAACTCCTAAGCTGAGTGGTCGCTCAACCCTACCCCTCCACGTGTATCGAGCCAGGGCCTTACCCCCGAACGGGAATGCTCGCTTCTGGATCACGAGCCAGGAAGTGTTTTTCATGATGGCATAGGGGTGCACCTAGCCGGAACAAGGAAGTACAAGTATTTTGTAGCGTGTGCTACGAATGCAACAAACAACTTGGATGACATGTAATATGCAATGCATGGCAGATAACAGTTTAAGTGCGTACAGATAAGGAATTTAAACATGGCAGATAACAATGCATGAATGTCATGGCAGGGTGACAGATCTAGCTTCGTTGTCAAGCTAGATCTTAAAGTTGCGTCTAGACAGCTATCATTTCACTGTCTAGTCTCTTTTACGCTAAAAACAAGGAAGTGGCCTTAAAACATGGCCCTAAGCAAAAGTTGGCAAGTTTCACTTGCCTGCAAGTCAAACGTCTGAGAAACACCGTCCAAAAGAGTCCAAAGTCACAAGTAACCTACGTGCACAAGTCCACCGGCCTACATTCCCGTTTTATTAATCTTTATTAGTGAATTTAAAACATTTAAAAACATCGATTTTAGTCTTGATTAACAGGCAAAAGGTTGGGGTCCTAGGGGTGCAAAGCGTTACCACAACACGACGCGAAAGCTACATTGGCGTCGGGTAGCGACGCCAGGGGTTGGAATAAAAGAACGCGCTCCAAGTCCAGATCCCAGAATAGATTCTTCGCTCGAATGATCTGAGCAGCAACCGGAGCAACGAACCAAGATTCCAAAGCTAGCACTTGCGACGACGGGCTACAACTTGTCGCAACATCAAAATAGTCCAACGGCGAAGAAGAAGCACTTGGGTGGGATCCACAGCAGTTCTAGGGGCCAAAGGGGGACCCACAATACCTCTGGAGAACTTGGAGGGCCCACGGTGGTAAGCGGTGCGAGAGTTGCGACGTTGCGACGAACGTTGCTCAGTCAGACAATGTCGGTGCGGAGAAAGTCCTCGGTCGGACACAGCGGACGGGGCTGTGCAGTGCTTGCGGAGCGGGCTCTCGGTCGGTGCGGGGAAGGCCTTCGGTCGGACACAGCGGATGCAGGGGTTGGGCGCTTGGCGGGGCGTTGCAACGTTGCAACGTTGCAACGGAGCGGCGATGCGATCGAGAGCGGGGGAATCCTTCGGTCGGTGCGGGCGGGAGCGGGGGTTGGTGCGAGGATGCGGAGCGGGGTTGCAAGCGGGCGGCTGTGCAGAGCGGGTGCAGGCGAAGCTCTCGGTCAGACCAAGAGATCCTCTCGGTCGGACACGGGGCGATGCGGGCGGCTGTTGTGCGGTGCGGAGCGGGCCTTGGTGCGGGCGAGGCTCTCGGTCGGTGCGGGGGAGCGGGGGTGAAAACGTCGGTCGGTGCGGGGCGGCTGTGCTGCAACGTTGCGACGAACGTCACAAGCGAGATTTTGGGTTTTGGGAGCGGCTAGGGTTGTTTTCTTGCGAAAATAGGGTTTCTTAGGGGTTGTTTATATAGTGTAGAGGGGTTGACTTGGTCTAAGGCTAATCATAATAGGGTTAGGATTTAAAAATCATTTAAAATTCATTCCTACTCACACAAGGCTAGGGTGCGGCCAAGATGAGCTAGGATTTGGCTCAAAAATCGTTTGAAATATTATAAACTAATAGAAATTATATTTGGCTAGGAAATACTTGAAAACTTAGTGATTAAAAATATTATAAGCCTTGCTAAAAATGTAAAGTAGGTCAAATAAACTCCAAAAATTATAAAACAAATATTAGGGTGATCGGGACGATGAGAGAAAGGTAACTAAGAAGACGGATCTCAATTTCGACGTCGAGCGAAGAAACTAAAAATAGAAACGTCTCACGTCAAAAGTGAAAATCACAACGTCTCTTCGAATAAGATCAAATCGTGAGAGAACGACCCGTGAAATGTCGTTCCAAATTAGTGCCACGATTTAATACTCTCAGAGACGATCACAACGACATATCACACCAAAGTGTTTGTAACGGCCTGTTTCTATCGTACTTTCTTTGTGCACGTGCTCTTGATTGTGCACGTGCTTATTTTTGACTTTATTTGTTTTTGAATATTATTGAGCGATATATCGACGTGATCGTCTCTGGAAGTATTAGATTGTGGAATAACTTGGGAACGACATATCTCGAGTCGTTCCTCAGCGACGCTATCTTAATTGGCGTGACGTCGCGACTTTCTGCCTTGATGCGAGACGTTACGAATTTTAGTTTCGTCTCTCGACATCGAAATGAAGATCCGTCTTCTCCACTACCTTTCTTTAGTCATCTAGAATACCCCAAAATTATTTTATAATTTTTGGACTTAATTTGACCTATTTTCTATTTTTTTGAAAGCTTTAAATAATTTTAAAACCTATTTTTATAAAATTTGTAATTACAATAAAATTACTATATTATAATAACGTATTAAGGAATTTTTAGCCAAATTTTAGAATTTTTGGCCGCACCAATTTCGCGTGAGGGAGAGGAGAGTAATTTTTAAGTAAATTAATTATTTTAAATTATTTTAATAATATTTTTCCGAACCCAAACCCTAATCCTAGCTCTAACCTATTTAAGTTAGCCCTGGGCAAAGTATTTTCGTCATTGCTCAAAACCCTAGCCGCCGTTTCATCTTCTAAAGCTTCGTCGCAACGTTGCGACGATCGCAACGTGCACGACCGGAGCTCTCCCCCGCAAATCCCCTTGCACGACCGGAGCAGCACCCCGCATCGCCGCTCGCTCAGCCGCTGCATCGCTTCCCCCCGCTGTCGCCCGCTCCGACCGAAGCTCTCTCTCGGTCTGACCGAGAGGCTCCCTCGCACAGCCGCCCGCATCGCCCCGCTCCGCATCGCCAACGCCTGACCGACCCGCCCCGTCGGTCTGACCGAGGCCCGCTCCGCACCCGAAGCCGCTCCGCACCCCGCTCCGCTGCCAGCTTCGTCCAAGCGCCCGACCGACAAGATCTGTCGGTCTGACCGACAAGAACCCTCGCACCGACGCTGTGCAGACCTCCCCCGCATCGCAGCTCGCACGACCGAGAGCTTCTCTCGCTCTGACCGAGAGGAACCCCCGCACCGACCAAGACCGACCGACCGAACTTCGTCGCAAGTGGGTTTCTCCCACACCAACTTCTGTGGTGGGCCCCCCAAGTGCTCCTGAGGTGTTGTGGGCCCCCTTGGACCCCTAGCACTGCTGTGGGCCCCACTTGGACGTGCTACTTCGTGGATTTGCCGTCTACGACGTTGCGACACGTCGTAGGCCTTCGTCGCAAGTTTGGACTTTTGGAGAATCGTGCGAGGACCAGATCTGAAGCTGTGGAGTGCTCCGATCAGACACGACATCCATTCTACGACAAACTCCGGTTCAGGTTAGTTCCCCGAAACTCGTAGAAACCCCCACAATAGCTGACTGAACCCTAAACTAAAAACCGTCAACTTGAACTAAATTTACTTTCCAGCTCCTGTAAAATGTTGTTTGAACATAGAAAATCGACGAACGGACTAATTTGACTGTGCACATAGGATAGATCGTCGATTAGGTTGATACATCAAAAAGTGACTTTTGAAAAATAGGATAGTCCCGAAAACCTAGAAACGAAACCTAATAGGACTTGATGAATTTGAGACCTGACATCGTCGCCGTGGCGATATTTCAGACGGACTTCTGCGGACGAGACGCTTGGATGAGACGCTTCGAGAGGATGACGTACTCGCCGTTTCAGGCAAGTGTACCCACTTGCGTTTTTGACCGTGCTTTGGTCTTAGGTTGCTAGAACTGTTAGACTGTGAATGTATAGAACCGGACGTGAAATGATAGCGTCTGGGACGACTCCTGACGGCTCAGACTTGACGACGAAGTCTGAGCCTGACAACAACAACTTTTGATGCTGTAGGGCTATCATGTGTGTGCGTGTGTGTGGACACCCTAGAATAACCCTTCCCATCTTGTCACGTCACGTCCCGTCTTGCACAGCCCGCTGGGCAATAGGGCACTCGCCGAGTGATCCCTTGTACTGATTCACAGCCTGCGGGCAATAGGGCACTCTCCAAGTTGAGAGAGTGATCCCTTGTACTGATACACAGCCCGAGGGCAATAGGGCACTCTCCAAGGGAGAGAGTGATCCCTTGTACTGATTCTCAGCCTGCGGGCAATAGGGCACTCGCCAAGCTAGAGCGAGTGATCCCTTGTACTGGTGTATTGTCTTGTCTTGTCTTGGTGTTTGGGGTTGGGTTGAGCGTGCGCACGGCAAGAGGGTCTGATCCCCCTCGAACCGTAAGGCGTGAACCCTTTCGTGTCTCACTTGTCTTGTCCTGCCTTGTTTCCGTCACGTCACGTCTTGTCTTGACACCTGTAGGCTAGTCCCGTAGTTGGTAGCACACGCTACGACTACTACTTGTCCCGTTTTACTTCCTGCTGCGTTACTTCCTGTCGTGTTACTCTGTTATAACCTCAGCATGCTAATCAACCAGTAAACTGTTGTGTAAAAGAACCTCAGCATGCTAATCAACCAGTAAACCGTTGTTTAAAGTTCGGTGCACTTGCAGTAAAGTCTAACCCTTCTTGTAGACTTTACCTGACGTACAGTTCCTTTTTCTTGGGTGCTGTACGTCAGGTGTTCAGCCAGAGATCGTGGACGAAGCAGACTCGCTGGAGTACGAGGAGCCGAGGACGCTGATCCAGAGTCCGTGCCTGACGAGGACCAGACCTTGAGGTCTTTTTAGTC
Source organism: Scilla litardierei (assembly GCA_030789695.1). NCBI lineage: Eukaryota > Viridiplantae > Streptophyta > Magnoliopsida > Asparagales > Asparagaceae > Scilla > Scilla litardierei. Next base: position 127,242,657 of record CM061137.1, read on the forward strand.
GCCACCTTCAGAGGTTACTACTTTCAGTTTTCTTTGCCACGCTTAGGCTTCTTTTTAGACTTTGGACTTAGGTGAACGCCTCGCTCTAGATTGATCTCTACACAATATATTTTTAACTTTTATTTCCTTTACCTGGGCTACCAGAACTAATCATATCTGATCCATGGCTAACTCCAGTTTAAGAGACCTGTTTGAGTGTGCTCACAAGATCACAAGATCCAAAGACTTGATTATCTGTTTGAAGGAAATTAAGTGTTCACAAACAAACAAAGTCTAAAACAAATACGTGCACGGTCAACAGCACGTGCACGAAGAAGATACGATCGGAAAGCGACCGTTACACTTATTGATGTAGTTGGAGCCATCGAACATTGATGTCTAGGTAATGGATTGTTCCTCTGGAAATTATTTGTCGATGCCATCTTTTATTTTGACTCTGATACCATAGTCTTGGATCCTGAGTTGGCAGTAGAATATTAGATGGGGGTGAATAATGTTTACGGAATAATATAATCCTTGAGTAAATTTCTACCTAAGTTGTTAATTATGGTTGGCTAATTAAAACTTAATTAACAATATTAACTTGCAATAATAGAGATAAGTAGCATAAGCAAATGCAAGTATTCAATAAATCACAAAGAGAGACAAGCATAAAGACAGAGAGTTACCCTAATTTAGGTACCATGTGCCCTACGTCCAGCCACACATCCTCTCAAGACAAAAATCCACTAAAAATGTTTCCAATGGAACAAGGATTACAACACGTCACTTACACCACAACTTGGTGAAGGACAAAACACATCTCCTATAAGAAAATAAACACCTCACTCAAAAGTGAGAGAAATACTTACAATACACTTTTAGCTATATCCAAATGTTGAAGCTCTTGTGATGAAGTGTTGTAGGTATAATATTGACCTTCAAATGATGAGAAACTTTACTCTTTTAAGATCAAAGTTGGCCAAGAAATATTTGAGAAACTTTAAAACTTATGGCCAAAGAAGATGGTTTTTCTTTAGAAAGAATTAAGCTCAAAAACTATTTTTCACTTGGAAAATATTGATCATGTTATAATATATAGAGAAAAGAGTAACCATGGCAAAGAGCCATGGTTCTATATTTATAATCTCATAGGGAATGTCAAGAGGCATAGATGCTAAAGGTCCCCATTACTCCAATAAGTGGGGAGTGATGGAGGGATAAAGTGGTGGTGAGGCCAAAGGCCTCCCTCACTCACAACACTCCCTATTATCCATTTATTACTTTGGTCTTAGCTCATAAAGATAATGGGGTGGATACATCTGGATCCTGAGTAATCGTGTTTGCCTCGTTAAAACCTTAGTTGTGGAAAACCCAGTGGGAAAAACCACCAGCTTAAGGGAAAAGAGTGCAACACACAAGTTACTCCCCCTCATCCGTATAAGCTTCAGGCTTGTAGGTCTTTCAGCTGTCTCATACCGATTCCTTTTACAAGTTTTATAAAATACATCTCGGTAAAAATTTAGTAAAAAGATCGGCTAAGTTGTTGCAGGACTGGATCTGTTGAATCTTGACCTCCTCGTTCTTCTGTAGATCGTGCGTCCAGAAGAGTTTGTGAGAAACGTGTTTCGTTCTGTCGCCTGTGATGTAGCCCTTTTTGAGTTGTGCAATGCATGCAGTGTTGTCTTCAAACAATATAGTGGGCTCAAGATCACCAGTCTTCAGGCCAGTGGCATCTAGGATATGTTGGACGATGGAGCGAAGCCAAAAACACTCTTTACTCGCTTCATGGATCGTAATGAGTTCAGCATGGTTGGATGATGTTGCTGTGGTGGTTTGCTTTACCGATCTCCATGAGATAGCAGTCCCTCCACAGGTAAACACAAAACCAGTTTGTGATTTTGCTGTGTGAGGATCAGTTTGGTAACCTGCATCAGCATAACCAAGCAACTGGGAGGAGGAACCTCTCTGGTAGTATAGTCCCAAATCTATAGAACCCTGGAGGTAGCGTAGAAGATGCTTTACTCCGTTCTAATGGTGATTGTAGACGCAGCGCTATATCTGGCAAGTAGATTAACTGCGAACGCTATATCGGGACGCGTGCAGTTTGCCAGATATAGAAGTGCTCCAATGGCACTGAGGTAGGGTACTTCAGGACCCAGTAACTCCTCCCCCTCTTTCAGCGGCCAGAAGGGGTCCTTATGAATATCCAATGATCTCACGACCATATGAGTACTTAAAGGATGACAATGTTCCATTCTAAACTTGTTTAAAAGTTTTCTTGTAAATTTGATTGGTGTAACAGGAGTCCACCTCGTAGGTGTTCAATCTATAAGCCAAGACAATACCTTGTTTTGCCTAGGTCTTTCATTTCGAAGGTATGATTTAGGCTTTCAGATGTCTCATTGATCTCTGCGAGAGATCCTATGAGATTTAAGTCATCAACATAAACCACAACGATGACAAATCATGTTACCGTTCTTTTGATAAAGATACACGGGCAGACTTCATTGTTTTTGAATCCTTGCTATGCAAGGAAAACACTTAGTCTGTTATACCACATTTTTCCTGATTGCTTTAGACCATATAATGATCTTTGAAGCCTTACCGAGAAGACGTCCCGAGGTCTCTCTTTCATCTCTGGGGGTAAATTAAACCCAGCTGGAAGTCTCATATAGATTTCGTTATCTATATCGCCATATAGATATGCAGTCACAACGTCTATGAGCTGCATTTCTAAGCTTTCCAGAGATGATAGGCTAAGCAAGAATCGAAAAGTGATCGCATCATGACCGGTGAATATGTATCTTCCTAATCAATCCCCGGTCGTTGGGAAAATCCCTGTGCTACAAGGCGTGCCTTGTAGCGTACGATCACATTTTCTTCATTTCTTTTTCTGATGAAGACCTACTTATATCCTACAGGTTTAACACATACAGGTGTTCGGACTACTGGTCCAAAGACTTTGTGTTTCCAGAGTGAGTCCAGCTCTACTCTTATTGCCTTGTCCCACTTTGGCCAATCATCTCTGCGTTTACATTCCGCTAGAGATCGTGGTTCGACGTCATCGTCGTATTCAGCGACGTGAAAGGCAATAGCGAACGCAAAATTGTCGTCGTCGACTGTGCTATTTCTGTCCAGTACCACTCCAGTACGTACGTAATTTAATGATGTTTCTCCTATTGTTTCCTCTGCAGGGGAAATAAGGAGAGGAGAGGTCGCTGGTCTGAGCTCAGCATTCTGTGGATGGAACATCTTATTATCATCAGGAATCTTCCTCTTTCGAGGAAATTTATCTTTTGAACCTGGCAAGAGTCCTATTTTCAATTGAGGTATAGCCAATTCTGCTGCCGGTGGATTGCATCCATCTTTGGGGATGTCAAGCATAGCTGGCGTGTTGGCAGCAGGGACGTGTGAATGAACAATCTTCTGGTTGTCCGTAAATTTATCCAGTAGTAGGTGTACTGTGTTCTGAATGTGAAGGATCTTCAGGATCTAATCTTCACACGGATTAGTACGTGGATCATAAATAGACAAAGACTTATTGTCCCAAGAAATGGTCTGTGAAGCGTCAGGCTTCTTAGACTGTGTGACCAGTTTTGGAAAATTTTTCTCATCGAATTCACAGTCATCAAGACGTGCCTTAAATGTGTCCCCCGTAAGGGGTTCCAGGTATCTAATAATAGAGGTGGAATCAAACCCAATATAGATACCAAGACGACGTTGAGGACCCATTTTGTCCTCTGAGGTGGTGCTATTGGGATATATACCGCACAACCAAACACTCTCAAATGAGAGATAGCTGGGGGTGCATTATATGCTAGCTGCATCGGGGATAATATATGGCCATCGGATGGCCTTATCCTAATCAGTGATGCGGCATGCAATATAGCATGCCCCCAAGCATCTACATGCAACTGGGATTGCATGACCAATGGACATGCAATCCATTGTAGTCTCTTTATAAGAGACTCTGCTAATCCATTCTGGGTGTGAACATGAGCTACAGGATGTTCAACTTCAATACCCATTGCCCGGTAATAGTCTTCGAAGACTTGCAAAGTGAATTTGTCCGCATTATCAAGACGTAATTTCTTGATATGATTATCGGAGAAATGAGCACGCAACCTAATTATTTGTGCCAATAGCTTTGAGAAAGCTAGGTTGCGAGTGGACAATATGCACACATAAGACCATTTTGTGGATGCATCAATCAGTACCATAAAATACCGAAATGGGCCACTTGCGGGATGAATAGGCCTGCAAATGTCGCCACGAATTCTCTCTAGGAAGCCAGGAGACTGTAATCCCACTTTCAGGAGGGAGGGTCTCGTTATTAGTTTTCCCTGAAAACAAGGGGGACATGGAAATTCACCCTTTTGAAGAATCCTCATGTTCTTCAAATTATGTCTACGGGATTCAGAGATAATGCGACGCATCATAGCTAATCCGGGGTGCCAAGTCTATTGTGCCAGAGTTGAAACTCTGGCAATGAAAGGCACTTCTGGTGCTCAGTCATATTGGCTTCTATTGGTTGAATATATGTGTGGTAGAGACCCGACGAGAGTCCCTTAAATCGTTCGTGGATGGACTTCTGGCTATCTTCTTGACGGGTTACATACATATATTCAATGTTTTCTTCATCTCTAGTTTCTAAGTGATATCCGTTAAAACGGATATCTTTGAAACTTAAGAGATTTCTATTAGATTTTGGAGAGAATAATGCATTTTGTATTTTAAGTCTTGTGTTATTTGGGAGCAATATGATTGCTTCCCTAGATCCTTCGATTATGTTGGACAGTCCTGAAATCGTAATAACAGGACCGTCATATTTGTTTAAGCTATTAAAATAGCATGGATCACGAAGGATAGTGTGCGTTGAGGCACTGTCCACTAGGCACTCATACTTCATCTATATATATAAGCAAAATGAAAGTTTATTGAAGTAAATGAAAAACTGACATTTAAATAAAAGTGCTTTCAAATCAAACTACAGATGAAGCTACAGGAATTTAAATGCATAGATATAAGGTAGGGCTCAATCGAGCAGGGCGTCGTTTTCGAAATCTTTTGTAGTGAACTTGGTGAGCGGTTGAACTGCCGCCAAGTTTGTTTCAGGCTGAGACTTCTGGCTTGCCTGATACAGATCCTGGAGGTGCCTAGGAGGGCGACAATTTCTGAACCAATGTCCAGTCATGCCATATTTATGGCAATTATCCTCACAGTTCTTCTTAAGAATTGACACTGGATCAGGAATAGATCAGTTTATGGCAATTTCTGGACCAATGCTGAGGAGTGCGATTGCCAGAAACCACCCCCCGGGTCAGGGGAGGGGTGGCGCTCAGAGCCCATCGTGGGGATTTGTTCATTGGGGGAGATGAACGGGTTGGATTTATTGTATTTTTTTTGTTTTTTGTGTGTTTCTAGTGAGTATTAACCAGAATATTGCAGATGTAAACAAGACCAAAGAAAGGCTGTGTAAAAACATAGCAGAATATTTGTCAGTAATTATCTACGGGATCGATAAGTTTTACCTCTAGATCAAAGATCTAGGGACGATCGTAATAAGAGAAATCCGTAGATCAAAATCCCGCTCCCGATACGCCGAAAAGATCGCCGCAACGGTTCTACGCAACGGTTCGCTGCAAGCCGGATCGCTGCAACAATAGATTCCTTCGCGCGTAGGAGTTAAATTTTTTAGGGGAGACGGGAGGAAAAGCTTAAAAGATGAGAGCTTCAGTGCTGATAACGTGTTATAATATATAGAGAAAAGAGTAACCATGGCAAAGAGCCATGGTTCTATATTTATAATCTCATAGGGAATGTTAAGAGGCATAGATGACAAAGGTCCCCATTACTCCAATAAGTGGGGAGTAATGGAGGGATAAAGTGGTGGGGAGGCCAAAGGCCTCCCTCACTCACAACAGATCATTCAATTCATGGTTAAATGCTTGAACAACCCTATACTTATAGGGCTTAAATCGGGTGAAAACATACTATCAAAAATCCCTTAAAATGGTCAAAAATTGCTAGTAAAAGGTTACCGCTTGAGCCCAATGGCTAGTACTAGTCGAACATAGTTCAACCACTAGTCGACTAGTTAGCAGCTAGTCGACTACTTGGTAAACATTGGTCAACTAATTTGGTAATGTCGAGATAAGTTGTTTTTCTCTGTACATATTGGTCGACTACAATTCATGAACTAGTTGACCACAATATAACCACTAATCGACTAGTTTCATAACTCTGGTCGGCTACTTTTCTGACATTGCACTAGCCTATTTCAGACACATCAACTAGCTGATTGGGGTGTCAGCCTAATCATCTGGTTTGCTTGAAAATAGAAATATGGGCTAGAAAACTTGGAAAACCCCTTTCAAAATAAGTGTAAAATATTTTTAAAATATTTAGAGTATTTCCTAAGTGTGTGTGAGCTTCAGCAAAGACTCTAACAATCTACCAAGGCTAAAATAAAAAATACATCAAATAAAGATATTTCATAAAGCTCGTTGATACAATCTTGAAGTATATCCACGTGTCTTGGTTGATTTGAGCTCCATTGTCCTTGTTGACATCATACTTCCTTCTTTTGCATGTTTGATCATCATCTACACATTTACACTCATGAAAGCATTAGTACCCAATATGTTTGCTCATCATCAAAACTTACATGGATGACTCAATATTCAACACGGTTATCGTACTGTTAGCAATTATATGGCATAAGTTCTTACGGAAGTTACATCTAATTTATCAATATGGAGCAATCAGTGGTTATAATAAGGTGATCTATTAGGAGATGGCTCATGGGTGTAAGCCACGATATTGTAGAGAATGATGTTAAGCAGCGAGCATAGCAGTTGATGATGTAGACTAAGTGGAGATGACGACGACGACATCCAAAGTTGGGTCCCATTAGAGATGAACTTGTACAACTGATATTCACGAGTTGCTCTTAAGGGCTTGTTTATTTCGGTGAGAAGGGCAAGAAAGTGCCCAAAATATACTATTCATCCACTGTGTGCGACATTATTCACATCTTTCCTCCTCCGTTTTCCAGTGTTGTGTTTCTTTGGCTGAAAACTTTCATTCGAGATTTGGGGATGAAATGGGCTGAGGTAGCAGCCGAAATCTCAAAAGAAGAATCCCCGTAAAAACCGGGGATTAGATGCTTGAATTCTTGAAGCGGGTCCCATCGTGTCTCTCCCCACCATTTGCGAATGGCTTTCCCTTTTTTAATTTTTAATTAGAATGGCGAGCTCTCGTTCCCTTTTTTTTAATTTTTAATTGAGAATGGAAGCTCGCGTCAACTTTATGCTATTCTCACAATTTTTGAATATTAGTTGTGTTTTTATTAAGTATTATATTTAAATATTCTAGTTTAATAATCTTTCTCACACTTTCAACTTTTCTCATCCAACAATCTCAATCCCACTTTAACCAAAAGAAACATACTACTTTAGTGTGGGACCCACAAACAATTCTCAATCCCACTTTCCAACCACTTTTCCTCCAAAAGAAACACAAAACTCTTTTTCTCTCTCCCCAAGATTCCAATCAAGATTTACTATTCATAACAATAAATCCCAACCCAAAGTCACCGAAAGAAACAGGCCCTAATTAAACAACCATTAAACTAAAGGCCAGCAACTACTCCCTGTGTGAGGTCATCTATATATATCCCTTGATAGATGGATGGGAAAGGAAATTGACTTCCTAATGATGGCTATGATTTGCACATCAGTACACGTTTCTTGATCTCTCCAATGTACCAATAGCAACAAATGATGAAAAATCATTTGTTGGTGAGGTATATAGTGACAGTGATAGTTAAAGAAATGGTAGAAAGAAGTAGAAGGGCTTGTTATGGTGCCCACAACATAGCCCCAAAGACTGAAAGCACGAAGATGTTATTGCAAGGGTAGAGCACATGCAATATAATTTTCAACAACTTCCATTGTACATTAAGAACGGAAAAATCGTATATGCCTTTCTTATTCGTACAAAACCTGCAACAAAACATGTTACACGGAAATTTCCTTCTTTTTTCTTCTTTTTCTTCTATTCTGAACGGTTGTGAACCGAAGTTGGTTAAGATTCTGGGCTATCTTAGATATAAGCCCATATCAATGTAGCCCATATTTGTACTCTCCTTATTTGTCTATAAATAAAGGGCTGGGGGCTCCTCCTCCAGTAGTTGATTCATAACACGTTATCAGCACAAGCCTCTAAATTTTTTCCACAAAAATTTTTTCGATCGTTGCAAAGGAGAAGGGAGACGGTGACCACACGCGCGGTGCAAGGTTTCCTCATACGAGCGTCGTCATCTGCGTAGGCTTCGTTCAACCGTCGCTATATCCGGAGGACGGATATAGAGGTAAAACCCGCTAAAACGATGTTTTTAGCATACGTATGATTGATCTACCTATAGATCTCGCAAGATCGATATGGGGATTGCTAATCGCCTAAAACGACGAACTTTTCGTCCCAAAAATCAAAATTTTAGGGTTTCTTCAACCCTACCCCATGCCCACCAGCGGCGTAGCTGCTAGCAACCCCCCCCCCCATATAACCCCCTCCACCCCAAGGGGGGTGCGGCTTTTTCCGCCGCCGCCGAGCACATAACCCCCCCCCCCCCCCCCCCCCGAAGGGGGGGTGTGGCTTTTTCCGCCGCCGCCGAGGACATAACCCCCCCGAAGGAGGGGTGCGGCTTTTTCCGCCGCCACCGAGGACATAACTCTCCCCCCCCCCCCCCCCCCCCCCGCGAAGGGGGGTATGGATTTTCTGCCGCCGCCGAGGGCAACCCCCCTGAAGGGGAGGCGCGGTGTTTATCCGCCGCCGCCATAGCCCGAGCCCTCCCCGAAGGGGGGCGGCGTTTCTCGGCGCCCGGCGCCCGAGCCCCCCCCCCCCCCGAAGGGGGGCGGCGCTTTCTCGACGCCCGTCGCCTGACCCCCCCAAAGGGGGGCGGCGTTTTCTCGACACCCGTAGCCCGAGCCCCCCTGGAAGGGGGGCGGCGTGTCCCGTTGCCCGTCGCCTGACTCCCCTGAAGGGGGTCAGCGTTTTCTCGGCACCCGTCGCCCGAGCCCCCCGAAGGGGGGCGGCGTGTCCCGGCGCCTGTCGCTTGAGCCCCCGCGAAGGGGGGGGGGGGCGGCGTTCTCTCGGAACCTTCCCCCCCCCCCAAGGGGGGCGGCCCCTCTGGCCCTCTGTCGCCCAACCCCCCCAAGAAGGGGGCAGCTTTCCCCCTTGCCGCTGCCGGCGGCAGTACAGTGGCGACGACGGCTAACCCTAACCGCCGCCCCTCAACCCTAGTTTCAGAAGAATGGGCCTGAAGCCCATTCTCGAAAAAAACACACACAAATTGAGACTGCGGGCCTGAAGCCTGCAGCCACACTATGGGCTTCAGGCCCGCAGATTGCTTTTCCAAAAAAAAGTAAAAGGGGATGGGAGGAAGGTGCAAAATACAATTCAAGGGGGGCTAGTCATTAGTTAAAATGGCATTTCAGAGACCCAAAAATTCATGTAATTTACGGGCTATAAGGGGTATTTTGGGGACTTTTGTGGATCAATTGGGGATAAATTAAAAAGGAAAACTTTTTCCTTTTGAGTAGAACATGTCTAATATGGGCTCTTTTTCAATTCTTTGAATAAACCCAATTCGCACAACCCTTGCATTAAATGATTTCTTCTGAAAAATCATTTTTACATGCTTTGCATCACTGGCTTATTCTGCGGATAATTTATGCGTGGTTGTGCATTAATTTAAGCTTAATAATTAGAAGATCATGTGACCGCTCTGCCGTTAGTCACCTAACCTAACGGTGTATGACGTTGCCCAGTGGTCCAATAATTATTAAGTGATTAAATTATTTATCCTTATGCGAATATGACTGCCTGCGATGTATGTGAATGTAAATGTTGATGAGCACAATATTTCTGAATGAATAGCTAAATGCGGTTTTTGGATAGGCTGTTTAAGTCCCATATTTTACTTTCTGCAATTTTCTTTTATTTTTTGAGAGAAATTGTAGTGAGGAATTTATGTAAATGTCAAAGACAGAAGACCACTTTCCATGGAGATGGAGGCCACAATCGAAGCCGGAATATTATATGGGACCCACGGGGTTTCCAAAGTTGTATTTTCCTTTTAAGCAATAAATTGTGTAATATGGACTGTATGGACTTTGGACTCTTTTTATATGGGACTGGCCGATCCACGCATTTAGCCTTTCATTATATATTGCCTTCGCATGAAAATGTCTCTTTGATTAAAATATTAATTCATGCATATTTGTGCTCTGAAAGCAAAATGGCTAAAATTGCAAGCGTCGATTTCGAAGTGCTAGATGCATCAGGTAGAAACTGTCTGAGCTGGCACCTCTATGTGAAGTTTCACCTGCAGGCAAAGTCCCCGATTGCTGCTGTAACAGAAAAGGAAAAAGTAAGCGATATAGAAAAGGCGCAAGCCAGCATCTATATTCGTCGTCATGTGGACAAGACCTTAAAGGCTGAATACCTTACGGTCGAAGATCCACTTGAGCTATGGACTGCCCTTGAGGATAGGTATAAACATCGGAAAGATATTATACTCCCAAGGGCACGATATGAGTGGGAGAACCTGAGACTGCAGGACTTCAAGTCCATTGCTGAGTACAACTCAGCACTTTTTAGCATCACCTCACGCTTAAAGTTGTGTGGTGAGAAAGTCTCAGAAGATCGCATGCTGGAAAAGATGTATACGTCTTTCCATGAAAAAGATGCGATACTTATGCAGCAATACCGTGAACGCAAGTTTACCAAGTATTCCGAGCTTCTATCATGTTTACTCTTGGCCGAACAAAAGCAGAGAGCTTCTCCTCACCACTCACAACATGCGTCCCCTGGCACTGCCCCTATACCAAAAGCTCATCATACCTCTTCCTTAAAAAAGAAGATAGATAATAAAAGAAAAGAAAGACCACAGAAAGGGGGGACAACACAAAAGAGCCAAGGGCCAAGCACAGCATTTCACATTGCCAGGAGAAACTGAATATCATTAAATTATGTACGTACAGGGGAGGTATTGGACAGAAAGAGTACAGTCGTCGACGATGACTTCGCATTTCACATTGCTATTACGTCACCGGAAGCGACGATGATCATGATCCACATTCCGTTACTGAATGCAAACGTAGAAATGACTAGCCAAAGTGGAATCAAGCAATAGAAGCCGAGCTGGACTCGCTTCAGAAACGTAAAGTCTTTGGGCAAATAGTCCAGACACCTACTGGTGTCAAACCTGTGGGATACAAATGAGTATTCGTAAGAAAAAGAAATGAAAATAATGAGATCGCACGCTACAAAGCAAGACTTTAGCACAAGGATTTTCCCAAAGACCGGGTATTGACTATGACGAAACATACTCACCGATCATGGATGCGATCACATTCAGATTCCTGATAAGCTTAACAGCAAAGGAAGGTCTAGATATGCAGCTAATGGATGTTGTGACTGCATATCTATACGGTAATCTCGACAAGGAGATATACATGAAACTTCCTGATGGCTTTTCAATGCCTGCTGAACTAAAAGATAGACCTCGGGACGTCTACTCTGTTAAGCTGCAAAGATCATTGTATGGTCTCAAACAATCAGGAAGAATGTGGTATAACAGACTCGGCGAATTCTTTGTTAAACAAGGATTCAATAACAATGAAGTCTGCCCTTGTATCTTCATAAGAACAAAGGGAAAGGATTCGTAATAATCGCGGTCTACGTAGACGATTTGAATCTCATTGGATCTCCTGAAGAGATCGCTGAGATATCTGTAAGCCTAACAAAAGAGTTTGAAATGAAAGACCTAGGCAAAACGAAATTCTGCCTCGACTTACAGATTGAACACCTAAAAGATGGAATCCTATTACATCAAACCACATATACGAAGAAAATGTTGCAAAGATTTCATATGGACCAATGTCACCCACTTAGTACACCTATGGTGGTACGATCTCTGAATGCACATAAAGACCACTTCTGGCCGATGGAAGAGGGGGAGTATATACTTGGTCCAGAAGTCCCTAATCTAAGTGCCATCGAAGCACTCCTATATCTGGCAAATTGCACGCGTCCCGACATAGCTTTCGTAGTAAATTTGCTAGCCAGATACAGTGCAGCGCCCACACAGCGCCACTGGACCGGGGTTAAGCACCGTCTGCGCTACCTCAAAGGGTCTACAGATCTGGGACTCTTCTACAAAAATGGAATATCCTCTACACTTGCTGGATATGTTGATGCAGGTTATCTGTCTGATCCCCCACAATGCGAAGTCACAGACTGGGTATGTGTTTACCTATGGAGGGACAGCCATTTCCTGGAGATCCATCAAGCAAAACTTGACGGCGACTTCATCCAATCACTCAGAGATCATCACCATCCATGAAGCAAGTAGAGAATGCGTATGGCTACGCTCAGTTGTCCACCACATCCTGTTGACTACCGGATTAAAGACTGGAGATCTTGAACCCACTACCATGTTCGAGGACAATGCTGCTTGCATAGCTCAGCTACGAGGTGGCTTCATCAAAGGCGACAGAACAAAGCACATTTCACCAAAGTTCTTCTGGACGCACGAGCTACAGAGAGATGGCAAGATCGACATCAGACAAGTACAATCATGTGACAATTTGGCAGACTTGTTCACTAAAGCCCTTCCTACTACCACTTTTAGGAAGCTTGTACAGACGATTGGAATGAGACGCCTAAGAGATCTGAAAGCCTGAGAGCTTGTACAGATCAGTGGGAGTTAGTGAGAGTTTGTACTCTTTTCCCTTAAACTATGGTTTTTCCCACAGGGTTTTCCATAGCTAAAGGTTTTAACGAGGCATATCTCACCAACTTATGATCCTGAAGTATCCACCCCATGTGAGACTCTTCTATGCTCAGAATCCCGAAGTATTCACGAGCAGATTCCACACCTATTGCTGGATAAGTAGGAGTGTTGTGAACGGTTGTGAACCGGAGTTGGTTAAGGTTCTGGGTATATTAGAGATATGCACATATCAATGTAGCCCATGTTTGTACTCTCCTTATTTGCCTATAAATAAAGGGCTTGAGGCTCCTCCCACAGTAGTTGATTCATAACATTCTATTTATTTTTCTTTTTTGAACCAAACTTTATATAACTTGAGCCTGTTTTGATTGAGCCGAGGTATTAGAATGCCAGGAGAAGATTTTAATTTGGCCTAATTGGACTTGCGTGGGTGGATGCGAGAAATGGACCTTGATGGAGAAGCTTATTGTAGCATTTGGGTTCGAGTAACAGAGCACGTGGAAAAAAGACGACGGCATCGACGACTGATGTTGATATATCATAGCTATAGCAACAATAGTGCCTGAATTTAGGAGAAAATTGACGCCTAACTACTACCCTTTCAACGAATTATGAACTCTCTCTTTCTTTTTCTTGCCCATCTTTTCTCTCTTCTTTGCTACAGCTATTCTCCTTGTATAACTTTGGGTTTCTTGATTTTCACATCTCAAAACCCCTAATTCTATGTTAGAAATCATACCCTCCTTTGAGATTCTACCTTAATTCTAATTATGACTTCTACTGCAATTGGAATCTAGGCACTGAATTGTATTTTCAGACCTATATAATTACTTTATATATACTATGACCACAAATAGACAGAACCACCAACATAAGACCTCCAAGAAATCTTAGTTATTCTTCCAAAGAACCCAATTTTAGATCAAGAAAATCATATCAGAAATGATATTTGGACTACTGCTACTACAAAGCCTCGGTCAGAACTGCAGTGGCAAGGCAAAGAGAAATAGAGTATTGTCGCATGGAAATAGAGAAGGCAATGAGCACAACAAGAAATGCATAGATGTCCTACTTCATGCTCGGCTCAAACTAGTTCCCAGCTATTTTCAGTTATTTTTCTCAAGCTATTTTCAGTTATGTTCAGTTTTAAATAACTCAAATTCAATGCAACATATAAGGTGGATGGTCCAACATAAACACATTGAACAAGCCTGAAGCAATCCGCAGCAAGCACGCTCAAATCATTACAGCAAGGGAGACAAGAATTTGACTATAACAAGCAATTCAAGTATTCAACTATAAAATCAGCTCTCAAGCACACTAGGCTTTAAGCACTGAACATCTAATATCTGAATGAGTCATTCAGGCAAAAACGTTAAAGCAAAGGGGGACGCGAATTTGAAAGGGAAAAAAAAGAATATAACACCACAACCTGAAAATAGAGAACAATTGTCCAGCTTATTCTGGTCTATCGATAAGAAATGCTAGGGTCTGTGAAAGGTAACAAAACATAAGCAAATCGGTCATTGGAACAGCTCCCTCTGACTATATATATTTATGGAAATGCATGGCCATTGATGATAACTTCCAGCTCCAATGTGAAACACCACCGCCAGTAAGATCTATGACTGAAATATGACGAAGCCAACACACGCAATGATCAGCACACACACAAAATAGTTGCAGATGGATGGGAGCAAAACTTACGCAGGGATTGACTAATGCAGTGGTTATATCATACCTTGTTAGCAATGTTGTTTGAGAGCCAGTCTAATCCCTCATACAGCCCCTCACCAGATGTGGCACATGTGCTCTGGATGTACCTGTCAGAAGCATATGAAACATTTAATATATTACATATATTACTGCTCTAAGAATAAATTTTCAAAGCTCTTAATAAACAAAGTCGATCAAGAGATGAATATCCATGAAGCAAAAAACAAGTATTGTTACCAGTGGCGTTGACGAAGGGAGTGCAGGCCAAGTTTGTCAGTTATTTCTGCAGCATTCATGGCATTGGGAAGATCTTGTTTGTTAGCAAAGACGAGCAGAACTGCATCCCTCAGCTCATCCTGCCATATATAATATATATCATTTTGCTTTCCTTACCATAATGAAAATATATATCATATATATTATTTTGCTTCCCTCAGCTCATCCTGCCATATATGATATATATCATTTTGCAAAGACGATCAGAACTGCATCCATCAGCTCATCCTGCCACATATAATATATATCATTTTGCTTTCCTTGCCATAATGATAAACACGTTGGGTTTTAAAACTTCCTGCCCATGTGTTGACACTCACTGGATTATCCAGGAGTATATTGGCTCAAAAGGTTTGCTCCATTGCCCAGTATTAAGTCATTAGTCGGTACCTCTTCGCATAATGCATATGATGGATAGGTATATTCAAAGTAAGGTGAGAACTTAGTGAGGCCGGAGAACGGGAATTTTCAGTTGTAGAAACAATTTCGTAATTTTCAGTTTTCAGTGGTATTTTTGTATTTTTGCAACTTTCAGGTTTAGGGGTATTTCTGTAATTTTGTTATTTTCTGGTTAGTTTTATATAGAGGCTATGGTGATTAGAGAGGGGGTGTTGAATCTTGGAGAAAAATCTTGTGTGATGTTGAGATACTCCCTCTTTGATGGAGAAAGCGACCACCATCTTGAATCGGCAACTTGAGAGAGCGGGTTCCTCTCAAAAGAACTCACCTTTATCTTGTATCCCCCTTTATTATCAATAAAAAGGTATATTTTCTTCAAACCATCTCTTCAAACCCTAAAAATCCCATCTTTCTATCAAAACCAATATTTTTATCCATCAAAACCCTAAAAAAATCGTATCAAGTGTTATCAGAGCACTGCAATCCATGACGGCGACGGAAGTAAAGAAAAAGATTGAAGCTTTGAAGAAAAAAGCGAAAACAAAATTGCAGGATTGAAGAAATCGATGTAGAAGATGAGATCTGAAATCGGATCCGAAACGAAGACATGGGAAACAAGGATAAGCATATATTCGTGGGACTCAATTTGCTGCAGAGAGGTGACAACACCAAGCCCTTCCGGCCTACAAAGTTTCGGTATGTTATGACGACGACTCAGGCTTTAAGAAGGATGTGGAAGACTAGGTTTGGGATAAGAATGATTGGGATGGCAATGGAGGCAGAGGCGATGGCCCATGTAGGGGGCTATGGACGACACAAGGAGGTACGATGCGATAATTATCATTCCCCTTATTATAGACATGCAGGAGGACGAGCATGCCAGGAAAGACTTGGGATTGATGACAGGGTTAGAAAATTAAAGCTGCCGATCTTTGAAAGAGAAGACCATGATGGGTGGGATCTACATGACGAAGAGGTGCTTTGAGGTGACATGCCTCACTGCAGCAGAGAAACTGAGGGTAGTTGAGATATGTTTGGAGAGTGAGGCCTTATCTTGGTTTTGATGGAGAGAGCAACAATACATGTGCGATCGTGAAAGGAATTTAAGATTTGCCTGCTACATCAATTTCGGGATTAAACATAGGGGAGAACTTCATGAGCAACTCTTTGCTCTTAGACAGTAGAGGACAATGAGAAAATACATCAGAAAGTTTGAATTGTTGTCAGACCGTGTGCGGGGACTGTCTGAGGAGTCCTTGGTAGGGTGTTTCATGAAAGGTCTCAAGACTAACATTCAAGTAGAGCTACACATCCAGAGACCTAAAGGGCTATTGGACACCATGGAGCTGGTCCAAATAAAAGAGTATCAGCTTGCTGAGGAGCAACGAACCAAGGGGGTCTGGGACAGACACACTTTTCGCAGTAAGGTAACGACAGGAGAGGAGAAGGCAACGTCAGGAGGGCTCTAGTCCAGCCAAGTGAAGAACTGTGAGCTTCCACTGACAACAAGATCAAGCATCTTACACAAACCGAGATCGAGGACAGGCGCACTAAGGGTCTATGCTTTTGTTGTGACGAGAGGTTTGGAACAGAACATCGTTGCGAAGATCGTGCTCTCTGGATATTGATAATCGAGGATGAAGAAAGCAAGGCCGTTGAGGAGGAAGAGCTAGGAATGGGACGAACGCCTCCATTTGGAGTAGCATGCCCACACACTTCATGCACCACCTTGAGAACAAGGTGGTTCTTCGGGGGACAGAGTAATGATAAGGCCGTAGAGTTGGAATTTTTAGCTGTAGGGGCGTAGTTGTAATTTTTATTTTTCAGGGACATTTTTGTAAGTTTCAGGTTTAATGGTATTTATGTAATTTTGTTATTTTTTGTTTAATTTTTAAATATGTGCTAGGAGGATTAGAGAGGGTGTGTTGAATCTTGGAGAGAAATCTTGTGTAAGGTTGAGATACTCCCTCTTTGTTGGAGAGCGCGACCATCCTCTTGAATCGGTGGCTTGAAAAAGCGAGTTGCTCTCGAAAGAACTCACATGTATCTTGTATCATCTTTTATTATCAATAAAAAGTTATCTTTTCCCAAATCATCTCTTCAACCCCTAAAAATCTCATATTTCTACCAAAAACCCTATTTTTATCCATCAAAATCCTAGAAAATTCCTATCAGAACCCATATGTGTTGTTCACTTGAAATAATGTAAAACTTAATGAGAAGTACATGAAATAATTTGCAAAGTAAAAAATGTTAACAGAAGGTTCTAGAACCAAAGGACTCCAAACTAGCAAACTAAAACAGAATACACGAAAACTGCAAAGATAGAAAGAAAAATAAGGTAAATTTCAAATTAATGGCCAAGAATGCCTAAGAGTAAAGATAAACCATTTGCCATGAATCATGATCAACTGCCCTAAAACAAATGGATTCATGTAGCCTGCCCAAAAGTCTGGAATAAAGCCTTTGTTGTCGCTTCTGTTTTTGATGTAGGATTAAACAATTTCAACACACAGAAAATGCCCATGATACTATTGGTAGAGAATCGTTGAAAAGGAGATGTGCTTTAGAGGGGACTAGGTGCCCATAAGTCTCATAAGCAAACATTTTATGCAATGCACAGATATTTTATACAACGCGCAATATGCCTCATGTTTCTCAATAGTAAGCAATTGTTAATGACTTTTAAGAGTAGCTGCAGTGAGAATATTGAAATGGATGATTGGCAATGCCCTTAGGGATGAAAAAAGCATGTGCAATGTTACGGATAACTTTACACAGATGAGTGAAAATAGTTTGAGAAGCTTTGTGCATATAAGAAAATCCAATTAGCGCATCAAGCAGAAAGAGTGATTGGATTCATCATGAAGGAATGGATAGGATGAAGTTTGGACCAAAACTCATCAATAGCAAGCCAAAAAGGGTGTGGCAGTCACCGATTCAACAAAGGAGATTGCCTTGAAAGAACTAAGTGGATAAAAGGGGTTCATGTAGCATGCAAAAACTTTCAGGATAAAAGATGTTGTCACTGCTAACAAAATATGGATGAAAATAGTTTACACGCAGAAGAGTAACATGCAATGCCCTTCAGGATGAAAAGAGCCTGTGCAATGTTATGGATAACTTTACACACAGACGAGTGAAAATGGTTTGAGAAGCTTTGGGCATATAAGAAAATCCAATTAGCGCACCAAGCAGAAAGAGTGATGGGATTCATTGTGAAGGAATGGATGGGATGAGGTTTGGACCAAAACTCATCAATATCAAGCCAAAAAAGGGTGTGGCAGTCACTGACTCGACAAAGGAGATTGCCTTGAAAGAACTAAGTGGATAAAAGGGGTTCATGTAGCATGCAAAAACTTTCAGGATAAAAGACTCTGTCACTGCCAATAAAATATGGCATGATGAAAACTAGAGTTTCTTAAAACGAATGAAAATTTCGTTTACTTCACAAGAAAGGAATTACAGGCAGTTATCCTATCAAAGAATTACGAGGAAAACTTCCTGTGGTAAATGGATACTGCATAGTAACAGAGAAAATCAATTGCTACATAATAGCCATACTAAAACATATCAGCGACGTACATTCACTCAGAATATCACAAAAACTCCAGAAGCAGACAAGTCTACATTATACAAGCTGAGCTTTGAACCAGACTACTTCATTTGGCTCTCTAGCTCTTGTTTATCAAACCATCATTTCAGTTACAGCATGAGTTGGAGGCTTACCTCATTAAGCATCCTATGCAGTTCATCCCTAGCCTCGACAACACGATCTCGGTCATTACTGTCAACGACAAAGATAAGTCCTTGTGTGTTCTGGAAGTAATGTCTCCACAGGGGTCGGATCTGGTACAAATACAAATTATCATTAAGTTACAGGAATTCCAAGAGAGTATTTTATTCAGGAAAATTGAAATCATCTTTACCAGAAAGATAACTCCACAATTCAGTTTTAAGTCCCCCACATAGCATGTGTAGTAATCAACGGATACGACATCTAGGTAATATCACTTTTAAAAATAGCTACTACATTGATCAATTAATACGTAAGAGCTCAAGAAAGCTGCTATACATCTCGCACCACACGCACCATGAAAAGATCAAAAAAACGTTACCGTACAAACTGGATCATCAAATGAAAACCATCAACTTATTATTTATATCAGAGGAGAACAGTACTTGTTATTTGGTGATGAGCTCTATCAAATAAATTGTATTCGCAAATCAGCTTCTAACAAGTTGCAGCACATATTAATTATGTTGCAGATTCTCTGATTAAATGTTCAGAGTAGGCTTGGATGTTACTCATGATCTCCAAAAGTTGCATTTGTATCCTAGTGTCTGGCATACCTCGGATCTGGTGCAGAAGGGTTTTAGACTTATTAGTGTCCAGAATATCGAATCATTATCCAAAGTCCAAACAATAAGTTAACTGAGATAGCTCATGAAAGCAATCATATATATTTCTGTGCTGCGCTTATGACCTCAACAAATTGCAGTTTGAACAATAGGGGCACAATTACAGACCATTTCTCTTGGTAAAAATGGGACTTTAATGTTTGGCACTAGGCTTTCATGAAATGCATATGCATTCATGCAAAATAGTGCACATCTATCTTCCCGTTAAATAAGAGCTCTGTCCTTCTTGCATATAACTAGCTCGGCATGTTCTAGCCCAAGACGCAATAAATTCAAGCCCAATGAATCTTTATGTAACTTGATCAAGGAAATAATGGATAGTTCGATAGCGATATGCACTATTTGACTGCTACATGTGTGTCATCTCTTCAACCAAGTAAAACCCCATTTATACCACAAAAAAGGACCAGAAAAGGTTTATTGCACAAGATGAAACAAGATCAGATATCCTTCAGAGGAAAGATGCAACTGAGAAGGATCACATGCAATCTGCTATGGAAACTAATGCCCAACAGCATAAGGTCAGCACTTCAGCCAGTGTGATTCAGCTCAGAGTACACATGTAGGTAAATGCTCATCCTCATAAGCAGCTGCTTTATTTATTTATCTGCAGCAGAATCGATATAGATTGCCACCACACATTTGCACCAAGGAAATATCTTAAATAATCTGCACCATAATTGATTTCTTACACTTCAAGCTGCAATGGAAGACCTCCGACTTGACAATAACCGCGCTTAGCTAAGAAAATCTATGCAATCAGCTGGACTCATATACATGAATCGCCCAGAAGGTCCCACAACCCAAGAGAAGAATAGCGCAGAACACAACTTAAACAGCCGCAGGAGGATTATTCAATGGAAGTTAAATCTATTACACTACAGATCGTTAAGAATCCATAGAATTTAGGTCCTGAAGCAAGCTAGATTAAAAATAATGTATAATAGGTCAGAACTAATATGAAGGTAATCTGCTGTCTTTGTATGTAAATTAGATTCGTTGGTCCTACAACCCGTATACGGTAAAGACTCACAGCGATTGTCGCTTACCTAATACAGACATATACCAAGTTAAGTAGAATTTTAAGCATATACAAGAATGGTATTTCTATTCACAAAAATCCCTACAAACACTTAGCACAGACCAAATAACATGCATCGCATGTATTTAACTTTTCTGATCAAATGTCTTATGGGACATTATACACCAAAAATGCAATTTCATTATAACGTTTCAGTTTTTCATTGTTATGTAATAAGGCGGAGTTAAAAAATACCTTGTCCTGACCACCAACATCCCACACAGTAAAGCTGATGTTCTTATATTCGACAGTCTCCACATTGAATCCTAAACAAAATAGTCAAAGCAACAATTACAGCATAACAATGGATTCAGATTTTATCATATAGATTCAACTCTTTATCGTAAAGAAAAGCAGATGCAAGCAAAGCAACTTAGCAACAGTGCGGAACAATGAAAGGGCATACCAATGGTAGGAATGGTAGTCACAATCTCTCCCAGCTTCAGCTTGTACAGAATGGTGGTTTTACCCGCGGCATCGAGACCCACCATAAGAATTCTCATCTCTTTCTTGGCAAAAAGCCGGCTGAACAGTTTGGTGAACGAAAGCCCCATCTTCACGTCTAAAAGAACAGGATGTCATAAAAATGCTACATGTAGAGAATCGTCATTGATATGGATCTACCTTCAATTTTCCATTTTGGTCAAACTCAAATATATTTCAAATTAACAATAGATAGAACTTTCAAGATTAAGTTATTGTTAGCTTTAGATCCTGGAGTTTCAGCAAGGTCACATCGGACTGAAACATCGCCGTCACTGTTTAATCGGTTTTTTTTTTTTTTGCGGTAAGATCACGAATATGTAATTTCACCCAAAAATGTCAAATACTCGTTTCTTCCAACAACTAGCATCATCAAAGACCGTTTCCGATCCATTATCAACTAGATCCCAACACATAAGAACAAGAGAACAAATAAGAGTAATGCATTTGGATCAAATTCCACCAGCTCGAAACAATAGCAAACAATATCAACCGACCAAGCTAAATCGATGCTCCTATTAAACAAATTAGCGAGATAAAGCGAAAAAAAATACCAGAAAAAGAACAGGATCTGAGGGTGAGAGATCCGATCTAGAGCTTTAACGATCAAACGAAGAACTGATGAAATTAAAATCAACTAAATCAAAAGTTTTAGAGAGGGGGGGGGAGGGACGGAGAGATTGCTTCCGAGAGAGGAGAGGAGATTTGAGGCTAAGCGGGGGAGTAGATCTGAGAGGCGATGTCGACCACCAGATCCCGATTAAAAAAATTAATAGAAGGGATCGTTCTTTATAATGGCTGGTTTATACCGGACGTTAATTCGTTGTTAACTCTTGCTCCTTTTTCACATTGGTACCTAGTAAATTTTGATTATTCTAAATCAAGTACATTTCTTTTTTCTTCGTGTTTGGATGGGATTAAATAAATAGCCAATGTGTTATGAATCAGAGAGGAATCCCCAGCTCTTTATTTATAGACAGGAAGGGAGAATACAAATATGGGCTACATTGATATGGGCATATCTCTAAGATAGCCCAGAATCTTAAGCAACTCCAGTATTTAACCGTTCACAACACTCCCCCTTATCCAGCGATAGGAGTGGACTCTGCTTGTGAATACTTCGGGATTCTGAGAATAGAAGAGTCTCACATGGGGTGGATACTACAGGATCCTGAGTTGGTGAAGGTTTGCCTCGTTAAAACCTTTAGCTATGGAAACCCCCGTGGGAAAAACCATAGCTAAGGGAAAAGAGTACAAACTCTCTCTAACTCTACCTGATCTGTACAAGCCCTCAAGCTTTCAGATCCCTTAGGCGTCTCATTCCAATCTTATGTACAAGCTTCCTAAAAGTGGCAGTAGGAATGGCTTTAGTGAACAAGTATGCCAAATTGTCACATGATTGCACTTGTCTGATGTAGATCTTGCCATCTCTATGTAGCTCGTGCGTCTAGAAGAACTTTGGTGAAATGTGCTTTGTTCTGTCGCCTTTGATGAAGCCACCTCGTAGCTGAGCTATGCAAGCAGCATTGTCCTCGAACATTGTAGTATGTTCGAGATCTCCAGTCTTTAGTCCGGTAGTAGACAGGATGTGGTGGACAACTGAGCGTAACCATACGCATTCCCTGCTTGCTTCATGGATGGCAATGATCTCTGAGTGATTGGATGATGTCGCCGTCAAGGTTTTCTTGATGGATCTCCAGGAAATTGTAATGACCGTATACCTTGCAATACTAACAACAAACACTCTAGAGTGGGTGAATAGAGTAAAGGCAATAAATTGTGCAATTAAAATTAAACTTGCAAATGCGGAATAATAAGTGCAAGAGAAATTAATCAACACAATCAATCCAAACGCAAACACAAGAATTACCCTGGTTCCCCAAACTTGGGTACATCCAGCCACACCAAATATCCACTATAATTCTCTCACATAGAAGTTAATACAATATCTCACACAGAGATACCTCACACAGAGGATTTAGGATTCCCACAAAGAGATATCCTTGCTTTCACACAGAAAGACTAATGCTTTCACACAGAGAGACTTAAACTCTCACACACAGAGAACTCCACCAACCCTCACACAGAAGGTTATACTCTCACACAGAGAGTAACTAGCTCTCACATAGAAAGCTAGGGTTTTAAAGAAATAACAAAGTAAAACAAATACTCTTACATATGCCTTGAGATGAACTTACTCATAAATGAATGCAAGGCATGGAAGAGGATCTCCAAGTGATGAGATGTGCTAGAAATGCACTTGGATGATTTCCATTGAGCTTGACTTCAATGCATGAAGAGGAATGAGAGCTCTAAAGAGGGATATGAGGGAGTTTGAGAGTGGCTTATAGATCTCTTGTGATTTTCAATAGCATCAAGAAGTATAAGAGATAGCAGCACACCCATATATATAGGAACCATATATCAAACCCCAAAACCCAAGGAAAGAGCCAAAGAATCAATTCTGTAACGGCTAGAAACTGGGCGAACGACAGGAACATTCGACTGATGATCATAAGACAGTCGACCGATCAACGGCTAGAAAATATCCAACGGCTATAATCTGAGCCAGGACAGTCGACTGATGAATACAGTACAGTCGACCGAAAACAGGACAGGCGCATGTAAATCCTTCAGCAGGCGACTGCTGCAGGGGATGGAGTAAAACAGAAAGCTGCACTCTTTCTCCAGATAAGCATACAGACGACTGATGTCAAGAATACAGTCGATTGTCATATAGTCAGGCGACTGTAATTCCTTCATCAGTCGTCTGCTGTATAAGATGGAGAAAAGACAGAGAGATGCAGAGATTGCACTTACGCTACTCAGACGACTGTTGGCCAATTCTCAGGCGACTGTAAATCTACAGGCGACTGTAAACTGAGCAGTAGTCGACTGTGCGTAAAGCTCAAGTTTGAGTCAATTGAAATGTTGACTTGAGCTGTGCATAACAGTCGATTGTAGAAGGATCGACAGGCGACTGGAACTTACCCAGTCGACTGTAAACCCTTCATCGGGCGACTGATGGAAAGCCAGAGACTCCAAATGAGTCTTTGGACAAAGTGAACCTATTGGATTGGATTCTAAGATAATCCTAAGGCTCACTAAGATGGTTAAATGCATATGCATGAATGAGTAAACCATCTAACAAGGCATTACATTAATCCTAAACTCAAAAGAGAGAGAAAGCAATAAAGTAAATTACATGGATTACGATGCTTTCTTTAGAGTCTAAGTCTTCAATCTTGATGCCTTGATTGATCTCCATCATCTCCAAGCTTTGGCACTCCTAGAGTCCAAGCATTGGCCCGTCTCCCCTTGATGTCCATCCTTGCACCAAGTGATTAGTCTCCAAGAAAGATATTCTTTAAATAAAACTGTGAGACTAAAACATGAGAGTCATTAGCAATAACATAATGTTGTGATCATCATCAAAATAAGATTGGTATGAAACACCAATACTCAACCGAAATTGTTGTCCCTCCATAGGTAAATACATACCCAGTCTGTGATTTCGCGTTGTGGGGATCAGACAAGTAACCTGCATCAGCATAACCAGCAAGTGTAGAGGATATTCCATTTTTGTAGAAGAGTCCCAAATCTGTAGACCCTTGGAGGTAGCACAGAAGGTGCTTAACCCCGGTCCAGTGGCACTGAGTCGACATTGAACTGTGTCTGGTTAGCAAATTTACTGCGAACGCTATGTCGGGACGTGTGCAGTTTGTCAGATATAGAAGTGCTCCGATGGCACTTAGTTACGGGACTTCTGGACCAAGTATATCATCCCACTCTTCCAACGGCCGAAAGGGGTCTTTATGTGCATCCAGAGATCGTACCACCATAAGTGTACTAAGTGGATGATATTGGTCCATACGGAATCTTTGCAACATTTTCTTCGTATATGTGGTTTGATGTAATAGGATTCCATCTTTTAGATGTTGTCATGGCCTGTTTTGCCATATATGGTATATTGTACGCGGTTGAGTGCTATGTGAACTATTTGTGTCTGTTTGCTTGCTTACGTGGATACTATTGTTAGTAGTAGTGATATTCTGAATATTTGGATGATATATATGGATGTGTGTGCATGGTTGTAGGAAGTGTGCACGGGAGTGGCACACTTGTAATTAAGTGCTAATGTGATGTATTTGTATTGGCAGGTAAGGATGCTCTAATGAGTAGATATGTATGGTTATGAGTGTATGTTGGTATGCTTGGGGGTGACACTTGAGAGAGGGGTTAGTGTGAAAGGTGTCAGGGTTAGTGGCATACTTGTAAATAGTTAGAAGTGTGAAGGGTAAATTGGTCTTTTGGCCAAGTGTGTGTAAAGTAATGATGTGTATGTATAGTAATGGTAAACTTGTAATTACCTAGAAGATGAAAGGGTATCTTTGTCATTATCCTCATGGACTATTCCTTAGATTATTCATTTCTTAAATGAAAAGGAAAGAATATATTCCTTAGAATTTCCTTTCTTAAATAAAAAGGACAGAATATTCCTTAGAATATTCCTTTCTTAAATGAGAAGAAAAGAGTATTCTTTTCTTGGATGAGAATATTCCTTTTTGGATGGAAAGAAACCTAACCTATTTATACCCCTCTTCCTACACTCTTCTCCATCTTCCTCTTTCTCTTCTCCTCATTTTTGTCATCACATCTCCTCCCTCTTATTTCTTCCCATGGGGGCTACATGAAGTGGATGGAGGGTCTCTAATCTACAATTAAGAGAGGTCTTTTGAACCACCACGAGGTAGGAATCCAACACTAGCTCTCATGTTTCATTTCATGGCATATTGAAGTTAAAGTTTGTATTTTAGGGTTTTTGGAAACCCCTTGACATGGTGCATTCAAGTTTGAATTTATATGATGTGTTGAATTATATGATGCTATGATTATGATTCATGTTGCCTTGATTGTCTTGTTTTATTAATTTTGTGGAATTGCTCTCATTTGGAATGTTGGAAGCTATATTATTCTATTTTCTTGGTATGAAAATGTGAATTATGTGACGATGAATTGAGATGTGCAATTGACTATGATTATGTGATGAAAATGGGGGCTTGAGGCCACCCTTAAATTTCGGCCAAGAGTATTGAAGAGCTCTAAGGCTATGGCGATGTATTGGTGAAGGAAAAGAATGAAATGAGAATGAAATGGGATGAAATGAAATAAGAATGAAATGTTGTCTTATTATTGTCATGAAACATGGTATTAGGATGTGTTGTATGGTTAGGGGATCTAGGGTTGTATGTGATGGGATGTAGGATGGTGGACATGGCATCCCCCAAATGTGGTTGTTGTGGTGATATGTGATTATGGATATGATGGGCATGGCACGTAAGTGCATGACCCTTTGATGTGATGATATGCGGATGAGTTATGTTTTTCCATGGGGGTAATGCCATGGAGACCACAAGGCCTATCACATATGAATCTGGGACCTCTGGGCATGCCTCACATTATAATACCAGGTTTCTGCTTCTTGACGTTGTAGTTTACTTCTCTGTCTGTAGTACTCACTTTGTTTTGCAGATCTTCCTTTACCGCAGGTACGTGTTTCCATTATTTATGTCGTTAATAATTTCATATATGATGTGGTTATATGGTTACGTACAACTCCTTCCATGATAGGACATGAGTTAATTCACAGTTTATTGCATAAGTGCATTGCATTCGATTACACCATGTGAGTTGGGTTTGGAGTTCCTACTGGGTCACGCTGTGACGTGCCCCTTCCTTCTTTTTCAGGTTGATTCATAGAGTTGGAGGCCCATTAGCTCAGTGAGAGAGATTTGGGTGTATGTTCGTGTACTTGGTGGGATGAGAGTTCTTGTTGTATATGAGATTGTATAAGGGTGTTGTATACACAGTTTGTGTGTGTGTGTGTGTGTGTGTGTGTGTGTGTGTGTGTGTCAGAGTTTGGGTTATTGGTTCTTTTGTGTTCTGTGTTCTTCGGAATGCTACATGTGCTATCCCAGCAGTGTGCAGTGGACCTGCTTGTGTTTGTATTTGTATTTCCTTTCGTAACACTCGCTCTTCGGGTATCCCGGGGAGCGGGGCGTGACAGATGTTCAATCTGTAAGCCAAGGCAGAATTTCGTTTTGCCTAGGTTTTTCATTTCAAATTCTTTTGTTAGGCTTACAGATATCTCAACGATCTCTTCAAGAGATCCAATGAGATTCAGATCATCTACGTCGACAGCGATTATTACGAATCCTTTCCCCTTTGTTCTTATGAAGATGCAAGGGCAGACTTCATTGTTATTGAATCCTTGTTGAACAAGGAATTCGCTGAGTCTGTTGTACCACATTCTTCATGATTATTTAAGACCATATAATGATATTTATAGCTTAACAGAGTAGACATCCCGAGATCTATCTTTTATTTCAGCACGCATTGAGAAGCCATCAGGAAGTTTCATGTATATCTCATTGTCGAGATTACCGTATAGATATGCAGTCACAACATCCATTAGCTGCATATCTAGGCATTCCTTTGTTGTTAAGCTTATCAGGAATCTAAAGGTGATCGCATTCATGACCGGGGAGTATGTTTCGTCATAATCAATACCTGGTCTTTGGGAAAATCCTTGTGCTACAAGTCTAGCTTTGTAGCGTGCGATCACATTATTTTCATTCTTTTTCTTACGAATACCCATTTGTATCCCACAGGTTTGACACCAGTAGGTGTCTGGACTATTTGCCTAAAGACTTTGCGTTTCTGAAGCGAGTCCAGCTCGGCTTCTATTGCGTGATTCCACTTTGGTCAGTCATTTCTACGTTTGCATTCAACAACGGAATGTGGATCATGATCATCGTCGCTTCCGGCGACATGAATAGTAATGTGAAATGCAAAGTCATCGTCGACGACTGTACTCTTTCTGTCTAATACCTCCCCTGTACGTACATAATTTAATGATATTTCAGTTTCTCCCGGCAGTTCCTCTGCAGTGGATTCCAGAAGGGGAGAGGGTATGGACACGAGCTCGTTTCTCTGTGGGGGTATCGTCCCTATGTCTCTGGATATTTTTCTTTTTCTTGGATTTTTATCCTTGGAGCCTGGTGGTCCGCCTTTTTCTGTTGAGGTGCAGCCACTTCTGCTGCTGGTGGGTTGCATCCATCCTTTGGGATGTCAATCCTAGCTGGAGTATTTACAGCAGGGATGTGTGATTTGACAATCTTCTTGTTGTCAGTAAATGAGTCCGGTAATCTATGAACTGTGTTCTGGATGTGTAAGATCTTCAGGATCTCATCATCACATTGTTTTGTTACCAGGTCATTGATCACTCCATATTTTACACCTTTTTCTGTATGTTTGCATGCCATTTCGATCGCTCGAATCGCGCTTTTCACGATTTTTCGGTAATATTGGGATGCTTTTCACGATTTCTTGTTTTTGTCGAATTTCAGGAGATTTCGAGCGATTTGGAGTGATTCTGAGATGCACCCACTCCGGAGTGTCACCCGTGACTCCTTCGAGGGGAATTTTGCTATTGGAGAGGAGTGGAAGAAGAAAGAACGTCATAGGAGCGACGAGGGAGCAAAAATACGAAGATTGGGCATTTTGAGCATGTCACTCGGCCGAGTGAAGGAGTCACTCGGCCGACCATCGAGAGCCCGCTCGGCCGGCTAGATCGGACACACAGAAGATAGAGTATCAGCGTGCACTCGGCCGAGCATCGCCAGCCCACTCGGCTAAACCACGGAGACACCACTCGCCCGAGTGGCATCAAGACGACGGCAACAAAAAGTCCAGACTTACTATAATTTGTCAGTCGACCCCCGAGTTCCGACTCGACCGAGTGAAGAAGTCCCCTCGGCCGAAGCAAAGAAAGTCACTCGGCCGAGTGACTCCCGAGGAGCCGACCCCCGAAAGTCCGAACTTACTGGAATTTGTCAGGGTTTGTCACTCGGCCGAATGACATTTGTCACTCGGCCGAGTGAGCCGCGCTGCCTGTAGCGTAAATTGCAATTTTGAGGTTGGGCATGGGTATTTTCGTCACAGCTTTTTGGGCGATTTTGGGGGGTATTTAACCCCAGTTTTTAACCTAGTTTAGAGAGCTTTTTCAGAACTTTTTGCAGCCTTTTTTAGATTACTTTTAGGAGATTAGATTGAGCTTTTAGGGGAGAGAGAAAAGTGTTATTTTGTTGGATGCTATTGATTCTTCATTGGTTTGTCTCTCTCTCTCTCTCTATCAAAAACTCCATTTTTATTGATATATTGAATATTGCAATGAATTCTACTGATTTTATTTGTGAATCTCTATTGAATTTTATTATGAATTGTGAGTAGTTTTACCGTCTTAGGGCGTAGGGATGAACCCTACGAACCCTATTTCTAATTTGTGATGAATTGGTGAAATTATTGTTAGAATTGATTAGGGTTAGTTTGGGATTGATTTAATACGAATAGCTAGGGATTCATAACGATTGGGATTTGCAAGAGATTGGATCCCAACTCGATAGGAAGCCCTAGAAATTCGAATTGGGTTACAATTGGATTTCTCCGGAATCGGTTTGCAAGAGATTGGACCGAAACTAGGGTTTTCTGTGGCAATTCTATACCAATACCCGTTTGCAAGAGATTGGACGGGTAGGAACTATCCCAACCTAGGTCGTAGCTCGAGTTTGCACGAGAGTGGGCTCGATATACGATTGAACGATGATGTTGTTCTTCACGCTAGCTTGCCTAGGTTAGGGTTTGCAAGAGATTGGACCCTACCCTAGGGTTGCTATAGACCGGCAATAGCGCGAGAGCGTGAGCTTGGTTCTACATTTAGTTGCAACTAGTTCACCTGAATTTCAAGTCTAGCAATTGTGACACCTACGAATCACAATGACGAGATACGGTTTGTAGCGGGGATTCCCTACCCCTAGGCGTCTTTATTAATTTGATATTCCTTATATACAATTGAACGACCGTGACCGCTTTATTGCGAACATTTCTCGACTGTTCTTATAGCCAGGTGAGTTGAAGAAGACACTATCATTTGGCCTCCTCGTGTTCGATACCCGCTCGTCGCTACACCGTGCGCTTGCGGTAAGACTAGCGAGTCGCGTGCCCCGGTTGCGTGTTCGCACATCCTCGGGCCTCCGATCAAGTTTTTGGCGCCGTTGCCGGGGAGTGTTTTTGACAGAGTTCAATTTGGATCACCCGTTTATTTTTCAATTTATTTATTTATTTATTTCTTCATTCTTTTCTAACTCTGTTTACAACCCTATTTGCACACTCTCCCAAAATTTTCCACAAGATCTTAACAGGTAAAATGGGGGATGCAATTCCAATGACTGAGTCTGGCCAGGGAGATGATGAATCCTTTACGGAGCTCCTTAAGGAACTTGTTGACGAGGTCCACGCTACCGGAGCTTTTGCTATTAATATCGAGGACCCCGTCGAACAATTGTTTACTAGCTTTGTGATGGATCAAATCTCCCCGGATGGGACTATTGGGGGCGATATCAGAGTTGATGTGAGAAACGACAAGCTATATTTTGAAGACGGTAGAACATGCGTCGAAGAGTACTACACTCCCGAGGAATCCTTCGAGCAAACCGATATTCAGGGAGTTACACTCTACGACCCCCACTTTTGCATTTTTGAATCTGCTGACGTATTTCTTGATCTCAGGAATGAACCGGAGCAAGGTGGTGGTCTTATCGATGTTAGCACAGAATTGGAGAGCGTCTATTCCGATGCACCGTCCTCACTAAGAAGCGAATCTGAGCCTCCACCCGAACATGAGCTAAACTCAGATGTTGAAGGAGAAGCAAAACTCACACAAGATGATGAAGCAGAGGGTACGGCACCCCTTGAGGTAGAGCTTAAACAATTACCGCCGAATCTAAGGTATGCTTTCTTGGGTAGTAAATTGACCTTCCCGGTGATTGTTAATGCCCACCTCGGCCATGATCAACTTGAAAAACTATTAGAAGTCCTTAGGGATCACAAGGATGTCCTTGGCTACACTATCTCTGACCTTAAGGGAATAAGCCCTAGGCTATGCACGCATAGAATCCACTTGGAAAACACTGAAGCCACTTATATTGAGCCTCAAAGGCGGTTGAACCCAAATATGAAAGAGGTAGTCAAAAAGGAAATCCTTAAATTGCTTGAGGCCGGCATTATTTATCCTATCTCAGATAGTAGATGGGTTAGCCCCGTTCACGTCGTCCCCAAGAAAGGGGGATGACCGTTATAAAAAATGAAAAAGGAGAGCCCATTTCTACGCGCACTGTCACGGGATGGCGGATGTGCATTGATTACCGGAAACTAAATAAAGCCACCCGAAAAGACCATTACCCACTACCCTTCATAGATCAAATGCTTGAACGGCTTGCTAAACATAAATACTTTTGCTACTTGGATGGGTATTCGGGGTTTTTCCAAATCCCTTTGCATGAAGACGACCAAGAAAAGACTACTTTTACTTGTCTTTATGGCACTTATGCCTACCGTAGGATGCCCTTTGGTCTTTGTAATGCACCCGCCACCTTTCAGAGGTGCATGACCTCCATCTTTTCCGACTATATTGAAAATATTATGGAAGTTTTCATGGATGATTTCTCATTTTATGGAAGTGAGTTTGATTCTTGTTTGGCTAATCTTACCAAAGTTCTTAAAAGATGTCAACAAAATAATCTTACTCTTAATTGGGAGAAATGTCACTTCATGGTCACCAAAGGGATAGTGCTTGGGCACCTTGTCTCCTCAAGAGGGATTGAGGTTAATAAGGCGAAGATTGAGGTAATCGAGAAACTCCCTCCTCCTATTAACGTTAAGGGCATTAGGGGCTTTCTTGGTCACGCGGGGTTTTACCGCCGCTTTATCAAGGATTTCGTCTTGATTGTCCGGCCCCTTACCTCCTTGCTTGCTAAAGATGCTCCATTTGTTTTTTTTTCAGGAGAATGCTTGCGGGCGTTCAACACATTGAAGGAAGCACTAATTTCTGCGCCCATCATACTGTTGGATCCTATGGATGGCAAACAACACTAGAAGGGGGGTTGAATAGTGTTGTGCAAATAGTATACTTTTTCGATTGTTAAGATTAGCACAATTAAAATCCTTCTAATGTTGCCTAAGAAGCCAAGTAGAGTGATCTACGCTTGGTTCTTAATCAACAAAGTAATCTTATAAATATAATAGAGAAAAGATTACAATCAGATATAAATCTTTACAGAGAGATCTTTTCACGGCGGAATTAAATAAACAATCTTTGCAACAATAAATAAACAAGGAATTGCAAAGATATAAGATTAGTAAATGAAAAATGCGTGTACAAGAAATATAAACAATCACAGAAAAATAAACGCAGAGACAAGCGATTTTATCCTGGTTCCCCGCAACCCGGGTACGTCCAGTCCCCGACCAATCCGGTTAGGGGTGGCAATTCGGGCCGGCCCGGTCTTATCGGGCCGTGCCGGCCCGGCCCGGTTTTCTTAAAGGACTGGGCCGGCCCGGCCCGATAAGACTTCGGGCCATTCCGGAGAGGCCCGGGCACGGTCCAATAAAAATTCGGGCCGCCCGGCCCGGTCCGATAGGGTTGAATGAATAATATATTGTGACAATATTTTATCATATTATTAAACACAAACTTGTCTCATATGCTTAAAGATGCATCGAAATGGAGCACGAAAGAAGAGGATTAAGTGGGTTGCATAAGGTGATGTGTACTACATTATTTTCATTTATTTGGCAAGATGAAGTAACATGTTTGGTGGTTCTTTATCTCTTCTCGAAAACTAAGATCAAACCCCAAGATCCGAAGACAGTTGGTGCTGGCGGAAAGTTGTTAAAATTTATGATATTTGGACCTTGATCTGATAAGATTCATGACATTGGACTCAACACCATAAATGAATGCACATTACTGAAATCCGCTTTAGATTAGTGTGTGGTCAAATTGAAGTGTGGAGAATAAATGCTTTTCGTGCCGTGCCGTGCCGCCCATGGGCTGAAAAGCTTGGCCCGGGTCTGGCCCGAAAATGAACCGGGCCGGGCCGGCCCGGTCCGATAAGGATTTCGGGCCGAAATTGTTGGCCCAAGCACGGTCTTATCGTGCTGGGCCCGTGCTGGGCTATCGTGTCGGGCCGAAAATTGCCACCCCTAAATCCGGTACGAGATTTTCCACTATTGCCTTGGCAAATACAATTACCTAACTTCACTCGTTAGGATTTCCAACGACCTAGTCTCAACCAGGATTTCCGACTGGCAACACCTAGACTTGTCTAGTGTTCCAACAACAACACAATGAAACTTATATCCAATACACCACAATAAATTGATGGAGATTGGTTTTTACACCCGATTCTATATCCAATCAATGATAGACAAAATTGTGTAGTGGCTTGATAGAATAAGAGTCTAGATCACACAAAGATACGAGAGAATTCTTTGTGATATAGATCTAATGCTTTTCAAAAATCCTTTAAACAAAAAATAAAGAGAATAGCAATAAGGATTTTGAAAAACGTTTAGCCAATAAAACAAGAGTATGATCTTTAAAAAGTAATAACAGAATTTTGCAAGATCACAATAAAAATAGAATTGGCTAGAGAGAATGAGAGCTTTGAATTAAAGAGCGTTTGCACGAGAGATTTGATTTTCAATAGATGTTTTTTGTTTTCTCAAATGAAATTAGCTCTTATTTATAGGGAAAATTCTGAGATTTGAAATTCAAATTTTCTTTGACTTTTGTCCCAAAAATCACGGAGAAAATCACTCAACGAATTTTCAAAATTCAAATCAAAACGTCAGAATTTTACAGCTGGTAGTCGACTCCCTCATGTAGGTAGTCGACTCCCAGAGTGTTTCAGGGAATCTCGAATCTCAGCTGGTAGTCGACTCCCTACTGTTGGTAGTCGACTCCCAGAGGAGTTTTTCCTGCAACACTTCTAGTCAGACAGGTAGTTAACTCCAGGGTGTGTGGAGTTTCACTACGGAAGTTATAGAATGACTAGAAAAAGCTCTTAAAACATTTTTTGAAGATATAAAAAAGATTTTAAAAAGTCTTTTCAAATTGTTTATGTGCGTGTGTTTTGTCTATATGATTTGGCTTTAACAAATACCCTAAAGAGACACGACACACTCACTATAGACTTAGGACATGTCTTCGGAAGCTTGATCAATTTGATGAAGTGGATGCGAGCTTCACTTGAGCTTCTTGTTCTATTTGAGCATGAACTTCATCATTTGACTTAGCCACGTTGTTCCTTGTCTTTGAGCGTAGATTTGTGTTTCTTTGAGTATGAGTAAAACTTCGCATATTCTGCACACTTCAGTGTAGTGTAGTTAGTACACTTAAGTTTTCATTTGGTGTGCTCATCATCAAAATCACTTAGGGTGGAATTCAATTTCCATCGCATACAACCACCGGATTGGAGCCTTCCCTTTGAGCTCATGTGTGATGGAAGTGACCAAGCCATTGGAGTAGGACAAAGGAAAGATAGAAAGCTTCATGCAATATTCTATGCAAGCAAAACGCTGGATGAGGCACAGAAAAATTATACAACCACGGAGAAGGAGATTCTAGCGGTAATGTATTCCATTGAAAAGTTCCGCTCCTATCTCCTTGGATCAAAGGTAATTGTCCACACCGACCATGCGGCATTAAAGTATCTTCTAAACAAGAAAGAGGCCAAACCTAGGTAGATTAGGTGGATACTTCTATTGCAAGAGTTTGATTTGGAAATCAGAGATAAGAAGGGTACGGACAATGTTGTGGCGGACCATTTATCTAGGCTTATTCGTGATAAGGAGGACGAAAGCTTGCCCATCGATGACTCCTTTGTTGATGAGAGGCTATACGTCGTAAGGCCCGGGGAAGTTCCTTGGTATGCGGACTTTGTAAATTACTTGGCTTGTGGGATTAAACCATGCGGGATGCCCACACAGCAAAAGAGGAGATTTATGCATGAGGTCCGTAGCTATTTCTGGGAAGATCCGTATCTCTTTAAGATATGCAAGGATGGGGTTATCCGGAGATGTATTTCTAAGGAGGAGGCCACCTCCATCATCTTGCACTGCCATGGTATGCCATGCGGGGGACATCACGCCGCTTCCAAGACTACAGCTAAGATATTGCAGAGTGGATTCTTTTGGCCAACCATGTTCAGAGACACGCACGACTTCGTCAAGGGGTGCGATAGATGCCAACGGATCAGGAATATTTTCAAACGAAATGAGATGCCAATGAGGCCCATTCTGGAGATTGAGCTCTTTGATTGTTGGGGAGTGGACTTCATGGGACCATTTCCCTCAAGCAAGGGTAACAAGTATATCTTATTGGCCGTGCATGGACTATGTCTCCAAATGGGTAGAAGCCATCGCCACCCCTACCAATGATGCGAGGGTTGTCTCCAAATTTTTCAAGCAGAATATTTTCCCGCGCTTTGGGGTGCCCTGTACTTTGATAAGCGACGGGGGAAGTCACTTTATAGAAAATAAATTTGAAGCCATGTTGAAAAAGTACGGGGTAAACCATAGAATTGGCATGGCCTACCACCCTCAAACGAGCGGACAAGTGGAGGTTTCAAATAGAGAAATCAAGCAAATTCTTGAAAAGACCGTAGATCGATCTAGAAAAGATTGGTCCATGAAGTTAAACGATGCTCTATGGGCATATCGCACGGCCTTCCGCACTCCCATTGGCACCACGCCGTTCCGACTTGTTTATGGGAAAACTTGTCACTTGCCGGTAGAGTTGCATATTGGGCCATCAAACCCCTCAATTATGACTATAAGAGTGCGGTGGTGAGGCGGCTCCTAGATATCAATGAGCTTGACGAAATTAGAAGAGATGCCTACGAGAGCTCAAGAATTTACAAAGAAAGGACCAAAATTCTCCACGACGCTCGCATAACTGTCACGGACTTCAAGGCCGGAGACAAAGTCTTGCTATATAATTCCCGACTCCGACTATTCCCTGGGAAGTTGAGGTCACGGTGGTCCGGACCTTTCACCATCAAGCACATACAACCGGGAGGAGCTTTTGAATTGGAAGGGAAAGACGGAGCCACGTTCAAGGTGAATGGGCAACGGCTAAAGCATTATTCTGAAGGAGTCCCTATGGGCGAAGTAAATAGAATATATCTACTCAAGGGACGGCCGGGTGACTTTTCATACCTCCTTGATGAGGTCATTGAAGAGGATATCCCCTACTCCATCGGTGCACTCCACGACGACGGCCTCGAAGAGGGCCAAGATTTGAGCGAAGAAGAGAAGATGGAGGATTCTCCCAATAGCTCCACGGCAAATGATGATGGCGACACTGATGTCGCGAGAATACGGGAGCTTTGCAAGCTCTCAACATTAAAGAACCCAAAGAAAGCTCCACCGATTTGAAGATCGGTGTCACCGGCGAAGCCAAGGACCGGAACAAGCTCAAGCTTGGGGGAGCCATCCCCCAACATTGCTCATGATGAAGGGGCGCTGAGGAAGGCCACACACCACCACGATCCAAATCCGAGCGGTCTTCCCGGCAAGTTCGACGGATGCATCTCATATGCACCCAACATCAAGTGTTAATTGAAAATCCAAAGGGGTCGAGCTCAAACCTTAAACAAGCGCTTGTCGGGAGGCAACCCGACGGTTTTTTCATTCTTTTTATTTTGGTTTTTATTTTTTATTTTAGACTTTGTTAGTGATTTGAGTCTTTTTTCCCATAAAAATCGTGACAACGGGTCTTAATTTCTGTGACATGAGAGGAGAAAAGGAGATCCCTCATGTGGAGGAAGATAGAGGCAAGAAAGAGCACTCCAGGAATGCGCTCAGGCCGTGGGAGGAGGAAGAAACCAACTGGAGGAAGAAAAACAGAGAGTAGAGCGAAAACGGAACCCCGAAGCAGAAAACAGCATGTCACTCGGCCGAGTATCATATGCGACTCGGCCGAGCAAAGGAACCCATTCGGCCGAGTGGGGCACCAACAAGGGAAGTCTGCTGAACCCAACTCTCTGTCTATTCTGTGCATTTCGTATTAACTGTCACTCGGCCGAGTACGTTTAGTCACTCGGCCGAGGGAAACAGATACCCTCCTAGCATGTATATTGCCGAGTAGCTTGTGCCACTCGGCCGAAGGAGTTTTTCCCCTTCGGCCGAGTGGACAGAAGCCACTCGGCCGAGTCGTAAGTGTCGGGGAAAATTTAAATTTTTTCTATCGATACGTCACTCTGCCAAGCAACATAGTCACTCGGCCGAGTCGTATCTGCACCTATATAAACCGCTTGGGCTCGGCGCGAACTTCGAAGCGCCTATTCTCAGTTTTCTTCACCCGAGCCTCGCCCTTTCGCCTTCCCTCGCCCGCGACATTTGCCCCCTCGCCCGATTCACCTCGCCGCCGGCCCCGATCGACGCATCACCGCCGGCGACGACTCGACCGGGCATCCTCGACCTCCGGCGACACCCCCCGCCGCCGGCCGACTCCCTATCACCTCGGTTTGCTCCCAAACGCCATTTTTATCCTATTTTTCTCGATCCGTAGACCCGTTGAGCCTAAAAATCAAATTAACTCGTTTATCTATCTATTATACCACATCTCCCCTATGTATTTTGAATATTACCCGCTGATATCGTTATTTGACTTGCAGGCTATCTTGGGGGAGCTTAGGGGAGCTTCAGGACGCATTTTTAGCTTCGCGGAGGTGGCGCTCTTCGCACGCACTTGCCGATTTGCTCTCGCGGCGTGTTCAGGTACACTCGTTCCTTTTATTGAGCACGTCGCATTATATTTCTATTGGGTGAGCACTCGCGGCACACATGCCGCCACGCACTAGGCCACGCACGCGGGGAGCCTCTTCCAAGCGGAAGAGGACCGATGACGCCGATCCCTCTCACGCTAGGGTGGACTCCCCTCCACCTAGCCTGCCACCACTACCCACACAGCCGCTTCCTGCCGATCCCATCCACGCACAGTCCATCCCCGCCGATCATATCCCACCACCGGCTCCCGTTGTCGGGCCGCTGGGGATCACGTTCAGAGACGACGCACAGCGCATCTGATTTGAGCGTATCGCCCAGCGATCTATAGTTCCCTCTAGGTTCGCACACTTAGCAGACCTGGACCGTCTAAGGGTGCTAGAGGGGATGCTCACGTTGTACCACAACATGGGTTGGCGCGATTTCTTGTCTGTGTCGGCAGACACCTGCGTCCGTCCGACACTAGAGGTACTCAGCTCGATCGCCCGGACCCCTGGAGGATGCACATTTCACCTTATGGATCGAGAGTGCGAGGTCACTCTCAACATGCTTCATGCATTCTTCCAGTGGCCCGCTGTCCCCGTCCCCGACCGAGCCTACGCACCCACTCACATCCCACCACCATCATTTGACACTTCCACGTTCTGGACACATATCACGGGCTCCCACCATGGCTTTAACCCTAGTAGGGCCAAGGCCTCAGCCATCCTACACCCCTGCCTCCACATAGCCCAGTGCCTCATGGCGACCACCTTCTTGGCGAGGTACGAGCCTGGGACGATGTCTACGCCTGAGCTCTATATGCTCTACGCGATGACTCGCCCCAGAGTTCTCGATAGGGATAGCGATGACCTGGTCCCCGCCGTTGAGATTGATATTGCTAGCTGGTTTTTAGACCGCATCATCATTTCGGTGGGCGCTAGCCACCGATTTGCTGCGCCGGTCTGATCACTCTGCTAGCCCTGATGACTGGCGTGGACCTTCCTGCTGACCTTAGACGAGCCCCTGGCTCCACTGCACTCTCGATAGATGTCATGGCCCAGATGAAGATGCTTCGTCCCCACGGCCAGCGGCACTGGGTGTGGTTGCACGGTCCTTTTAGTGCTGATTACATGATCCTCCCGAGCCTAGCTCGGACACCTATAGGACCGGCCCACGAGGATTGGATCCCAGTGATGGATCTCCTCATCCCAGCTGCTTACGTTCTTGAGGCTGATGTTGAATATTGGACTCCCCGGATTTGGTTTTGATGATGAGCAAACATAAATAACCCATGAACTAACAATTTGTGAGCGCAGTAGTGGAGATCGTCGCCAAATTTACGAGAACATTCAAAGCGACATCTCAACACTTCTCAAAGCTCGTATTCATGCCTAAAGCTTCGTTGAAGCTCTTGCACCGTTTTGGAAGTCATGAAGATTTAATCG
The DNA here is from genome assembly GCA_030789695.1 of Scilla litardierei. Classification (NCBI taxonomy): domain Eukaryota; kingdom Viridiplantae; phylum Streptophyta; class Magnoliopsida; order Asparagales; family Asparagaceae; genus Scilla; species Scilla litardierei. The sequence continues at coordinate 127,281,934 of CM061137.1, forward strand.
AAGCTCTCGAAGACCGTTCTTTAAGGTTTTATTTATAGTCTTTTAGCTTCGATTGATAGAATGTTAAGCCTTGAGTATATCTTACGTTTCTATCTTCATAACGCTCATATCGTAGCTCTAGGATCTTAGTACAAGTTCATTCTAACTTCCTCGAAGCGTCGCGCTTCGATTCGGACTTGTTTGTGCAAGTTAGTTGGTACAAGAAGGAGTACTGACCGACTAGATGGTGATCTAGTCGGTCAGCAACTCTTCTTGGACCGACTAGTTTGATTCCTTAATTTCTTGGACTTTACTGTTTATAGTTAGTCGGTCTACGTTGACTCACCGACCGACTAGTTTGTGAACTAGTCGGTCAGTGATGCTTCTTTGACCGACTAGTTGTGACTTACTGTTCATACTAAATTTCTCCTAAGCTACTGTTTATCGTTAGTCGGTCTAAGAACGTTTGGTGACCGACTAGTTGATAATCTAGTCGGTCAACTTTTGTTCTTGGACCGACTAAGTCAATTTGTATTCAGACTATTTCACTTTGCCTCTTAGTCGGTCTACGTTCACTGACTGACCGACTAGTTGTGAAACTAGTCGGTCAGAAAGTCTTCTTGGACCGACTAGATTTCTAGGTCTGAAATTCTATCTCTTCTCAGTTCTTCACTTAGTCGGTCCATGTTGATTGACTGACCGACTAGTTGATGAACTAGTCGGTCAGTGGTTGTTCTTTGACCGACTAGTTGTCTCAGATTTCTATCCGTTGGAAATTGACCTAACTTGTTTTTATGGGACCCTATAAATACGAACCTAGGTCATTTCTATCTAGGGTAGAGCTGCCATTAAGAGATTCATTGAGATAAAAAGAGATAGCCATTCTCACTCTTTTCCAAAGCTCTCTTCCTCACAAGAAACCCATTCTCTCTCATTCTAGATCTAGAATCCATCTTGAGAGAAGCTTGTTCTTGGTGAGCCCTTCAAGCCCTAGCTTGAATCAAGTCTCCAAATCACTCCTAGGCACCTATTGCTGGTCATTTCCTTGGTGCTAGGACTTGGTGACTTCATCTTCCTCAAATCCTTCATTTCACCATTTGGGTAAGAAAAACTCAAGGTATAGGATTTTGTGGTAAGTTTGTTTATTTCATATAAACTCTTTTATATTGCTTATTGGTTCTTTCGGTTGTGAGAGAAGGTTGTGATCCCGGGTTGTGGGATTCACTATTGCCATTGCATGTATGATTTGATCTTGTGAAGGTTTTTCACAAGATATTCATAGTGGAAATCTTGGGTTAGGGTTTCTAACCTAAGTATCCGGAGGGGATCCGGGTGGTTGGGACGTAGGATCACCGGGAACAAGTCGGGGAGACTTGGGTGGATCCGAACCCATTAACATCATTTGTTTGCATTGTTAATTTTGTTGTTGTCATTCAATTTAAGCTTCCGCAAATTGATTTGGTAGTTGTTTGCAATTTAATTTGGAATTATACTCCTTGTTATTTTAAAGTACTATTCACCCCCCCTCTAGTACTTGTGCAGTAGCTTGTAGGGCATTACATTTGGTATCAGAGCCAGATACTTAGCTATGTCTGCCAACGACAACAAGACCGTGCGTCCACCTTCCAACTATGACACCTTCAGGAACCGTGAAGGAGCATCTTCGGTGATGGAAGGACATTCCTCTACGAGGCCTCCATTCTTCAACGGTACCAACTACGGGTACTGGAAATGCCGGATGGAAACCTTCCTCCGGAGTGCATCTTTATGGAGGACTACAATGAAGGAGTACATCGAGCCCGAAGAAGAAGACTTTGAGAAATGGACTACCGCGGAGGTCGCCGCGGAGGTAAGCAATGCCAAGGCAATGAACGCCTTGTAATGCGCATTGGAGCCCGAGGACTTCAATAAGATATGCACATGTAAGAGTGCATATCAAATTTGGAACTCCCTCCTCATACTTCATGAAGGGACGAGTAGGGTAAGAGACTCTAAACTCGTAGTCGTAAACAAAGATTACGAAATGTTTCATATGCAACAGGGCGAGAAGATGAAGGAATATTACGCTCGCTTCGTTGACATAATAAACGAGTTAGAGGCCCTCGGCAAGTCCTACACTCAAAAGGAGAAGTGCTCAAAGCTTATCGAAGGACTACCTTCTTCTTGGGAGAAACGTACCTTCGCCATCGAGGAAGGTAATGACATGAAGAAATATACCGTAGTTCAATTGATGGGTACTTTGATGTCATACGAGGTACGCAAAGATAGCAAGGTGAAGTTACAAGAAAAGATGAAGTCCTATTTGAACCAAGACGTGCCTAAGAAAAAGGCGATTGCATTCAAGGCGGCTTCATCCACCTCTACCGATGATGAGGACTCGGAAGAAGAAATGGACATGGAATCCATTGCACTCATGGCAAAGAAGTTCAATCGCTTCTTCCAAAAGGGTAACTTCAAACAAAAATCTAAATTTACTTCTACTAACGCCTCTCCACCTTTGTGCTTTAAATGCAATAAGCCAGGACACATCAAAGCGGATAGTCCTCAAAACAAGCAAAAGGAGAAGTGGAAGGCGCCGAAGTTCGACAAGTCAAAGAAGTACAAAAAGGGGTACAAAAAGGGACTTGTCGGAACAACATTCACCGACTCCGAGGATTCCTCAAGCGGAGAGTCGGACGATGAGAAAGTGGAGCAAGCGCACATGTGCTTCATGGCAAGAGAGGAGCATGATCAAGGATCTTCCTCCTCCGATGATAGCGACGACGAAGGCGATGAGGTAACTATGGATGATCTTAGGGATGCTAACTCTCATTTATGGTCTAAATACACTAAGTTAGTAAATAGATATACTAAAGTAAAAGATGACCTAGCTAGCATTCAAACCTCGCCTAAGACTATCATCACCAACAACGACACCGTTGTTGAAGAGTTAAGAAATGAGATTGTGAATCTCAAATCTAAACTTGAACATGTTAGCATTGATGATCCGGAAGAACATAGGATAGCGGATTTAACTTCTCAAAACTCGACTTTGAGTATTGAGAACGAGAATCTTAAATCTCGTGTTTATGTGCTCACATCGCAAGTATCCACATTAGATACTTCTATGCGTTCTCTCAAAGAGAAATATGAGAACACATTAGGCCGAATCAATAGATTCAATAAGGGTAAGGATCATTTGGATAAAATCCTAAGTGACTTACTTCCGGCCAATCACCACATTGGTTTGGGGTATACGATGGGATGTCCATCCAAAGCGGCCACTACTTTTGTTAGGCCAACTTCCGGTGACTCTACGAATGGTAGCAAACACTCTATTGGTAGTTCATCTACCAATGGTGCTTCCACCTCGTCCACACCCTCTTTTGGAAAGAAACCCACTTTGGGTGGACCTCCAAAGAAGGGGCATGCTTATATGTACACCAATACCATGCCACGTAGGAACACACGTCCTACTCCACCGTCTCACACATATGATGATTTTTATGCAACACATTCTCGGGCACGTGCACACCATGTGAGACACCCTCACGCACGTATTCCCACACATGCATATGTTCACCCACCTCATCATATGAATAATTCTCGTCGTGCACCATTCCATCATGTTCCTTATGCCTATCCACGACATGCATCACGTAGAAATCAACGTCACATGCATGCACCCAATAGGATGATGGCTCCCAAAATTTTCACTATTTGGAGCCCAAAGGACACAAGCATGGATGAAAAATAAGTGTATATGAATGCTTATTTTTCGGATGTTGTGCATAGTAGAAATTATGTGGGGAAGTCTAAGTCCAATTGGACTTGGCTTCCAAAGGTCTAACCTTTGAGGACCCAATGACCTTGGGTACCATGATATGAATGTTTCTATCTTTAGGTACTCAAGGAAAAGAAAAAGAAAAGGAGCAACAAATTTAAATTTAGCTCCAAAGGGAATTGGATACTCGATAGCGGGTGTTCAAAACACATGACGGGTGACGCTAAATTGCTCTCCGGAGTGGTTCCCATTGCAAATGGAAATCGCGTCGTATTTGGAGGCAACGAGAGCGGAACAATCGTCGGTGTTGGTAAAGTGGGTAACCCTTCTAAACCCTTAATTAGTGATGTTTATCTAGTTGATGGTTTAAATCATAATCTTATTTCAATAAGCCAACTTTGTGACAAAGGTTACAAAGTTAGCTTTGCGAAAGGATTGTGTCATATTTCAAATGATAATAATAAATTATTATTTTCCGGCACACGACATAAAGATATTTATATTTTGGATCTTCCTAAGTCATATGAACAATGTCTCGTTGCCAACACAAGTGAACAACACTTATGGCATCGACGCTTTGGACATGTGAACTTTGGAACACTTTATAAGCTTTCGAAATTAAATTCCATTAAAGGTTTTCCGAAACTCGTTTTTGAAAAGAAAAGTTTTTGTGATTCTTGTCGACGTGGCAAGCTTCCTAAATCTTCATTTAAACCTAAGAAAAGCATCTCTACGAAACAGCCACTAGAGCTTTTACATCTAGATTTATTTGGGCCAACTAGAGTTGCTTCCTTAGGAAATGCAAGATATGGACTAGTCATCGTTGATGATTATTCAAGATTTACATGGGTATTTTTCTTATGTAATAAAAATGAAGCTTTTGAAAACTTCACAATATTTGTGAAGAAAGTACAAAATCTCATCGGAACCACCATTGTCACTATTCGTAGTGATCATGGGGGTGAATTTGAGAATGAGTCTTTCTCAAATTTTTGTGATGATCTTGGAATTACTCACACGTTTTCTTTCCCTCGCGCACCTCCTCAAAATGGTGTTGTTGAGAGGAAGAATAGAACGCTTGTGGAGTGTGCTCGCACTATGCTCGAAGATAGTCAACTTGGTTATCAATTTTGGGCAGAAGCGGTACACACCGCTTGCTATGTGTTTAATAGAATACTTTTGAGGCCCGGCACCAAACAAACTTGCTATGAATTGTTGTTTGGTAGATTGCCTCAAGTTAAACATTTTCGTGTTTTCGGCGCAAAATGTTTTATTAAAAACACATATGATAATTTGGACAAGTTTGATCCGAGATCGGATGAGGGGATATTTGTTGGGTATTCCTCACGTAGCAAAGCCTACCGGATATACAACAAAAGATCCTCTACGAGCGAGGAATCACTTCATGTCTCTTTTAATGAGAATTTTACTACTTCTAGAATTTCAAATGATAATGATTCTATGGATGTTTTATGTGATTCGTTTGAAAATTCTAAGTCTATTGATTCAATTGATTCTATTGATACTAACCCGACTAATGAAGTTGTTGAGAATGTACCTAGTGATCAAGGTATTCCCAAGCGGCTTCATACCGTCCGCGACCATCCCCATGAGCAAGTCATTGGCAATATTCATGATAGTGTCAAGACGAGATCGCAAGTCCACCACTTCGCCAATAGTGCCTTTGTCTCATCAATAGAGCCAAAGAATATAGTTGAAGCTTGCGAAGATAATGCTTGGATCCTTGCCATGGAGGAGGAACTCATTCAATTCGAGAGGAATGAGGTATGGGAGCTTGTTCCTTTGCCATCGAAGAACCACACCTTCATAGGGACAAAGTGGATCTTCAAGAACAAATCCGACGAAAATCAAGTCGTCGTCCGGAACAAAGCTCGGTTAGTTGCTCAAGGCTATCGCCAAGAGGAATGTATCGATTTCGAATCGCTCCGGTAGCTAGATTAGAATCAATTAGACTTTTATTGTCTTATGCATGTCATAAAAATTTTAAATTATTTCAAATGGATGTTAAAAGTGCATTTCTAAACGGAGATGTTGTTGAGGAAGTTTACGTTTCTCAACCTCCGGGCTTCATAAATGAAAAATTTCCAAATCATGTTTTTAAACTAAAGAAAGCTCTTTATGGTTTGAGACAAGCTCCTCGAGCTTGGTATGATCGCCTAAAGAATTTTCTTTTGGATTTGAATTTTAAAATGGGCGAAGCCGATTCTACACTTTTTGTTAAGCATGCGAATAATGATATTTTATTAGTTCAAATTTATGTTGATGATATCATTTTCGATGCTACTAACTTCACTCTTTGCGAAGAGTTTTCTAATGTTATGAAGGAACAATTTGAGATGAGCCACATGGGCGAACTCAAATATTTCTTAGGTCTCCAAATTCGCCAAATGAACGATGCAATCTTCATCCACCAAACGAAGTATACGGTGGAGTTGCTTAAGCGATTTGGAATGGAAAGTGCTTCCGGGAAAAAGACTCCAATGAGCACGACTACGCATCTCGACAAGGATACGGGCGGTAAGGATGTAGACATTCGTCTATATCGAGGTATGATAGGTAGTTTACTCTATCTTACCGCAAGTAGGCCCGATATTATGTTTGCCGTATGCATATGTGCTCGTTATCAGTCTCAACCTAAGGAGTCTCACTTAGTAGCGGTAAAACGTATTTTCCGTTATCTAAGTTATACACTTGATTTTGGATTACTTTATCCAAAATCTAGCACATATGAGTTAGTCTCATATAGTGATGCCGATTATGCGGGATGCAAATCCGACAGGAAAAGTACTAGTGGCACTTGTCATTTTCTAGGAAATTCTCTTGTCTCTTGGTTTTCCAAGAAGCAAAATTCCGTATCACTTTCAACCACCGAGGCGGAATATATTACCGCCGGTGCCGCTTGTGCCCAGGTTCTTTGGATGAGACACACACTGAAGGATTTTGGTATTCACTGTGATACTAGCCCTATCATGGTGGATAACCAAAGTGCTATCTGTCTTTCAAAGAATCCGGTGCACCATTCCCGATCAAAACACATAGATGTCCGACACCACTTTTTAGATGATCATGTTGCTAAAAAGGACATCATTTTAGTGTACGTTGAAACCCAAAAGCAAATCGCCGATATTTTCACGAAACCCCTAAAGGAGGACTCCTTTGTGCGGTTGCGTCGAGAATTGGGGATTATGGGTGAATCCGAGATATAGGATTCATATTTCATTCAATTATCTTGCATGCTATTTGATTTCGCGATATTTCGTTCATGCTAGATTTATTGAATTTTTGGGAATTTATGTGATATGTTTGAATTTGTGCTCGAATTCGTATTTGTATGTCGTATTTAAGATTTCGACATTTTATGGGGTAATTTAGATAACTAATGAGAGTTTTAAGATGTTTCATCCAAGTGGTTTGTGAAGAGAAATCATTTATCAATTTTTGGACTCTTCTAGTCGGTTTCAGTACATTAGTCAACCGACTAGATGCTCATCTAGTCGGTCAGCTAGTGAACTCAGACCGACTAGATCAAGCTTTTATCTAACTCTTATCATTTTCTTTCTTTAGTCGGTCACAGTACACTTACCGACCGACTAGATTGAAAACTAGTCGGTCAGTGAATATACTGCGACCGACTAAATCTAGCCCTAAAAATTCCTGTTTGCCTCTGTTTCGACTTAGTCGGTTCAAGCTCATTGACCGACCGACTAGATCGTGATCTAGTCGGTCAGTGCTTGAACTGTGACCGACTAAGTGGGTTAGGGAAAATGAGTCTTTTCGATTTCCAGACCGACTTATCTCAGTTTTATCCGACTAAAACTTGTGTTAGTCGGTATTCATTCCATCTCCAGCCCGAAAAATCCTCTCCTCCTTCGAAACCCCTTCGGCTTCCGACGTCTTTCCAGCCATCTTTCCGACCATCCCCGCCGTCCGATCGCCGTCGCCCTCTCTCCTAGGTATAACCCCTCTCCTAGATCGTGTTTTATCTTTCTAGGGTTTGGTCTAGGCTTCATTTCATCATCTTGGTGTTCTAGGGTTTCGGATTTTTCACTCTTAGGGCTTGGTGCTTGCTTGATCTCGATTTTTGGGTTTGTGCTTAGGGTATTTGAACCTATCTTCGTCGCTTGCTTGTACTCGTCGTGCCACGATCATGGTAAAAACGAGGATTCCTATCACCTCATCTGGGGCTTCTCCTATGTCTATAGAGCCTTCCAACCCTAGGAATCCATCTAAGCCCAAGCGTCATGCTAAATCTACCCAAGCTTCTCCGTCTTCGCCTCCTCTGAATAAGCCGAGGACGGCGACGGTCAAACCCCGAAAATCTAAGTCTAAAAAGCCCATTCTCCACACTCCTGCTACTCCTCCTGATTCCGATACTGAGTTTATCCGTGAGGATGAGTCTGGCCATAGGGAACCTACTCCTCCACTTCGTCCTAGGACTCGCCAGCCTAAGGGAAAGGGCCCAATGCCAGCGGGTGGTGTTGACATATCGTTGTGTCGCGATGACCCTATGTGTCTAGCGGCCTACAACCGTATTGAACACTGCCCGATGCTATTGGAGCACTATGTTCAGTTTTCAGATTTCCTTGGCTTAGCTGACCTCCTCTCCTATAGTGGCCTATTGGATTATCTTCGCTTCGACCCCAAGGCGAATCCTAGACCATATCGTCGCCTGGTCAAATTGTTTTATGCCAATCGTGTTCGAGGCATGTACGATGAGAGTCACTCCATCGAGACTACTGTCTTGGGAACTCCTATAGTTCTCACGGCAGAAATCTTGGGGGAGATACTTGGTTGTTCATCGTCCGGTCTCCTTCCTTCGGATATCTCTGTTGATGATATATCTTCCTTGGATCAGTCCGTTCTTTCTGATATCTTCCATGTGATCCCTCCTGCCCTCATTGGTGTACCTTCGAAGTCTTTCAAACCTAATGCTTGGGTACTGAATCTCATTCTGAAGTCGTGCTTGCTTCCCAAGTACGGCTCATCTTCACTGCCATCCCAGCCTTTTCTCAAGCTGATTTACGCTCTTTTCTTGGGTTGCGAGATTAATTGGGCTCGCGTTATACTCGATAAGATGGACTCTTTCGAGTGTATACGCAAGACCAATAAATCTGCGCATATCCCTTACCCGTGTCTGTTGACCCTGGTTTTCCGTCATTTCTGAGTTCCTCTCCCTCCTGACGATGAGCGTCCTTTGGGTCCTCCTCTGAACGCGACGGCCGTTAAGAAATCTCTTGCGGCGCTTCGTCACGTGCAGAGGTCGACCACATCTGCTACCCAGGATTCTCCCTCAGCTGCTGCAGCCCCCACTCCTCCTGCTACATTTGATGATGTCGTACGCCTTCTTCGTCGGCACGAGTCGCGTTTGGCTCGTACCGAGGAGGTCGTCTGCCGTATGGCTCGTATGATGGGGATTGATCTTCCTCCTTCAGTTTCTGAGGCCGAGGAGATGGACGATGAGGAGATTGACGAGCTTCTCACTTCCTTGGATCGTGGCGATGAGGCCACTGCTGCTGCTGCTGCTACCACCTCTGCTCCTGGAGTTGGCACCACTTCCGGTGCTCCAGAGACTTCTGCTTCAGTAGTTCAGACTTCTGAGCCTGCTGCTGATCCTGTTGCCGAGCCTGCTGATACTCCTGCTGAGACCCCAGCGCTGAGCCCGTCGTTTCCACTCCTGCCCCGACGATCCCGTCTGTTGAGACGCCTCTACTCCCTGCAGAGCCTGAGTCCACTCCGTCGACTGGACCCACGGAGACTGCAGATCCAGCCGCTTCCTCGTGATCGTCTATTTCGAGGACTCTCCACTGCTCATTGGATGATGCATCTTTTTGAGAGTATTTTGGGTTAGGATGGAGTTTGAGTGTTATTTTGGTATATTTTGATATGATGGATGTCGGTTTGTATTTTGATGTATTTTGGATATTGATGATGGTGTTATGATGATGTATGATGTATTTCTTTTTGATGGGTATGTTGCATTTGATGTTGTCGATATATCTTTTTCGATGTACTCATGATTTGCATATATATATATATACATCGTTGTTCACTTTGTTTTTAATTCGTCGTGCACATTAATATTCATTCAATGTCCATGCTATATGAAATCGTCGCTCGACGATTGAAAAACTTGGTTAAATAGATTGAAATTCTATAATTGTATAGAATTGTTTTCCATGCACAAATTTAACCAAGAATATTGAATATTGGAGAGTATGTTTCTTTATTCAAGAAATGAACAATTATTTGGTATTTTGATGATTTTGATTACCGCTTTTTGATAATGGACAATTTGGCACACCTTGATTTGATTTCCACATTTTTCCCTTGGTATCAATTAGGTCCATCGTCATTGTCTACGACTCCGGATGTTGGATTTTCCTTTTCCTAAGTTGTTGTCGTTGTATGCCCCCCATTTTTGGGATAATGCCAAAGGGGGAGAGATAATGATAATAAATAGGTCAAATGAAAATTTAACTCATTTTCCAAGAATCTAATTTGATGTGTTAGATTCAGGGGGAGTTAAGATATATATAAGGATTTTCAAAATCCGATATTTCAAAAATCGATTCTCTTTATTTATCTTACTCGTCTGATTGATGCAATTCATATATACTCATTTTGGAATTAACGTGTCATCAATGCAGGGGGAGTAAGTATTTTTCATTTGAATCGTTATTTTTGATTATTATTTATGTTGGTTTGTCATCACCAAAAAGGGGGAGAATGTTGAATATTGGACTCCCCGGATTTGGTTTTGATGATGAGCACACATAAATAACCCATGAACTAATAATTTGTGAGCGCAGTATTGGAGATCGTCGCCAAATTTACGAGAACATTCAAAGCGACATCTCAACACTTCTCAAAGCTCGTATTCATGCCTAAAGCTTCGTTGAAGCTCTTGTGCCGTTTTGGAAGTCATGAAGATTTAATCGAAGCTCTCAAAGACCGTTCTTTAAGGTTTTATTTATAGTCTTTTAGCTTCGATTGATAGAATGTTAAGCCTTGAGTATATCTTACGTTTCTATCTTCATAACGCTCATATCGTAGCTCTAGGATCTTAGTACAAGTTCATTCTAACTTCCTCGAAGCGTCGCGCTTCGATTCGGACTTGTTTGTGCAAGTTAGTTGGTACAAGAAGGAGTACTGACCGACTAGATGGTGATCTAGTCGGTCAGCAACTCTTCTTGGACCGACTAGTTTGATTCCTTAATTTCTTGAACTTTACTGTTTACAGTTAGTCGGTCTATGTTGACTCACCGACCGACTAGTTTGTGAACTAGTCGGTCAGTGATGCTTCTTTGACCGACTAGTTGTGACTTACTGTTCATACTAAATTTCTCCTAAGCTACTGTTTATCGTTAGTCGGTCTAAGAACGTTTGGTGACCGACTAGTTGATAATCTAGTCGGTCAACTTTTGTTCTTGGACCGACTAAGTCAATTTGTATTCAGACTATTTCACTTTGCCTCTTAGTCGGTCTACGTTCACTGACTGACCGACTAGTTGTGAAACTAGTCGGTCAGAAAGTCTTCTTGGACCGACTAGATTTCTAGGTCTGAAATTCTATCTCTTCTCAGTTCTTCACTTAGTCGGTCCATGTTGATTGACTGACCGACTAGTTGATGAACTAGTCGGTCAGTGGTTGTTCTTTGACCGACTAGTTGTCTCAGATTTCTATCCGTTGGAAATTGACCTAACTTGTTTTTATGGGACCCTATAAATACGAACCTAGGTCATTTCTATCTAGGGTAGAGCTGCCATTAAGAGATTCATTGAGATCAAAAGAGATAGCCATTCTCACTCTTTTCCAAAGCTCTCTTCCTCACAAGAAACCCATTCTCTCTCATTCTAGATCTAGAATCCATCTTGAGAGAAGCTTGTTCTTGGTGAGCCCTTCAAGCCCTAGCTTGAATCAAGTCTCCAAATCACTCCTAGGCACCTATTGCTGGTCATTTCCTTGGTGCTAGGACTTGGTGACTTCATCTTCCTCAAATCCTTCATTTCACCATTTGGGTAAGAAAAACTCAAGGTATAGGATTTTGTGGTAAGTTTGTTTATTTCATATAAACTCTTTTATATTGCTTATTGGTTCTCTCGGTTGTGAGAGAAGGTTGTGATCCCGGGTTGTGGGATTCACTATTGCCATTGCATGTATGATTTGATCTTGTGAAGGTTTTTCACAAGATATTCATAGTGGAAATCTTGGGTTAGGGTTTCTAACCTAAGTATCCGGAGGGGATCCGGGTGGTTGGGACGTAGGATCACCGGGAACAAGTCGGGGAGACTTGGGTGGATCCGAACCCATTAACATCATTTGTTTGCATTGTTAATTTTGTTGTTGTCATTCAATTTAAGCTTCCGCAAATTGATTTGGTAGTTGTTTGCAATTTAATTTGGAATTATACTCCTTGTTATTTTAAAGTACTATTCACCCCCCCTCTAGTACTTGTGCAGTAGCTTGTAGGGCATTACAGCTGAGGGCGCTGAGCATGCACCCCCTGTGCACCCTGCACCTCCTGCTGACCCCGTGATCCCTCAGCCCGAGCCTGCACTTTCTGCACCTCCCGGCACTTCTGTCCCCACTTCTGCCAGTGTCGGGAGTGCCCTTGCTGAGCCGTCCACCACCACCCCCCACCACTGATGTGCCTATCTCGGTTGAGCCTGTTTCTTCACTTCTTCCCGAGCGTCCACCCACCATACTTGAGAGCGGCGAGCCTTCCTTCGCTGCCGTCGTGGGGACCCTGTCCGGTTTGATGTCCGCTGGGGTGTCACCTTTTGGTCCTTACACCTCCTCCCCAGTGGTCGACCCTTCTGTCTCCACCACAGTCGTCCTATCCGAGAGTGTCGTGACGTCTGTCCTCACTTCTGTGTCACCGACCTCTCTTGCTGCCTCGTTGCCGATTTTGTCTTCCACCACTGCTGCTGCCTCCTCGTCCCAGCCTGCGTCCCAGCCTCGCACTGAGGCTAGGCATCCACTAGTGAGCACATCACCTCTTCCACACCTACCTCCTGGCCCGATTACTTACACTACATGTATGTTACGACCCGCTCTCGGGGGCCGTTACTTATTTGGTATTTGCACAGGTTCCGCAGTTTACCAGTGAAATCAGCATAGCCACAATGCAGAGATGTACCAACAACACTCAAACCAGCATACAACGTTATACAGTCCGAGTAAGATTACAAACCAGCAGCTGCACTCTCACACACAAAATACATGAAAGGAAAAGTACAAAAAGGAAATGCAGAAAGGAAATACATCTCACACCACACACACCAGCACAAAACAGCTAAAACTCCGCAGCTTCTGGGTCGTATACAGGCTCCTCGTACTCTGGGGCAAGCACCTCGATCAGGTCGTCGTCTGCAGGTGCCACAAGTGGAACCGAAGGTAAGTCACAACGATTCTAAACAAAGAAAAGGAGTACTGTACAAGTATGACAAGCGGAAGTAAAGTACGGTGTAGTGTCTGTACAAGTGTAGAAAGTAAAGTGCATGACTGTAAAGAAGTAACCGTGCAAGCTTCGCTAGAACTACATGACTCAAGTCGGAGAGTACAATATGTGACCGTTCAGTTCGTCTCTTGCCTGGGTGCTACCCAGACGAATGCCGGAACCCAGGCAGCAGGATGGTTTGTCGAAACGCAGGCAGCAGGACAGGGCGCCGAAACACAGGCGACAGGACAGGAAGATCGAACTCTAGTCACTCCCGTACTCTCGCAAACTATGAGTTACCCCGAAACCCCGGTGACGTGTCGAGTACAAGTTCTTTACATGATTGTTCCACGGGACGTTTCTAAGTAAACCGTGCCACGTACAAAGGACAAAGAAAAGTCCAACACAAGGAGGTGTTGTATGCTTCCGTGCTTCGAGCACGTAGTAGTGTGGTGCTATAAGTTCGTACAAGCACAGTGGACTGGATTTCTGAGTTTAGAACCTGTCGTGACTTACCAAAATCAACACCGTCGCAGTAAGCCGGAAAAGGATCTAGAGCTTCCTCTGAAGTTGGTACACCAGAGTCCGTTCCTGCAACACAAATTACTTAGTTAGAAAACACAATTTTTCGCTATTTAATAATTAGGTCAGTTTGATTTTTAAACTCGGTTAAACGGTGTCGGAAAATATTAAAAATTTATATATAACCCTAGAATAATTATTTTGATTTTACTGCAAGAGGGGAGAATTTTCAGAAGCTTCTGTATTTTTTTATAATTTTTAGAAACTTAGAAATAGCTTAAAACCCCGAAAATACCTAAATGACGTGTATTTTCCGTAATTTCTTACAGGAGCAATACAAGTCGGAATTACATGAGTGAGTAGTCAAAATAACCGTCTCGAAGTCTATTATCATATATAATTTTATCACATATTTTTGTAAGTGAAAAACAGCGGCTACGAATTTTAGAATGTTTTATACGTATTTAATTTTCAAGTTCAAAAATTTATTCTGAAAAAAGTAGGCATCTGCTCGCAATGAGACTAGCGCCATTGGATCAGAAATATCGTTTCTGATTTTCCAGAGTTAGCCTCATATTTTTTTGGCCCCTGTATTTCAAGTTATGGATTTATAACCCTTAAACCCTATTATTAATTAATTATAAAATGAAAAAATAAGAAATATTTCAAATGTACGAGAATGCCATTGAGGTGTTACTGTCGCCCTTCGCTTACGAGTGCAGCGGGGTTCGATAGCGGCTGACGGCGACGACGAGCGGAGGCGGCGACCGGGCGCGGGCGGCGGCGATTCGTCGGCGGCTTGGGGCGGAGCTCGGGGCGCTCTGGGCGGGCTTCACGGCAGCGGCGTGGGGGAGGGCGAATGAGGCGGCGGCTGAGGCGCTCGGGGGGTAGTGTGGGCGGATGCGAGCTGCTCCGGTGACGGCGTTCGTTGCTAGGAGGAGCACGGGGCGGAGATCGACAGTTCGGACATGGCGGCGCAGGCGTTACACGCGGTGGTGACGGAGTTGGGCTCTCGACGGCGGCGGCGGGCGTTACCTCGTCGGAGCAGAGGAAGACGGCCGGCAGAGCTGGCCGTCGGGCAGCGGGCGGAGCCGTCGGGAGCGGCGGTGGGTGAGGTCGAGAGAGAGATCGAGGGAGGAGTGTGAGAATGAGTTGAGTCAGAGCGGGGGGGAATTCGAATGTTGAGCTTCGTTTGTCCTGGGTTTCAAACGAAAACTGTGAAGAGAGAGAGTAACTGTGAGAAAGCGGGGTGCCTGGGTTTAAACGAATGTAGGGAGAGATTACCGTATGCCCTGGGGATTCGAAGAGAGAATGGGTGAGAGAAATGTTGCGGGCTGAGTTTTCGAAATGGGTTGTGTTTGCTGGGTATAGGGCTTGGGGGAGAGGAAACAGGAGATGGGTTTCGTTCTGTGTGCGGGGATGAAGGAGAGCCTGTGCGTTAATGTGAAGAGTCTGTGTTAGTTTATATATGTTAGAAAACCATACAGTAGGCAACAATAATAATAATTGGAAAAATAATAATTAGATTGGTTGGATCTGCCAACTTAAAACGGTGCTTCAATGGGGTGGGGTTAAGGTGTTAATTAGAGGTTGATCTAAATTTAAGAGGGGTAAAAGTAATTAGGTAAAAGTGATTAGTAGAAGTAAAAAGTCATTAGTGAAAGTGATAAGCAAAATACAATAGGTTAGAAATTACGGTTTTGCCCCTGATATTAAACGTGTCCCAAAAATTACGAAAACATACCCACGCGATCGTATCGTCGCGAGAATCACGAATACAAGATCTGTTCTAGGATTTGAGCGACGGAAATACTAGTTTTAGGCCAAAACATTTAGAAAGCGGGTTTGCGGGTTCTAGGCTAAAACGATATCCGAAAATTCTGAATTTAATGTGGGGAGCCCTAAATGATCATAGGATGATACTGTAGAAGTTTGAAAATGTTTTGAAGACATTTGAATAGAAAATAAATTCGTCGAGGCAAAACGGTAATTTTGGGAGATGAATTTTAACAGAAATGTTTTGGGCATTTGAGGAAATCTGAAAGCGCTGAAATACAATATAATTAGTCTAGTGCTCTAAAATATTTTTATAAGAATTTTTGAAATCAGTTTTGTTATAAAACTCTTTACGAACATTTATAAAGTAAAATTAATTTTTTTTAAAATACGTAAAAACAGGTAAATTGAAGTGATGAAATTTCAGGTCGTTACACCGTATCAGACAGCCCCGACCTTCACAGCCTAGACCTGTCCGTCCCTCCGCTCCACCACCCCCTGACGCCTTAGTTCAGAGCATTCGTGCTCTTGAGGGGGCGGTGAGTGGACTCAGGGGCGATTTTAGGGCTCTCTCTGCCGCGGTCAGTTCCATGGAGACCCGCGTCACCATGCTTCCCGATATTCAGGTTTACCTGAATCAGATCCTAGCGCAAGTGCCTCCACTGCACCCACCCACCCAGCAGACACGTCCACCACCACCACCACCACCTCCTCCACCTCCGCCACAGGATGGAGATGGTGCAGCACCACCAGCTTAGGCACACCCTTGATGCCATTGATCTTTTTTGTCGTTATGCTGCACATTCTCTGCTGGTCCTGTCGACATATTTTTGCCCCCCCCTCCTCCCCTCACTATTTTGACCCCTATTCAGATCACATCATTCTATATCTTTTTGGTAGAGAGGGAGAGTTAGTTTTGGTGACACATATCTGCATCACTCCCATCTTTGCATGCATCATTCACATCATCATATTTTCTTTTTATTTTTACCATTTTTTTTATCATACATGCATCCTCACCCTCCCCGCCCATTACCCGTCTCTCGGTGTGCCACACTTTACACATTGAGGACACTGTGCACTTTAGCTTGGGGGAGTGAGTGCTCACACTTTTTGC
Source organism: Scilla litardierei (assembly GCA_030789695.1). Classification (NCBI taxonomy): domain Eukaryota; kingdom Viridiplantae; phylum Streptophyta; class Magnoliopsida; order Asparagales; family Asparagaceae; genus Scilla; species Scilla litardierei. The sequence continues at coordinate 127,298,551 of CM061137.1, forward strand.
TTTTATCACCTTTATTTTTAGTTTTAACACGTTTTTCCGCTTTTGCACCCATTTTTCATCACTTTTCCATTTTTTTACCATGCATCACGCTTTTCTTATTTTCTTTGTGTGCTGCATTGTAAATATCTTTGTTTTTCTTTATCTTTATTTCTTTCATCTTTTGCTAGAGATGATTTTTCTGTGATGACGATGACGTGGTGTTAGCTTTTCTCTATATGCATGCTAATTTTGTCATGTCATAGCTTTTGTTTCTGATATCATATGCTATGACCTGTTTTGCATTTAGAAATAGTTGATGGAAATTGAAGTCCACCCCAAGTGATTTTGATGATGAGCACACCAAATGAAAGCTTAGTGTACTAACTACACTACACTTAAGATGTGCAGAATTTGCGAAGCTCTACTCATACTCAAAGAAGCACACTTCAACGCTCAAAGACAAAGACGAACATGACTAAACTCAAGTGATGAAGCTCAAGCTCAAACAGAACAAAAAGCACAAAGAGAAGCTCGCTTTCGCTTCACCAAATTGATCAAACTTCCGAAGACATGTTCTGAGTCCATAGTGAGTGTGTCGTGTCTTTTTAGGGTATTTGTTAAAGCCATATCAAATAGACAAAAAACACACACACACAAACAATTTCGAAAATACTTTTAATTATCTTCAAAATATTTTAAGAGCTTTTTCTAGTCACTCCATAATTTTCGTAGTGAAACTCCACGCACCCTGGAGTTAACTACTCGTCTGACTAGAAGAGCAGCAGGAAAAACTCCTCTGGGAGTCGACTACCAAAAGTAGGGAGTCGACTACCTGTCAGAGATCAAGAACTCCTGGAACTCTCTGGGAGTCGACTACCTATATGAGGGAGTCGAATACCAGCTGTAAATTTCAGACGTTTTTGAATTTGAATTTTGAAATCCTTTGAGCAATTTACTCCGTAATTTTTGGGACAAAAGTCAAACGAAATTTGAAATTCAAATCTCAGTTTTCCCCTATAAATAGAGCTAAATTCTTTTGTGAAAAACACAACATTGAAAATCAATCTCTTGTGAAAACTCTCTTGAATTCAAAGCTCTCATTTTCTCTCTAGCCAATTTGATTTTATTTGATCTTGCAATATTCTTTTATAAATTCTTTTGAAGATCATACTCTTATTTTTATTGGCTAAAACGTTTTCAAAATCCTTAATATTATTCTCTTTATTTTATTTAAAGGATTTTTGAAAAAGATCTAGATCACAAATAGCCTCTCTCGTATCTTTGTGTGATCTAGACTATCATTCTATCAAGCCACTACACAAATTTGTCAAAACTTTGATTGGCTATAGAATCGGGTGTATAAACCAATCTCCATCATTTATTGTGGTGTATTGGATAAATTCTCATTGTGTTGATTGTTGGAACACTAGACAAGTCTAGTTGTTGCCAGTTGGAAAGTCCTCGGTTTGTGAGGCAAGGGTAAATCCTAGACAAGTCTAGGTGTTGTGGTTGGAAATCCTGGTTGAGACTAGATACTTGTATTTGCCAAGGCAGATAGTGGAAATCTCGTACCGGATTGGTCGGGGACTGGACGTACCCGGGTTGCGGGGAACCAGGATAAAAATCCTTTTTGTTTGCGATTGTTTTCTGTGATTTGTTATCTTTCTTGTACAAGCATTCCTTACTTATTAAATGTTCATCTGTGTAATTCATTGTTAACTTATTGTAAAGATTGTCTCTTTAATTTCCGCTGTGTATAAATCTATTTGTCAAAGTTATATTTATCTGATCTTAATCCAATCTCTTTCATATTCTTGTTAAGATTGTTTTGTTGATTAAGAACCAAGCGTAGATCACTCTAATTGGTTTCTTAGGCAACATTAGAAGGACTTTATTTGTGTTAAATATCGTTGAGCGAAAAAGTTTATTATATACACAACACTATTCAATCCCCCCTTCTAGTGTTGTTTTGCCATCCACAGGATCCAACACTTGGTATCAGAGCGAGGCTACAAAAGTGATGGCGTCAACATCTTTTCACTCTGAAGGACTGAATACCATGCGACCACCTCTATTCAACGGAACCAACTACGCTAGCTGGAAGATCCGAATGAAGACTCACCTAGAGTCATTAGACATTGAAGCTTGGACTATTACCAAAGTCACGTACATCGCACCCACCGACGTTGAGTTTGGGAAATGGTATGTCGACGACAAGAAGAGAGCTAATCTCAATGCAAAAGCAATGAATGCTCTGTTTTGCGCTGTTACATGAAATGAGTTCAATCGAGTCTCCCAATGTGAGACAGCACATCAAATATGGCATACTCTTCAGGTAAGCCACGAAGGAACTGAAAAGGTAAAAGAATCTCGCATAAACGGTTTACATTCAAAGTTCGAATCTTTTAAAATGGAAGAAGGAGAGAGTATCACCGATGTGAATACTCGTTTTACTAATATTACGAATGAGCTTGCAAGACTAGGAAAGAAACTTTCCGAGTATGAACAGGTAATGAAGATACTAAGATCCCTCCGACCCGAGTGGAAGGGAAAGACTACGACCATTCGAGAAGCCCATAATGTGAAAGACCTCACCATCGAAGAACTAATGGGAAATATCATGGCATATGAGATTGAGCTTGAAGAAGACAAGAAAATCGAAGAAAAGCCAAAGAAGAAGAATCTTGCGTTTAAAGCACAAGAGGAAGATTCCGACTACACGGACAAAGAAGACCATATCGCGTTCATCTCAAAGAACTTTAAAGAGTTCATCACTAGTAAGTATGGAAAACGATCTTTTAGACCCACTAACGGTATTATTTGTTTTGGTTGCAATAAACCAGGGCATGTCAAGAGAGACTGTCCATTGGAGAGAAACAACCGTGATTCCAGAGATCGTGGGAAGAACAAAGACAATAATGAGAGGCGAAACAATGTAAGAAACAAGTTTCGACGACCAAAGAAAGAAGCTTATGCAGCCTTCGACCAAAGCGACGAATCTTCATCCGATGAATCCTCAGAAGAAGATAATGATGAAAGAAAAGAGACTGCACACATGTGCTTCATGGCATCTACATCCTCCAAGGTAAGCTCGCATCATGATTCATCCAGCGACAATGAGTCATCGTCAAGCGATGATGAAGACTTGGATTATATGGGAGCATATAAGGAGCTATGCAAAATGCATGAAAAGCTCATTAAAGAACATAGAAAAACACTTAGAAATATCAAAAGAGATACTAAAGAAAAAGAAGAAGTCATTAAAGAAAATAGTCTTCTTAAAGAAAAGAATGATCTTCTGCAAAAAGATATTTCACTAGTAAATGAAAAGGTTGAAAATCTAAATAATCTTCTCGTATCTGTCAAAGATAAATATGACGCTACGATGAAAATTATTGAGAATTTCAACAAAGGAAAAGGGAAGCTAGATAGTATAATAGATAATCAAAAAACTTCATCTAGCAAAACCGGACTCGGCTATGATTCACATCATACCAAGAAACGGGTTAAGCATACTAGGATGCATCATTCTAACGATAATGTCTTGAGCATCTGGGTACCAAAGAGATTATCTGATCAGCGAAAAGAAAGGTACGCTACTAACTTTGTTCAACAAATTCATTTTAACAAAAATTATAAATATGTTGTTCATGAAGGAACTAAACCGTATTGGGCTTGGCTTCCTAAAGACTAACTCCTCGGACTCAAAACCAAAGAGTACCATAAAACGCTTATTTTTTTCAGGTACTCTAAAAGGAGGAAAACAAGGAAGAAATTTCAAGAAGTCAAAACGGCTGAATCAGAACAAAAGTTATTTTAAAATTATTATGTGTGTGTGTGTGTGTGTGTGTGTGTGTGTGTTGTAATGAGTTAATATGAGTATATGATTGTGTTTTATTCTTAAAATATTTTTTCAGAAAGCACACTCAACCTGGATCAAAATCTCCCCGGGATGAGAAAACGACTCAACCCAGCAGGGAGTCGACTACCTACAGGAGGGAGTCGACTACCAGTGCGTAAATTTCTGGGCTTGTCTTGTTTTTTTGACTCACTCCTAATGGGTTCTATTGAGTGGATGGGTCAAGATCCATTAAGACAACTTACCCAATAAGCCTAAAACTCATCCTAGCCATTTAAAACTTGATCTAAAGGCCCTCTCTTCTCCCCATCTCTTCATCCAAACAAACAAAACCCCAAGAAAACCCTAGAGGTAGCCGACTACCCCCCTTTATCCTCCTCATCTCTTGATTTCTCACCTTGGTGCTTGGACTTTTGGAGCTATTTTCTCATCCTCCTCCAAAATTAATCAAGGTAAAATTCTTCTTACTCTATGATCTTTTATTAATTCATCTCTCTAGGTTATCTAGTAGTGTAAAAATGTTGTTTTTTTCTTTTACTCTATCTAGATGCCTATCAATGGGATTTTCTCCAAGAAGAGGAAAACTACTACAGAAATTGATTCTGAAAAGGAGACTATCTTACCCTATCTTTTCAAAACTATTACCTATGAGCAATTTGTTAAGATCTCAAAGAAACCTATCTTGCATGACCGATTTGTCAAACTTAATGATGTTATCAATTATGGCATTGACAGTATGTTAGAGTTTCAAAACTTAGCAAACTTGTGCTCTTCTGAAAATGTGTACCTCTGCTATCTTAGGCTTGTTCATCTATTCTATGCAAACATGGACTATGATCTCGTTAAAAGTCGTTTCATAACAAAAGTCCTTGACACCAAACTTGCTATTACTATCAAATCCCTAGGAGAAGCTCTAGGAATCCCATACTCTGGCATGCTTTTTGACAAAATCGAAATGACTGATGAGAACATTCTAGAAAGAATGTATTTGCCCGGTAGACACTTTCAAACCAAACTTCCATGTAACAATCTTCGCTATCCGGCAAGGATCTTGGCTAATATATTGTCTTATAACATAACTCAAAAGTCTGGGAGCCATGCAATCCTATCTGAGAAACAAGCTAAGTGTATCTATGCCATCCTAGGTAACATTCGCATTAATTGGGCCAAAGTGATTATGGATTCTATCCTAGCCTCAGCTTCTTCTGATAGACCCTCCTCCACTCTTTCTCATGGACACTATCTTACTATACTATTCATTAGCTACAATGTGCCACTGGATCATGAAACATCTATTCTAGAACCTGCTCGTATTTTTGATGTGCATGCACTTGGAAGAATGAATCTCCACCATGACCTTGATGAAAATGTCCCTGAAGAACAAATTGCTGCCGAAGGAGGATCATCATCCTCAAGGAGAGGTAAGAAAGTTGTTATTTCAGATTCTGAAGAAGAAGGAGAAGAAGAAAGAGGAAGCGGAGAAGAAGAAGAAGAAGAAGAAGTTCCGGCATACATTCTTGAACTTCAGAAAATGCTTCTGAAGAAGATTGGAAAATTGAAGATCTCACAATAGAAAGGATTTGAAGATCTCAATCAAAAGGTGGACGACCTCAAGGAGATCGTCGTGAAAAGCAACAAGATGACTGAGGAAACGCTTGTTATGATCCTTGAAGAGATCAAGGAACTGAAGAAGAACAGCGGTCATCCTTAGCTTCATGAACTTAGCTTCATAAACAATGGTTCTCTTTCAAAACAATGATTCTCTAAAAACTATGGCTTGTAATAACTTTTATCGTGTGATACTAGCTATTATGAAATTATCTACTATGCAATACTTAGTTGTTCCTATGCACTAACATCTCCCTTACAGGCATATGAAATTGAATTCCTCTCCTAATTATTTTATGTTCTGTAGAAATTATTTCTTTGTTTTTGTTGATGACAAGGGGGAGAAAAATATAAGAAATGCAAAAATGAAATTATATGAATTGTATTGCTAAACAGCTTCGATGCAGGGGGAGAACCGCATCAAAGTAGGGGAATAAGTATACTTAAATATTTTCATCTTTAACTTACTTCATTTTTTTTTCCATTTGGGTGTCATCATCAAAAAGGGGGAGAGTGATGGAAATTAAAGTCCACCCCAAGTGATTTTGATGATGAGCACACCAAATGAAAGCTTAGTGTACTAACTACACTACACTTAAGATGTGCAGAATTTGCGAAGCTCTACTCATACTCAAAGAAGCACACTTCAACGCTCAAAGACAAAGACGAACATGACTAAACTCAAGTGATGAAGCTCAAGCTCAAACAGAACAAAAAGCACAAAGAGAAGCTCGCTTTCGCTTCACCAAATTGATCAAACTTCCGAAGACATGTTCTGAGTCCATAGTGAGTGTGTCGTGTCTTTTTAGGGTATTTGTTAAAGCCATATCAAATAGACAAAAACACACACACACAAACAATTTCGAAAATACTTTTAATTATCTTCAAAATATTTTCAAGAGCTTTTTCTAGTCACTCCATAATTTTCGTAGTGAAACTCCACGCACCCTGGAGTTAACTACTCGTCTGACTAGAAGAGCAGCAGGAAAAACTCCTCTGGGAGTCGACTACCAAAAGTAGGGAGTCGACTACCTGTCAGAGATCAAGAACTCCTGGAACTCTCTGGGAGTCGACTACCTATATGAGGGAGTCGAATACCAGCTGTAAATTTCAGACGTTTTTGAATTTGAATTTTGAAATCCTTTGAGCAATTTACTCCGTAATTTTTGGGACAAAAGTCAAACGAAATTTGAAATTCAAATCTCAGTTTTCCCCTATAAATAGAGCTAAATTCTTTTGTGAAAAACACAACATTGAAAATCAATCTCTTGTGAAAACTCTCTTGAATTCAAAGCTCTCATTTTCTCTCTAGCCAATTTGATTTTATTTGATCTTGCAATATTCTTTTATAAATTCTTTTGAAGATCATACTCTTATTTTTATTGGCTAAAACGTTTTCAAAATCCTTAATATTATTCTCTTTATTTTATTTAAAGGATTTTTGAAAAAGATCTAGATCACAAATAGCCTCTCTCGTATCTTTGTGTGATCTAGACTATCATTCTATCAAGCCACTACACAAATTTGTCAAAACTTTGATTGGCTATAGAATCGGGTGTATAAACCAATCTCCATCATTTATTGTGGTGTATTGGATAAATTCTCATTGTGTTGATTGTTGGAACACTAGACAAGTCTAGTTGTTGCCAGTTGGAAAGTCCTCGGTTTGTGAGGCAAGGGTAAATCCTAGACAAGTCTAGGTGTTGTGGTTGGAAATCCTGGTTGAGACTAGATACTTGTATTTGCCAAGGCAGATAGTGGAAATCTCGTACCGGATTGGTCGGGGACTGGACGTACCCGGGTTGCGGGGAACCAGGATAAAAATCCTTTTTGTTTGCGATTGTTTTCTGTGATTTGTTATCTTTCTTGTACAAGCATTCCTTACTTATTAAATGTTCATCTGTGTAATTCATTGTTAACTTATTGTAAAGATTGTCTCTTTAATTTCCGCTGTGTATAAATCTATTTGTAAAGATCTATTTTTCAAAGTTATGTTTATCTGATCTTAATCCAATCTCTTTCATATTCTTGTTAAGATTGTTTTGTTGATTAAGAACCAAGCGTAGATCACTCTAATTGGTTTCTTAGGCAACATTAGAAGGACTTTATTTGTGTTAAATATCGTTGAGCGAAAAAGTTTATTATATACACAACACTATTCAACCCCCCCTTCTAGTGTTGTTTTGCCATCCACAGGATCCAACAATAGTAACCCACTTCTTTTTCCGTATGAAAATGGATGAAATTCTATTATTAGCTGATGTCTGATGATTCATATGTATGCTATCGTAGAAAACACACCAAGATTCACGCATTGATGCTTATATCTGGAGTACTGCTTTCTTTTCTCACATCACTTCTTATTGCATGATTTGTACGCTTCACTTCAGGTTGATTAAATGTTTGCTAGCATTGACAAATCTGGATTAGTTTACTTATTGAGATCAAACTGAGTAGATTATATTACCCTGCTGAAGTTGTCATGCACGCCCTATAGAGTGAACCGAGAGATACATTTATTTCTTTCTCCACATATCTTGAACATCATTTCTCTATTTTAAATTCATTGGTGAATCTCCCCTTAGCAATTCTATTATTGGCATTCCCCCGTTATTATATCACATGCTCCAATTTCCCTAAAACCCAAAAAAATACTTGTATATCCTTCTCTTTGATTTGGGATCATTTGTATATATATGCTATTGAAAAAGAAGAAGAAAAAAGAAAAAAGAAAAAGAAAAAGATTTGAGAATAAGAAAAGAAGAGAGAAAAGAAGTTCGAAAACAATCCCATCTCATATCCTTTCTCTCTTTCTTCCCTCTTTTGCTTTTATTTTTGTTTTCTTTGACTTTTGGAGCTTCAAAAGAAACGGGGATGTAAATATTGTTTTGTTTATGCCACCACGCTTATGGATAAGCTTGGGGGAGAGGTAGGGGTGGCAAAATATACCCGACCCGACCCGACCCGACCCGAACCCGGCATCGTTGGCCGGGTATGGGTCGGGACCAATACGGGTCGGGTAGTATCCGGGTCAACCTGACATGACCCGGATAAAATCCGGGTCGGGTACGGGTTGACCCTCAACCCGAGTCGACCCGAATTCAACCCGATTAATATATAGATATATACATAATTTGTGTCATTTTTCATAGCTCCTGAATTTGGGGACTTGGTTAAGGCGGTGAGCTTGCGTTCTCTCTCGAAAGACCCAGCTTCGAGCCCCGCCAAATCCTACTTTTAGCGTTGCCTTTTTTTAAAATGAGTGTCTGTGTTTGGAATTTGTATAAATAAATACACTGACGTAGAGTTCTCAAACATTGTGTAGCTCAATTGGTTTGTCTGAGAGTTCGTTTCTAGGGGGAACGCGGGTTCGATTCCCATTCTTCGCAAGGGGGTTCGAATTTTTTTAAACATAAAGAGGCAAACGGGTCGGGTTCGGGTGACCCGGCAACCCGCCGGGTCGGGTACGGGTTCTGTGTTCCCGACCCGGATTAAATCCGGGTCGGGTTCGGGTCCACCCCTAAACGGGTCGGGTCGGACCCGACCCGACCCGAATCCGACCCGACCCGACCCGTTTGCCACCCCTAGGGAGAGGATCCAATGATGTGTGAGAGAGTGGATACTTGACGGTGCATGACAACCTAGGCTAAGTAATATTTTATACTCGGTGAGATCGCTAAAGTTTTACGAAATCCAGAAATATACGCTTAGCATTCATTTCATGAAAACCACACTTTTCTATTCTTACTACTCTATTGTGTGATATCTCTTATACTCCTTATAGAAAGCATTCAATTGAAAAGTGTGTGATCTACGATATTGTATACTGCTTTAGATGCTTCAGACGATGCTAATTCTAGAATTATTCCGTTTTTCATGCTATATTGATATTCTTGGGTTTTCTATTTCAAATGCACATTTATACTATGATATCGAGATAAAAGTCTTTGACATGTGTTTGGTATTCGATGCGTGCTATTTGAGTAAGCAAAACACACGTCCTGAGAAAAATGATCTAGCAACTTCCCTCTTCGTTTTCTATTTTGTTTTTCGTTTTTCGTTTTCCGCATTTCCATCATTTCTATTTTCTTTATCCACCGCGTTCGCTTTTTACTCATCTTCCTCGAGGACGAGTAAGAGGTAAGCTTGGGGGGATTTTGATCACTCCATATTTTATACTTTTTTTTGCATGTTTGCATGCCATTTCGATCGCTCGAATCACGCTTTTCACGATTTTTCGGCAATATTGCGATGCTTTTCACGATTTCTTGTTTTTGTCGAATTTCAGGAGATTTCGAGCGATTTGGAGTGATTTTGAGATGCACCCACTCCGGAGAGTCGCCCGTGACTCCTTCGAGAGGAATTTTGCTATTGGAGAGGAGTGGAAGAAGAAAGAACGTCGTAGGAGCGACGAGGGAGCAAAAATACGAAGATTGGGCATTTTGAGCATGTCACTCGGTCGAGTGAAGGAGTCACTCGGCCGACCATCGAGAGCCCACTCGGCCGGCCAGATCGGACACGCAGAAGATAGAGTATCAGCGTGCACTCGGCCGAGCATCGCCAGCCCACTCGGCCGAATCACGGAGACACCACTCGCCCGAGTGGCATCAAGACGACGACAACAAAAAGTCCAGACTTACTGTAATTTGTCAGTCGACCCCCGCGTTTCGACTCGGCCGAGTGAAGAAGTCCCCTCGGCCGAAGCAAAGAAAGTCACTCGGCCGAGTGACTCCCGAGGAGCCGACCCCCAAAAGTCTGAACTTACTAGAATTTGTCAGGGTTTGTCACTCGGCCGAATGACATTTGTCACTCGGCCAAGTGAGCCGCGCTGCCTGTAGCGTAAATTGCGATTTTGAGGCTGCACATGGGCATTTTCGTCACAGCTTTTTGGGCGATTTTGGGGGGTATTTAACCCCAGTTTTTAACCTAGTTTAGAGAGCTTTTTCAGAACTTTTTGCAGCCTTTTTTAGATTACTTTTAGGAGATTAGATTGAGCTTTTAGGGGAGAGAGAAAAGTGTTATTTTGTTGGATGCTATTGATTCTTCATTGGTTTGTCTCTCTCTCTCTATCAAAAACTCCATTTTTATTGATATATTGAATATTGCAATGAATTCTACTGATTTTATTTGTGAATCTCTATTGAATTTTATTATGAATTGTGAGTAGTTTTACCGTCTTAGGGCGTAGGGATGAACCATACGAACCCTACGAACCCTATTTCTAATTTGTGATGAATTGGTGAAATTATTGTTAGAATTGATTAGGGTTAGTTTGGGATTGATTTAATACGAATAGCTAGGGATTCATACCGATTGGGATTTGCAAGAGATTGGATCCCAACTCGATAGGAAGCCCTAGAAATTCGAATTGGGTTACAATTGGATTTCTCCGGAATCGGTTTGCAAGAGATTGGACTGAAACTAGGGTTTTCGATTGCAATTCTATACCAATACCCGTTTGCAAGAGATTGGACGGGTAGGAACTATCCCAACCTAGGTCGTAGCTCGAGTTTGCACGAGAGTGGGCTCGATATATGATTGAACGATGATGTTGTTCTTCACGCTAGCTTGCCTAGGTTAGGGTTTGCAAGAGATTGGACCCTACCCTAGGATTGCTATAGACCGGCAATAGCGCGAGAGCGTGAGCTTGGTTCTACATTTAGTTGCAACTAGTTCACCTGAATTTCAAGTCTAGCAATTGTGACACCTACGAATCACAATGACGAGATACGGTTTGTAGCGGGAATTCCCTACCCCTAGGCGTCTTTATTAATTTGATATTCCTTTTATACAATTGAACGACTGTGACCGCTTTATTGCGAACATTTCTCGACTGTTCTTATAGCCAGGTGAGTTGAAGAAGACACTGTCATTTGGCCTCCTCGTGTTCGATACCCGCTCGTCGCTACACCGTGCGCTTGCGGTAAGACTAGCGCGTCGCGTGCCCCGGTTGCGTGTTCGCACATCCTCGGGGCTCCAATCAGTCATAGTGGGTCAAGCTTTTTGTATCATACGTTAACATTTGCTTCGCGCTAGACTTTTCAATGTCTAGGCCCATTTTGGGGAAATATGTCTCATCAAAGTCACAGTCTTCAAGACGTGCCTTAAAAGCGTCCCCCGTTTGGGGTTTTAGGTATCTTATAATAGAGGGTGAGTCAAACCCTGCATAAATACGTAGGCGACATTGAGGTCCCATCTTGGTCCTCTGGGGTGGTGCGATGGTGATATAAACTGCGCAGCCGAAGGTTCTCAAGTGAGAGATGTTCGGCGGCGTTCCATATGCAAGTTGCATTGGAGAGAGACTCTAACCTCCTGAGGGTCTTATTCTTATTAATGATGCAGCATGCAGAATTGCATGTCCCCATGCATCCACTAGCAATTAGGATTTCATTAGCAATGGACGTGCAATCCATTGGAGTCTTTTAATTAGCGACTCAGCTAACCCATTCTGGGTGTGACATGCGGCACCGGATGTTCAATTTCTATTCCCGTTGCCTGGCAGTATTCTTGAAATGACTAGGAGGTGAATTCCCCTGCATTATCCAGACGTATTTTCTTTATTTGGTTGTCTGGAAAATGCGCCCGCAACTTTATTATTTGTGCCAGAAGCTTTGGAAAAGCTAAGTTGCGGGTCGATAGTAGACACACATACGAATATTTCGAAGATGCATCGATCAGTTCTATGAAGTACCGAAAAGGCCCACTAGGGAGTGAATGTGTCCACATATGTCTTCGTGTATTCTTTCGAGGAAGCTTGGAGACTCGATATCCACTTTAAGTGGTGATGGCCTTGTTATTAATTTACCCTTGAAACAGGGTACACAAGGGAATTATCCCTTTTAAAGAATCTTCTGGTTCTTCAGGTTATGCCCATGAGATTGTGATAAAATGCGGTGCATCATCACAGATCCAAGGTGGCCAAGTCTATCACGCCAAAGTAAAAATTTGGCTGATGTCGGGCACTTCAGGTGCTCTGTCAGGTTTGCTTTCTCTCTCCGAATCTTTGTATGGTAGAGGCCCGATGAAAGACTCTCAAAACGTTCAAGTATGGTTTTAACTCCATTTTCTTGAGACGTTACATACAGTAATTCATTTTCGTTTACATTTGCTGTTTCCAAGTGGAATCCGTTCAGTCGGATATCTTTGAAACTTAGTAAGTTTCGTTTGGAATTCGGAGATTATAATGCATCTTTAATTTTAATTTCTGTTCCTTTGGGAGCAACAAGGTTGCATTCCCAGAACCTTCAATTATATCTGATGGCCCTGAAATTGTATTTACAGGGCTCTTATATGGTATAATGCTACGAAAATAGCATTTATGCTGAATGATCGTATGTGTCGAAGCACTGTCTACCAAGCAGTCATGAGAGCATTCCATCTAAAAAGATGAGTAAAACATTTGCATTCAGAAACTAACTTTTATTCAAAGGAAATCAAATTACATAAAAAGCTCTCATAAGATAGATTGTTCTGAAAATAAAATGCTAAGATAAATGTAGTAGGTTAATCAAGCATGTCCTCTGATTCGAAGTCTTTTGCTGTGAACTTGACTGCATTATTTGCAGCCACCAGGTTTGTTTTAGCATTCTTTTTCTTGCTTTATTTATACAGCTCCTGGAGATGCAGTGGGGTCCGGCACACTCTGGACCAATGGCCTTTCATGCCACAGCTGTGACACTGGTCTTCCCAATCCCTCTTGGGTGGGGATGCATCATTTTTCTTGTTGCCATTTCTGCGCCAGGTTAACTTGCGCTTCCCTTCATTCTTTCACTCCTGTACTTGGCCCTTGGATTTTTTGTGTTGTCCCCCTTTCTGTGGACTTTCTTTTCTTTTATTATCTCTCTTCTTTTGAAGGAAGAGGAATGATGAGCTTCTGGTAGAGGGTCAGTGCCAGGAGGGCGCATATTATGAGTGGCGAGAAGAAGCTCTCTGTTTTGTTCGGCCATGAGTAAACATGACAGCAGCTCAGATTATTTGGTGAACTTGCGTTCACGGTATTGCTGCATAAGTATCACATCTTTTTCACGGAAAGACGTATACGTCTTTTCCAGCATGCGATCTTCTGAAACTTTCTCACCACACAACTTCAAGCGTGAGGTGATGCTAAAAAGTGCTGAGTTGTACTCAGCAATGGACTTAAAGTCATGCAGTCTCAGGTTCTCCCACTCATATCGTGCCCTTGGAAGTAACCTCTTTCTGATGTTTATACATATCCTCAAGGGTGGTCCATAACTCAAGTGGATCTTTGACTGTAATGTATTCAGCCTTTAAGGTCTTGTCCACATAGCGGCGAATATAGATAATGGCTTGCACCTTTTCTATATCGCTAACATTTTCTTTTTCTGTTACAGCAGCAATGAGGGACTTTGCCCGCAGGTGAAACTTCACATCTAGCTGCCAGCTCAGATAGTTTCTACCTGATGCATCCAGCACTTCGAAATCGGCGCTTGCAATTTTAGCCATTTATCTAGCAGAACACAAATATGCATGAATTAATATTTTAATCAAAGAAACATTTTCCATGCGGAGGTAATATTTAATGAAAAGCTAAATGCGTGGATCGACCAGTCCCACATAAAAAGAGTCCAAAGTCAATACAGTCCATATTACACAATTTACAGCTTAAAAGGAAAATACAACTTTGGAAACCCGTGGGTCCCATATAATATCTCCAGCTTCAATTGTGGCCTCCATCTCCATGAAAAGTGGCCTTCTGTCTTTGATATTTACATAAATTCCTCACTACAATTTCTCTCAAAAAGAAAAGAAAAGTGCGGGAAATAAAATGTAGGACTTAAACAGCCAATCCAAAAACTACATTTAGCTATTCATGCAGAAATATTGTGCTCATCAACATTTTCATTCACAGACATCGCATGCATTTAATTCGCACGGGGATAAAGAATTTAATCACTTAATAATTATTGGACCACTGGGCAACGTCATACACCGTTAGGTTACTTGACTAACGGCAGAGCGGTCACATGATCTTTCTAATTATTAAGCTTAAATATAATGTACAACCACGCATATAATATCCATAGAATAAGCCAGTGATGTAAAGCATGTATATATGATTTTATAGGAAAAAAATCATTTGATGCAAGGGTTGTTAAAATTTGGGTTTGTCCAAAGAATTGGAAAAGAGCCTAATAATTAAACATGTTCTTCGTAAAAGGAAGAAGTTTTCCTTTTTAAATTTATACCCAAATTATCCACAAAAGTCCCCTTATAGCCTCAAAATTTATCATGATTTATCATGAAGTTTTGGGTCCACAAACGCCATTTGTTCAATTTTTAGTCACCTAATTACCTTTTAAGGCCTATTTTTAGCCTTCCCCCCCTTTTTTGAAGAAAAACTGACCTGCGGGCTTCATGCCCGCAGTCAATTTTTTTTGAGACAAAGCCTGCGGGCCTGGCATGCAGTTTGCTTGCGGGCTTCAGGCCCGCAAGGCAATAATAATATTTTCTTTTGAATCTGGGCTCTAGGCCCAGTAGGGTTAGGCGGCGGCTAACCCTAGCCGCCGCCGCCCCTAAGTTAGCCGCCGCCGCCCCCTTAGGGCCTGTTCTTTTGAGTGTAATTGGTTTGGGGAAAGTTGGGCGAATAAAGGAATCAAGAGAGAGAAAATTAGAGTTTTGTGTTCTTGTGGATGAGAAAGTGGGAGGAGAAAGGGGTGGAGAAAGGAATTCTTCATGAAATCCCTCATTTTAGAGTTTCTTCAAAAGAGGGGAATAGAGAGGGAAAGAGGTTTTGGGAATCCCTTTACGCTGGGAAAGCAAAAGAACGGGTTTAGGGAATCCCAATCGATTTTTCCCCTAAACACTGTTCACAACAGTGAAAAAAGTAGGATTCCCACTTATTTACACTCAAAAGAACAAGCCCTTATTGCCGCCGGTCCGCGATGGAAGGGGCGGCCGCCCCTTCCAGAGTGTTGTAAGCAAGAATCTCTGTTACCAGGGATTGTTCTTCAATTTGCCTCTCTTTCTAGCGTAAAACCTTTTCGGTTTCTTCACATGACCCATTTACCCTCCAACTTTCGTAGAAGTTACCCGGCAACTCCCCGACCCGCTTGAACCAAAGTCACGCGTTTAGTACCCGGAGGGGCACTTCAGGTATTTAATCGAAAAGCTTGATCCCTTTTGGGCTGGCAGCTATTATAAAATGCACCTGCGAACTCTGCATTCTCTCTTCTCTCTCCCCTTCCGTTTTCAAATTTGATTATTATTATATTAATAATTTTTCTAGGGTTAGGGTTTTCTGTTTTCAGGCTGATTCTCGATTGAATTGGGAGTCCGCTAATCATTAGAGGAAGTTCGTGATCCACGCCCGGGACTTGATTTAGGGTTCCTTTCTCTCTCTCCCTCTTCTGGTACGGATCCTGTTCTTATATTACCACCCGTTATTGATTAGTTGCGATTTAAAACTCGTTTTTGATGCTTCCTACGATGTGACTTTATGATATATGATGTGAATTTGTTGTTTTCTATGGTTGGATCAGCTTATGTTGTTAATTATTGGCGGTGATCTGTATTAAAAATCCGATTTTTAGCTTTAATTTTCTGTTTGACTGTTCCATTGGCTTGGGGTTGGTGGAGTTGCGAATTTGCCATCATGCAATTTGCCCTCTGCCATCGCTGGAGTTATATATATATTAAAGTGATCTTTAGTTAGAATATGTCCTCTGCCATCGCTGGAGTTGCGAATTTGCCATCATGCAATTTTTATGCAATTAAAGCTCCGAAAATAGAATTTATGTGGGAATGGGACTAATTAAGATTGCAAGGAATCGAATTTGAAATTCAAACTACTGGACTAAGAAATTCTAGATGTTGAAGAAGATTATCTTCATGCTTATCGTTCTGAGCCTTTTTATCATCATGCTGTGTTTGCCTATAAAGCCGAAATCAAATGCGAAGGAGAATTACAAAAGAATTCTCCTGGTTCCAACATGGCATGTTGTCGGAAAGGGGAGGGTAAGCTAAGATTAGTGCCTAGTGCACTAGTGGCAGGCATGTTATGTGAGGAAACGAGGCTGCCTCCTGCATACATATCCATTTTTCTATCGCATAATGTTGGGATTTGAGTAAAAGTTTGATTTTCAGTTGAAAGCATCGTGATGGCATACATGCTTCCAATTTGATGCTACATTCCTGGCCCATGCAACTATTAGCAAGTGAGGGTCCCTATAAAACCTTCAAGCGTAGTTGCCTGCCTAGTAGATAGACATACAATTATTAGAGATGCAATTCCTGGAATACTATAGGACAAATAAGTTCTCCTGCTTATAAAGGGAATGTTTCTCTGGATCATTGATCTTAGAAATGAGTGTAGTTGGCACAGGTCAATGATCTTCCTATGGTGGTGTTTGGTCCTTAGAACAAGCAAGTTTCCTAGAGAAACTTGTGAAAAAGAAACGTGTTAAGTGTTCCACCCTTGATCCCTAAGCAAATAGTAACATAAGCTTCATGAATTTTTATTTTATTCTAATTTTTTATATGATTGTATATTATACAGTGAATATTTTAATACGATTTATCTCGTCTGCACAAAAAATGAAGTGAGAAGATGGATGATGGCCAGATTTTCAGTGGCAGAAATTTGTTATAGTGATAGATGGTACTGGTTGTTGGAGAAATAGGAAATACATATGTTCAGTATATGCATTAAACAACAAGATAATAATTGGTGATGAAAGGAATTTTTCCACGCACAATGATTAGTAGGTGATTTTGTTCGAAGTCCACTAATGATGGAGGTTCTTTAAAATTGTTGTAAAATGGCCAGTGAGGACAGGGGGCCACCGAAAACTTTGTCTGATCTGTGATATTGAGGCTTAGAGCAGAGAAGATTTCAAGTTAACTAGTAATACTTATAATAGAAGCTT
Source organism: Scilla litardierei (assembly GCA_030789695.1). Classification (NCBI taxonomy): domain Eukaryota; kingdom Viridiplantae; phylum Streptophyta; class Magnoliopsida; order Asparagales; family Asparagaceae; genus Scilla; species Scilla litardierei. Next base: position 127,315,882 of record CM061137.1, read on the forward strand.
TATATGTTAGATATTGGTATTTTATGTATATACTAGCTGCAAATTGTGACCGTAGCCTATTTCGAAATGAGCTTCTTTGTGAGCTGTTTATAACATTACTCTAGATGTATGATAGGTTCAGTCAAAGGAGGTCTATGTGGCGCATTGAGCCATGTTTTCCTATCCTGAACATATTGCTAGCAGATGATTGTGTGTGGCACCATTGCTTTGAGTGGAGTTGTGGATGTATTCTTGGTTTACAAGTCAAATCATATAATTGTTTCCTGAGGTTAAATTTTTCCATACCTTGTCAATGATAGAGTCCCGATTCTGACCATATATGACTAGTATTTTAGGTACATTAGAACTTGGATGGATACTTGGTGAAACATTAGAACTAGTATTCTGACCAAATGTGTTGTTGGTTTCTTAGAGAAAGTTTAGAGATTACAGATATTTTTTGAATCAATATTTGCATACACATGAGATGACATTAGGGCATCAAGGTTTTGTGGTTGATGGTGGGCAGCTTAGTGCTTTATCAAGATGTAACACAATAATTTCATGTAGGAGTTCCTTTTCTTGAAATAAAAGACTGGCGATTGTGAATTACAGTTTCAGACAATGAAGAGAGTTGCAGATTGATTGAGGGTGCTATAGTGGGTCTGAGTTATCTAACTAGTTAGGGAGCTATTAAGTTAGCTGTAGGAGGGGTTCTGATTATTTCTCTGGTAGGGCATCTGCTTAGTTGGTGCAACTCTATATATTTATTAGAAATTTAACTCAGCCACTTAGGTTGTATTTCTTTGTTGTTTTTGTTATTGAAGAATTGAAGATAAAGAAGCCGTGCTAACCCGCATTGCTTAAGTCAAAGTCGTTGCAATCATTGATTTTGATATTGTTTGTGAAGGATTTTAACCGACTGGAACTGACATTGCCTTAAATAGGAACACATGAATGAATTTTCATTGTTTTGGAAAAGCGACGCTGAATACTTGACATAAGAGCAGATTTGTACTGGATTAGTTGTGAAGCCTCACTAAGTTCTTTTTTAAAAATTGATCATGTTGTGCATGCACCATGCTGTATATTGGTTATATTATATTAAATCTACAACATTGTTGCTAGAAATTTTTTTCTTTATATTTTATGAATACTTGTGTTGCTGCCTTCACACATGCACAGGCACACCCACATGTGTACACAACTGCACAAAAATGAGAATGCACAATCAATCATGCTTGGATTATTCAAGCTTCCACATTGCTTATGCTGACGTAAATCCTACTAGCTGAGGGTCTTACATCATATACAGCGGCACTTGTTAGCACTCTCTTTCAGTATTTCTATGTTGATTGAGATATAAATTAAGCACATTATGCCCTGTGTCATAGCGTTTAATCAATATACGCTTTAACAGTATTATCTGAATCCGATTTTCTTTTTTGTGCTTTTAGGTAGCTGGTGCAGGTGCAGTTTGTCACACCCTACTCACGGAATATATATATTCTCTCGATTAGAGAGAACTACATGGATAGTGAATTGGCACCACAGTTTATTTATGATCAGGGCCTGTATTATCCTGCAGCAGGCAACTATTACGGATATGTCTGTACAGGTACTCCATCAATATTTGCTTCCTTTTCTGAAGGTTTGCCACTTCATAGTATAATATTCTAAGGTGTGTATTTCTCTTGTTGTCTTTACTCTTTGCTATCTTTAAATAGGAATGGAACCAACCACTGACTGGGATGACCACCATAAGTTTTTGGGTTTAGATGGTCAAGACCTCCAGTTCTCGGTAAGCTTAATTTCCACACACACACACACACGAGGAATATGTACATATGTTTATGTATATGTACATTGATATGCATATATACATATAGAGGAAAATGTGCCTGTGCACATGCTTACCTGTGCATGTACACATTTCCCCCTATTTTTCAGTTTTTTTTGGAATTTTTTTCATAAATGTGTTGTTCACATCGTGGACGATCAATATACCTAAAATCAAGTGATTCCAGAACTTTTTGAGCTCCCATCTAACTCTTGCAACTTCAACGGTAACGCTGAAAACCCGTTGAAGTTGCAAGGTGTAAATGTGTGCTAAAAAGTATTGGAATCACTTGATTTTTGGTAAGTTGATCATCCATGAGCAACCCCATGAAAAAAATTCGAAAAATGTGGGAAATGGGGGAAAATGTGCACATGTGCGGGTAACTTACCTGTGCACATGCACATTTTTTCCACACGCGCGCGCACACATAACTTTTTCTGGACTAACACATTTTGTTGGACTAATACCTACACATGCTGAATTGTCTTTTCCTGCTGCAGGGTTTGCAAACTGAAAATTTGCCATGTGTATACTATACACCGACCTATGACTATGCACAGTCTCCGTACAACCCTTTCAATCCATACATCCCTGGTGCTGTTGTAGGAACTGATGGCTCATTCATGGGAACACAACAGTGCTTCACCAACTCTCCATATCTGCAAACTGTTTCCCCACCTGCTTACATCCCACTTCTTAGTCAATCTGGTTCAGATCCTCTCCTGCATGCTTCTCCTGATCCGATGCTTTTCAACAATGGAGCTGTAAAATATGCACCTCCATTATCATCTATGAGTGTGACAACCACACCATTGAAAGTTGCTTTTGAGAATTTGTCTCTAGAGCCCTCCTACTCCTATTCACATCAGATTCAATTAGCTAGCAGGTTGCCTGAAGGAACAGCAGTTAATGCAGCACAAAGAAAGAAGTTATTGCCATACGGAGACTTTGCAAATGCTAGCGGTCCTCAAATAAACCAGGTGCATAATCACCACAAGATTTAGTGTTTAATTGCATATGAAATTCATTTAACGTTCTGAGGTTGATTCTTAGTGCATTCATGTAAATTTGAAGTAATATCTTATCATTAGTTAGCATAGAGTTCTATACTTTAGCTTCTTGATTTTCCCCGTTTTGTGTGGAGAGAGTATGCAGAAAATGCTGCATTTTATAATCAAAATTAAATCTAGTTACTTGTTTAATATTCACAATACTTTATAAAGGATGATTTAATTACCTATACTTTAGCATGCAAGAGCTTGGGTTTACGGCCTTTATTCAAAGAATAACCAACATGCAAGGGTCTAAATCTTGATCCTTTGTTTGATGTGAGTTTTCTATGCTTTTTAGTGGCAATATCCCATGAGGCACTTTCCAACGTTTGGATGACTGTATAGAGTGTTGTAATTCAGTGAGGAGCCTTGGGTTCTAAAAACTTGTGCATGTAATGATCATACTTGTGTGCATGTGAGAAATTGACAAGACGGAGCGGGGAGGTCCTTCTATAACATGCCTTCTAGAGTAATTCTACAATTCCATAGCAATTGTTAGACTTCCAATGCGAACACTGCTTGAAAATTGAAACTTATATTGTATAAATGTTCTAATTTTCATTTTCAATTTCTAAATTTCATTTTATACTTAGGCCGAGTTTATAATTTGCTGAATAATATTTGCTGGACGTGTTACCATATTAATGCTGGTTTTGATAATCTTGGTTTAAGTTAGAACTAGGAAAAATCCCGTGCAAAAAAACCAAAAAAAAAAAACAAAAAAAACAACAACGATGGGATGTTTGTCCTAGTCACAACCTTGTGTTTTAATATAAGGATTTTTATTGGACTGATGCAGCTAACAGAGCACTCGAGCGGCGGAGTTTCATCTGTTCTCAATTCGTTAAAAGTTACATTGCCAGCCAGCAACGGCTTTACAAATGCTGGATCCAACGTGCATGGGTGGGCACCGGCCGATAGGACGAGGTCAAGAATCACTTATAGTGGGGTCCCAAACAGAGTTCTTGGAGAGCAGAATATGGGTCCTAGAACAAACAAGCCAAGAGCTCCATTGACATCACCAATTGCTCTCAAAGCTTACACAACTACCACTGGTACTGGTAATTTGGATGGAACCATATTTGTTCATGCTGAACAGTACAACACAGAAGATTTTTCTGTTGATTATCCAGATGCCAAGTTTTTTGTCATCAAGTCTTACAGTGAAGATGATGTGCATAAGAGCATCAAATACAATGTGTGGTCAAGTACGTCCAGTGGAAATAAGAAGCTGGATATTGCATACGAAGAGGCGCGGAGATCATCTGTTGGGAAACCAAGGAAGTGTCCAGTGTTTCTTTTCTTCTCGGTAAGTAATGCATATGATTCTCTAGGCAACCTTTTAAGAATGGCTGGCTTTACAAAACATAATATCTGTGCGGTCCCTTTGTAGGTTAATGCTAGTGGTCATTTCTGTGGTGTTGCCGAGATGGTTGGCCCTGTTGACTTCAACAAGGACATGGACTTCTGGTTGCAAGATAAATGGACTGGTAGCTTCCCTGTCAAGTGGCACATAATTAAGGATGTCCCCAACTTGTGCTTTCGGCACATCATATTGGTGAACAATGAACTCAGACCTGTGACTAGTAGCCGAGATACTCAAGAGGTAAGTTTGTACTTAAAGAAGTTTTTTTTAAGTTCTTTTACTTCTCTTCTGTAATTTGAAAACTATATCCACCCAGACACTGGCATTGTTTTTCCTTGCATTATTTTACTGGTTCATGGTCCCTGTTAGAGGAGTTTATAGGTCAGTTCAGATGGGTTTTAAGACATTTCCCACCAGAACCAGAAATTTTTGGGCATGGTTTCAGTGGACTAGAACTCGCCCGACAATTTCATGTGTACGGCTTCTGTGTCAGGTTTTGTGTTCTGGCGGATCAACATGGCTATGATTTTTACATATAAATAACTATACAATGATATATTTTAGCATAGAAATACATATATATGCTATATACACTACCAATTTTTTTTGCAATTTGTTGATACAATTAATGGCTAATGATATTACCTTATACAAGTACCAATTGTGTTTCTGGAGATCTAGTGATATATTCATCTTAGATGCATAGATAGCGTGTTACACGGATATGCATACACCAATACTGTTGGGTTTTAGGCGGGTTCGGGTACTTAGTGTGGATTCTGCCCTGTTGGGCTTGGGTGTACTTTTTTTCTTTTTCTGTTTAAACCCATAATTTCGAGTTAAATTTTGGCATGGGCCCAATATGTGAAGACCATTATCCCTGCATTGAGTGGGGTTTAGGCCATAGTCAGGGCGTGTCCGAAGTGGGTGTATGAGGTGCTTTTTGTTTTGTTGCACTTTGTGAAGTCGTTACGGAACTTGTGCTAGTTTAAGATGATTGTCCAATTGATTTCAACTTTGTGGTATAGTGTAGATTTTGGAATATTACAGACTGAATATTTGCTATGTTAATGATTCTGTTTTGGCACACATATTGAAAATATATTTTAGTTCCAGTTGCAATATTTTAATTGGGATGTGGCATCACTTATACTCTTGTGTGCTACTTGTAATTGCTATCCTAGCAACACAACTATGGTTATTGCTAAATTTTATTTGTGCTTTTATACCAGGTTCATTATTTACCTGGAATGGAAATGCTGACAATTTTTAAGAACTGCTTGTTGAAGACATCGATACTTGATGATTTCATGTACTATGAAGAACGCCAGCGGATAACGCATGAAGAAAAATCCTTGCTTCTCGGAAGAAAGCGATGTGAAACCACTGTTTCTCCCTTGATACCAGTCCCTTCCTTCAAACCTGTGGTTACAATCAGTCATCCTCTGAGGGCCGATGAGCCGCAACCGAACAGTGCAGTCACACAGCCTTCTATTGCTAATGTGAAAGAGACAAATGTCAAAGCTGACCATGTTCTCGAATCAGACAGAAGGAAACAGATCAGCCATAATGCCGATCAAGATCCCAAGGCAGATGAAGATCAAGATCCCAAGGCAGATGAAAAGCAAAATGTTGATGAATCGAGCTGTGCTTCAAGCCATGAAGGACAACCGAAAGGTGCAGTTAACCCACCTTCAAAATCTGATGCTCCCTTGTCAGGTGATGCTAATCTTCCTACAAAACCAGATGGAAGACACATAAATCATAGTGTGAAAAAACAATCTTTGGAAACTAAAAGTAATCAAGCCAAGAATCACATTATGCTGAAGAGCACAGATGGTTCGGCCCCAAGCAACGTGCTTGCTAGTTCAAGAGATGCAAAAACGGATTTGCAAGATAAAAAGAAAGGGCGGCCACAGACTGCAGGAGGAGTTTCGAATGATAAGAATTGTGATGGGGGGATTGGTTCGGCCCCAAGCAACGTGCTTGCTAGTTCAAGAGATGCAAAAACGGATTTGCAAGATAAAAAGAAAGGGCGGCCACAGACTGCAGGAGGAGTTTCAAATGATAAGAATTGTGATGGGGGCATTGGTTCTTCCTCTGCTAGTAAGATTGAGAAAGCAGATTTGCTCACCGTGGGATCGATGCAAATTGAGATCACTGATGCGAATAGATGCATCTCTGGGACCCTAACTATAGGCTCAATTCCTGTCGGTACAAAGGGATCAAAATCTTAGGTAAAAACTGTGAGAAGTGCATATTTCGCTAACGGGCATTCGGATCATTTTTCGTATGTGAAAGAAACATGTGGATTTGCCAAGTCTTCTGTTGGGTTCTATTGTTTTTGTTCGTTTTCCTTTTTTGGGAGATTGACGGGGGTATAGACATAGTTTTTGTGAGGGAGGCATTTCGGGGGAAAAGCAGTTGACCTTTTTGATTTATTAGTTATCCTCTTTTGCTTCAATGAAAAATGAAAGATTCAAATTGACAGCAACTGTTGTTGTTCTGGTTCTCATCCAAACTTCAAGCAATGGTCTGTGTGGGGCTTGAGTTCGGGTTTGTTGTTTCCTGCCTACTGTTAAAGGTTTGTTTTTTAATCACTTCATTACCTGCAGTTAATGATTTGGTCAAAAACTAGGCGTGTAAGTAGTTTTGCTGGCTGCGAGTGGCTCTAGATTGTAACCCAATTATTGATGCAGTCTGTTTATTTTGATTCTTGCCGTTCTTTTTTGTCTTAATCCGTCTGTAAAAGAGAACAGCCAATGGCCTCACGTTTACATCATACAGACCACAGGCACTGCCTCTTCTACTGAGATGAATGATGGGGTGATGATCACTGTGTTGCAGTTGCCATTGCTACTTCTTACTTCTCTTCATTCTCCACTTGCAGAACCCAAGTGTTGTGACGCCTCGGCTGTCGTCCCCTTCGGATACTCAAATTAACTTTGTATCTCAACCTATTTGCTAGGGTTATGGAGTAACCCGGTGAAAGATTTGACAATGATTGTAAGGACATGTAGTTCATCCAACTCTGAGCCTTCCTGACTAGCATCAGGAAAAAATTGGCTACCAATAAAAAGGGCGACTTGCTGTAAGCCTAAATGCTCTCCACGATGAAATGAGTCATGAGTTGAAGAATGCGTCCATTGTTTACGCGGATACATACACGATCTAGTATGATCGCATAGCTAATCATATCAAATATGGTGTTTCTTTTGTTTTGAGTTGCAGAGTTGACGCCACCCAAGGAAGAAAAACTTCCTCTTTGAGCTGCTGTTACCCATTTTTCACTTATTTTGTTTATAGCAAAGTGGCATTCAACTCACGCTCAATGCCAGGGTGAATTCTCCGCCTTTGATATTCTTTTGAATGCTAAAACTTCATTAACCGTGGGATATCAAATCAACGGCTGAGATACCTCAAAACGTTCTACGCCACCTCGTGCTCCGTGCTATCCAATTCTGGCAAGAAACTTCCAAAACTACGCGGCGGCCGCTTTCCACTTCCGCATGCGTTGAAAACTTCAATTCCGAAAGTACCATCTTTGTATCTCGTGTCGCTCGCAGCCGCCCAAGGGTAAAATGGTAAACTCGGCACCTGCGGTTTTATTAAACGCCTCGCTCTCTCTCGCGTTTCGTTTCTGGCGAGTAGTGAATTTGAGGTTTGCTGGTCTCTCTCTCTCTCATTTCGAAATTATTCCTCCAATTTTCTGATATATTGAAAATTTTAACTCTTTTTCGTGACATTGTCTTCTTATTTTTATGTATCAGGGATGTGATCTGGTGAGCATTGAGAGAGATTCCTGCAAAGATTTTGGAAGGTTGTGTTTTGAACTTTGAAATTAGCGCTTTGATGTTTGTTCTTGAAATTTAATAATTCCGATCGTTTTTCAATGATCTAATTCTTATTTTTTTTAAGATTATGATGAAAGCTGTGAATCTTCTGAATATATTTTTTGTTAGGGTTTTCAAAACATCGTCATCTAATTATGTCTAATTTTAAAAGAGTCCTTTAAATCATAGCATTTGCGGTTAGCTCCACCTATTCATATAACTCACTTGAAAAGAGTTTACCTTTTAGAAATACGTCCCCTTAATCATGGCTATTTCAGGGATATATTTATAAGAAAGTGGCATTTTCGAGCATTGTATATGAATATGGTACTTAATCTCAAATGCTATGATTTAGGGTACTCTTTTCGAAATAGCCATGATTATGGGGACATATTTCGAAAAAAACCATTTTTGTTGAGCAATTGCAAGTTGCCCTTCTTGAATGTGATATGATTGGGAGTAGATTTGGGAAAGAAATTAGGTCAAAGATAATATTTTTATGGATATTTAATGGAATTACAATGTTTTAGTCTCAATTCGAGGGAAGGCCACTCTCCCAATTAAACTAGGGCTAGTCTAATCTATATAACAGCCACTAATTCTCTTACAATATTCTTCACAATCCCCCATCATGATCTCCCCCACCTATTTATAACAAAACTCTATCTAACGAGCCACCGCCTCGTACTTAACAAACTGCCCTTCCCCCAAGGTTTTGCTGAAATTACAAAACTACCACTGAGCAGCCGCCCTAAAATTATAGAAGTGCCGCAATTGTGAAATTATAGAATTGTCACTTGCCCTGGAATTGCAGAATTACCACTCCTATGGTTTTGATCCACCGTCGCCTCTTGTTTGACTTGTGCCCTCGTATCAAAATGCTTCCTACAATTGTTGTTGGGCATTAGGCCCTTGAGAAAACCCAATTCAAAGATTTTAAAAAACATTTCCTTGGTTCATCGAAATGCATTTCAATTGAAGGCTGAGGATTTTGAAATAGTTCGAGAATTGGCGAGGTTTGCTAGGTTTTAAGTCTGTGAAATGGTGGTTTGGTGGAGTTTGGGCCCAGAACGTAGTTTTTGTGGTGAAACGAGTGTTGTTTGGATGCCCAAATGGAATTTTATAAACTGAGATGTGGAGGCCTCCAAAACTTGTGAATTTGGGTTTGGAAAAATCCAATCCGATTGGATTTTCACAAAACTAGCCATTGAAAAAGAGACTGAGCAATCAACGTAGGATGATTATTGTCTGGTTGGGAACCCATATTAGTTCCAAAGACATTTGACCTGGTCAGATTTATCAATCATCAATTCCAATATATTTCCACCTTCAACAATAATGCAGTAAGATGTTGATACTGATACTGAACTGGGTGCTAGACTGAAACGGGGCTTGTTTGGTCATCTGAGATTCAGCAATCTACCATTGATTTCCAAGATGTAGAACTTCTTGATGAACTTACCTGAATGCTATATATACTGCAGCCATTTGATGGCCAATTCAATATGTCTCCACAAGCTTTTCAAATATTTCTGGTAGTTTTACGGCCTTTATAGAGTTGGATCTTGGTCCATCTCCATGATTGGATCCAACCATCTTTGGTCTCTCGGTAATTTGGTGCAATTGGCATCCAACATAGATCAAGTCGGATGAAACCATTTGAAATGTGTTGGTCTCTATTCGATTTAGGTTTGAATCATCTAAACAAGAATATTAATCCTACGATTGATCATCCTCTCATCTATTCTCATCCAAGTGGGAAGTTTCAAGGAGGTGTGAGGGAGAGGAGAGAAAGAGGGGAAGTAATTAGGATTTCTCAAGGAACTCATTTGTTTAAAAAATTCAACATTTTCACATGACCGCGTTGAAGATGGATCATACTTAATTGGTCGGGAGGGTTCTCTTTCAAGCGGGTTGTGGGTTGAAGTAATTGAGGCAATTCCCGTATTTTCTCATTTATTTTCTTGGACCCTCAAGCGTGTTGGAGATTTTTGAGGAGTTTTGTATTGATGTTTCTCTTCTTTGGTTTCATGGTGGATGATCTTTCTTGGTTTTGGAGTCGGTTGTGGCTATGGTTGGAACACGTTAAATTTATTGGTTACTAGTTTGTGGTTGCTTGTTGCTTTTTTAAGGGAAATGGCCATCCTATGGCAAAAGATGTCATATGTCGTATTAGAGATATCTCTCATATACGATGATTTGGTACATTCTTCTCTACATGAAGTAAGGATCACATGGGTGTACATCCCCCCTCCTCACACACCTTGTAGAGAAGAATATGCTACATCATCGTATATGAGATAGATCTCTCATGTGTCAGATGAGGCCCATTAGTCTGTGTGTGTGTAAAATACATGTACAAGTTACAAGGCAAGGAAAAACCAACTACATAACTATAGGTAAATCAGGGCAAAATGAAAAAAAAAATGAAAAGAAGGCCACGTTAACCTACCTTACCCGAGTTGGGTAAGTAAGACTCACATGGGAAAAAATGAAGAGGAAAGGTCAACCACAGAAGGAAGCAAGAGGAACCAAGGAAGGAAAAGAAGCATGGAACGAGCAGTAAGTCCGATGCAGGGTAGTGCTAATCCAGACAACACATCGAAGGCAGGAGGATGATAAAGAGAAAATGCGGTGGATGGTGGCTTCGTTGGGTAGATATTTGTTATCTAAGACTCTGGAGTTTCCCTCGAACTAGTGGACCCAAACAATGGCAGTGGCTATGGCATCCCAAGTATCAGCCAAGGCTGTAGGAGACCCATCTCCTACGTCATTATCCATTATAGTCTCACATAGAGCTTGTGTTGGGACTCTTTATTCCCAACATATGTCCCTGGAAAGTTTTTGAACGTCCCTAATTGCCATGTATAATCTTCTCTCAGCTGTACTAATTTGGACTCTTTTTTGTTAACATGTTTCATTCTCATGCAGATATCTTGGAAGTTCTTTTTGAAGAGGTCTGGCATTGTTGAAATGGTATTATTTCTGATCTGCACTGATAGCATTTCAAAAATACATTTCCGTGCATGCAGTAGTTTCTTCAAATTGGTCTTTCCTTTTCAGGTGAGCATAGAAGATGAAGATTCATCAGACGTTGAAATTTTGGATCATACCTGGCCAAAGGCCGTGTCTTCAGGCAAGAAGTGCTTGCCCGAGCCGATCACTGGAAAGGAGGTAGCTGTCTTAGCTTGATATGTTAATTTTTCTTTGCCAATTCTGGTGAAAGTTTCCTTTACATTTTACATTTTCTTTTATTCTAAGTTCAATTCTGTATGTTTACCTTCTTCTTGTTTACATTAAAGCTGTGACTATACATTGTGTTTATCTAAGATTATCATTCATCAGATTGGCTCATGTCCAATTTTTTTAAACAATATGTGAAAGCAGTTTGTCATAAACATCCGAAACAAACTTTTAAAGGAGCCAACGTGACACATTGAGTTGTACCTTTGAACTTTTTAAGACTTATGTATGACCTATTATGCACACATATTTCTAGGACCATTTGTGCAGAACAAAAGGGGGAAAGCTATGGTGGGAAAATTGTGAAATAAGAAACTAAGGATTTGATAGGGTTTAAGCCTATTATTATATGAATCTGACGATTATAGACTCCAACGATTTGCACACGGAGGTTTTTTTGGACCTCATACCTATGCAACCAAGCCCAATCTCATGCCTATCATGTTCAAGATTTCAATCGACAAACAAAAGTTTATACAAATTCAAATTTTTATTCAATCTCACATTTAGTCGTTATTAAAAGTAGAAATGCAAAATCATGTATATAATACACACACACATGAGAATAATGGGTATCAGCGGCCCAAGGGAGAAAATTTCCTTCTTAGTTGCGTGATACTCATACCCCTTGCTTTTTTTTAATTTTTTTGGGATTTATAGTACACATGATGGATGACAACCATACCCAAAATCAAGCGAATCCAACGCTATTTGACACCTGATCTAACGGTGGCAAATTCAACGGTTTCAAAAACAATAGAACTTTTTGCACCGGGTGGATCGGGGATCAAATATCCCTAGTGGTTACATATATTTTGGGTTTTAAGGTTTTAGAATGTGTATAACAACTTTAAAAAATTCAAAAAAGGGACGTGGGCCTTGAGTTGTCCAAGGAGGAAATTCCTCCTTGGCCAGCTGATGCCTATTTTGCTATATATAAAGTAAAATGGGAATATGCTGCCCAAAGAAGAATTTCCTCCTTGGCAGCTTACACTCCCCCTTCCCTAATTTTTTTGAATATTTTGTGATATGCACTATACCTCATAGACAATCACCACACTAAAAATCAAGTAAATTCAACGTTATTTGACCATCGATCTACCCGTTACAAATTCAACGGTTGTAGAACATAGAACTTTTTACAACGATTGGATCGACGGTTGCAGATCATAGAACTTTTTATAACGATTGGATCGACGATTGCAGAACATAGAACTTTTTACAATGATTGGATCGAGGGTCAAATTTTCGTAGGGTTCACCCATATTTGATGTTTTAGAATGTGTACATCCATTTAAAAAAAAATTCAATGGCCGTGAGTGGGCCAAGGAGCAATTTTCTCATTGGCCGGTTGAGAGACACACACACAGCAATATGTGCATCAACTAGCCAAGGAGAAAAGTTTCTTCTTGGCTAGCACATGCAACCCCATTCCCCCCAATTTTTGACGATTGGATCCATTCAGTTTGTTGTTTAAAACTATCAATTTTAGGATGAACTTTAGGGGTTTTGATCGTTCATCTAATCATTACAAAAAGTTCTGTTATGACAAAACTATTAAACTTGCAACGGTTGGATGAACGAGCAAAACTTCTTGGAATCGCTTCAAAATTGGTGATTTAAGATTTTAAAACATGAAGATCAAAATGAACGGTTCGAATCGAAGGGACAAATAGGGGAGGTGTGGGTTTGATGGTACCCAATGTGAAAATCTTCTACTTGGGTATCTGATACCCATTATTCACACACAGGTAAAATAAAGACTAATTTGATTCATATTCAAATTCCTAAATAGACTCCAATAAAGAGTTTTAAACACATAAAAAGAGTTTCTTAGGACATGAAACTCAAAAATACTCAAAAATTCTTGGAAAAAGAAACTTTAAAAAGATCCCTTAAAAAGAAAACTTTATAAAGTACTCAAATTCATTTAGAAAAAGAAAATTAAAGACTCAAATAACTAAATCCAAAAAGGACTCAAATAATAAAATCTAAATACGACTTAAATACTAAAATATTAATTACTATTTGGATTCCCATCAATTTGAAAAGTTGCATTTGGGGAAAAAATTCAACAGTAGCCAAGTTAAAATTTTTGTCCGAATTATCAAGCACCAAGTTGCCAATCAGCTAAGCTATTTAGGATTCTACATTACTTGTTTATGAATTGAATGCAGTATGGATGACCATAAGATAAATCACGCTGAGCCCCTCAACTGGCTTAGGCCCATCGTAGCTCACCTGTTGACTATTTGCTATTCCTGCCATTATCAAATTCAAGTCCAGAATCTACAGATTGAGCTCATACAGTAGAAATTTGGGAGCTCAGAAATGATTCAAGCTAATCTATTCTTCTGGTAGATTGGAACTTAAAGTACATTTAGTTATTGTTTTCTTTACATCATTCGTATCATGATGGTTTATTTGGCTTAATATATGGTCATTTTTGACGTAATTTAGTTAGATATTAGACTAATCCATAGCAGTGTTACATGTGGAATCAAATATGCCTTAATATTGATGTTTGGTGGCAAGAATTTGCAAGGTCAACTTCAAATATTCAGAAGAAAGATTGTCAATGGTTGATGACTATTGCTGCTTATTTATCTTGCTGCAGAAAAAAATTTCCAGCTGCCGTACTCATTTAAAATCACATTTTGTCGAGATGGGATTTTCACCTGCTCTTGTTGACAAAGTAATCCAGGAGAATGGTAGGTCATTATTAATTAAGTTCTCAAAGTTACATATAAAGAAACCACTTAAAATAATTTTTTTGACCTTTCAGTTTCACTTTATTGTTATCTAAAATGCTTTAAAGAAATATCTACTTATCCAGGTGAGGAAGATGTAGATGTGTTGCTGGAGATCTTCTTTAGGCACACTGTGAGCCATTTTTGCTGAGAAAATTTCTGTTTCACTTTGTTTAAATGCTGAAGGAAGCAACAGTAAACTAAAACCATCGTATCATAAAACATTTACTCATGTAAATTCGGATCAGAAATATCTGGCACAGTGTTCATTCAGTATATTGAGCCCTTTTGGGGTTGATCTGTTGTGGCCATTCTAGAATATTAGATGAGGTTCCATTCAATTTGGACCAGGGATGTTGCTGCTGATCTAAGTTTCTAAATGAAGAACAAAAATAAATAAAATGACATGATGATATTTCCCAATGTATCCCTAGTTTACAGAATGTACAAGTTCATAAATTTAAATATAACAATGTATTATTGTAGCTGTGAAATATCCCAACTTACTGCATCTTAATTTGGAGGAGTCACATCACCATTCACAGCTACAATCGCACAAAGTGTAGGAACATAAAATGAAATTTGCATAGTCGGGGTAGTGTGCATGGCACGACTTGAGATAGGGAGATACCAATGGGTGATTCATTACAGTTAATAGAAATGCGAATATCACAAACTCCATAAATTTTTAAAATTATTAACCATTTGTCAACTCATTGCTAAATGAACAAATTTTCAGAAATAGAATAGAGATAATTGATGCATGGTTTATAATCTCTTGAAAGTTTTACTATATCTAGATAGCATCTAGGATTTGTTGACACACAATTTTTTGTGAGGGAAATAGCTGCTCCGAGGCACAACCAATGAAAAATTTATAGCGAGAGTTAAAATGTAACAATACAAGGGGAGATACAAACCCCACCAGTTCATATTATCCGAGGTAGATAATAGAGACTAGGATCCCGTAGAAACACAAAACATGAAGTTTTGAACAAGGCCGACTGACAAAAGATTAATAAGGAGGATTGAAAATGGCCTGGTAGATGATTGTATCTTATGCTAGATGGAGAGGTTGTTCACCTGATGAGATTGCATTGGACATTTGATCAACCCCATTGAAAATCCTATCGTTCTTTCCCGACAACAAAGACCACTTGACCGTTGTGATCGTGAAATCCTAATGATGGGCAATTTTAGATGAGACCCACGCATACACCAAGAGATTCAAAGAGCATAGAATGAAGAAGGCAGACTCAAAAGTCTAAAAGGTCTATAGATGGACATAAAATGATTCTAGATTGCTAAGGATTAAAAGGTATGCAAGAAGAGATACAGAGCCATCAGATAAAAGGGGCGAGGGAATAAATGAGTAATATTACGTCTCTGAAGGACATCGAAAAGAAAGAGCATGCCATAGAACACATGCCAAATGATGATCTTAACCTTAAGAGAGGCCATGGTATCCTAGATATTGGTGGCTGCCAGAGCTGATGGATGACCATATGGGAGCTTTTGATATAGGGATTTCACAATGAATAAGCATGAAGTATGAAGGTTCAAGGTGATACTATCCGACTATTTTGAGAGGATGTTCTACTTAAGGAGATCGATTAAAATGACAAGATCAATTAATTTGGAATAAGACAACACGCATCCAAAGGTGGTTGGCTGTTGGTTATTGATTATTTAGAAGGGAACTAAAAATGTTCTTGTGAGAAGCTGAAAATCACCTCCTAGAGGGGGTGAATAGGGTTCTATTCTTTTTTAGAAGGTGATTGTAGAGTGGAGAAATTGGGCGAAGGGGGGCGAAGGGGGCTCGCCAAGGAAATAACGGCCCAACAAAAGCTCCTCGACGAGGAGATGGATGCCGCGCAACAGCGAAGGCGCAACGAAGAAGCTGCCGCCGACAAAAGACGCCAAGAGGATGAGGCGGACGCCGCCCACCAGGCCCGTGTTAGGAACTAACAAAGATGGAATTTTTATTAGAAAATAACTAGCGAAATAAAAAGATAATTGGACACAAAAGAGGTGTGCCCTCCTCCCAAGACGCCTAGAGGACGTCCGCACTCGTCTACTCCTAATGGATGCTCAATAGAAATATTCCAATATTAAGCATGAGAAAATAAGAGAAGGCTACCCCCTATTTATAATAGAAACCATGACAATCCTAAACCAAGTAGGACTAGTCCGGCTAATCCTACTCCAAGGAGGACTCGGGGCGGGAGGGGGAATCCTACTCCAAGGAGGACTCGGGGCGGGAGGGGGAATCCTACTCCAAGGAGGACTCGGAAAGGGCAAGTACAAAAAAGAGGGTGTGGCAAGGGGTCGGCTAGAGGGGGGTGTGGCGGCTGGCCTGGGCCGGCGGGTGTAAACCCGCATGTGTTTGGGCCCAGGCCCATCAATACTCCCCCCCAAAGAGCCACCTTGTCCTCAAGGTGGAAATCTGGGAATCGCAACACCATATCAGCCATGTCCTCCCAAGTGCTGTCGTGCTCTGGTAGATCCTTCCACTGCAACAAGACCTGTCGCGCGCCTGTGTCGGTCCGGCGTACCCCCTTCAGTAGCTCTGGCTCCAGTCCAACCTCCATATCCGCAGTAAGTGACTCGGGCAATGTCGGAGAAGAAGTGTGGGTGTCAATAGCCTGGCGTAACTGTGAAACATGGAATACCGGGTGAATGGTCGATCCTGGCGGCAAGCGCAACCTGTAAGCTACCGATCCAACCCGTGCCTCGACCTCAAAAGGCCCAAAATATCGTGGTGACAGCTTTTCATTCTTCCTATGAGCCACCGACCACTGCCGGTAGGGCCTTAACTTCAGATATACCATGTCACACACCTCAAAGTGTACATCTCGGCGGTGGAGGTCTGCCCGAGCCTTCATCACCTGCTGAGCTCTCGCCAAATGGAGCTTCAGCTCCTCTAGAACCCGGTCCCGCTCAGCTAAGTACTGCTCCACATCAGAAACCGGGGTCGTCTCCTGCCCATAATGAAGTAAGTGTGGAGGGTCTCTGCCATATAAAATCCTAAAGGGTGTCGTCTGGGCTGCCGTGTGGTATGAAGTGTTGTACCAATATTCTGCCCATGGTAACCAGCGAACCCACTCCTTAGGATTCTCCGAGATGAAGCATCGCAGATACGTCTCTACACTGCGGTTGACCACCTCTGTCTGGCCATCTGTCTGGGGGTGATAAGCAGTGCTCTTTTTTAATGATGTCCCCTGTAGGCGAAAAAGCTCCTGCCAAAACTTACTCTGGAACACCTTGTCCCTATCCGAAACAATGGACTTTGGGGGACCATGTAGACGGATAACCTCGCGCACAAAAGTGTCAGCCACTGACACAACGCTGTAAGGATGCTTAAGTGGGATAAAATGTGCATATTTGCTGAGGCGGTCTACCACAACAAAAATGACGCTGAACCCTCCCGACTTAGGCAACCCTTCAATAAAATCCATAGAAAGGTCCTCCCACACTCTGTCTGGTAGGGATAGTGGCTGTAATAATCCTCCTGGAGACATAGCCTGATATTTGTGACGCTGGCACACGTCACACTCCGCCACCATCCTAGACACATCCTTCTTTTGCCCCTTACAGTAAATTTCCCGTGATAACCGCTGGTAGGTCTTGAGGACCCCAGAATGTCCTCCAATAGCACTGCCGTGGAACTCTCTGAGTATGGTCGGTAAGAAAGGAGAAGTCCTTGGTATCACTAGTCTGCCCCAGTACAGTAATCGCCCCTCCTGCAATGAATACCCCGGGTACTCAGTCGACCCCTGCAAAAGAGCTTCTCGTATAGCCGCCAAATCCGGGTCTGTCTCAACCTCCCGCTGCAGTGGGCCCCAATCGTCCAGGATGGATATGGTAAGTGCTGCTATCTCTGTCTCCTCCTCCCGCCGGGATAAAGCATCAGCTGCCTTGTTCTCTAGTCCCGGACGGTACTCTATTTCGAATCTGTAACCCATCAGCTTGCGCAACCACTTCTGATGTTCTTCTGCTACCATCCGCTGCTCAAGTAGGTACTTCAGGCTCCGCTGATCAGTGCGAACGATGAAGCTCCGTCCCAACAAATAAGGTCTCCACTTCTGAATGGACAAGACTATCGCCATCAGCTCCCGCTCATAGACTGACCGCAATCGGGTCCTGGTGGTCAACACCTGGCTGTAGTATGCAATAGGACGATGGTCCTGCATCAGTACCGCGCCCAGCCCATGTCCTGACGCGTCTGCCTCGACCACGAAAGGTCGGGTGAAATCGGGCAATGCTAAGACCGGGACCGTGGTCATTGCCCTTTTCAGGGCCTCAAAGCTGTCGTCGCCTCGTCACCCCAATGGAACTGATCCTTCTTTAGTAATTCTGTCAATGGCCAGGCGATCGTCCCATATCCCTCTACGAAGCGGCGGTAGTAACCTGTAAGCCCCAAGAAGCCCCGCAGCCCTCTGAGAGTAGTAGGTCGTGGCCAATCCAGCATGGCCGCTATCTTAGCTTTATTGGCGGCTACTCCTCCCACTGACACCACATGTCCCAGGTACTCCACCTGTGGCTGCCCGAACAGGCACTTCTTCCTGTTCAAATAAAGCTGGTGGTACTGCAGCTCCTGAAAAACTACCTGCAGGTGGTCCAAGTGCTCCTCCAGCGAACGACTGTACACCAAGATGTCGTCGAAAAAGACCAAAACGAACCGCCTGAGAAAGGGACGGAATACCTTATTCATTAGAGCCTGAAAGGTGGCCGGGGCATTGGTCAGCCCAAAGGGCATGACCAGGAACTCGTAGTGGCCCTCATGCGTCCTGAACGCCGTTTTGGGTACATCCTCCCGCCGCATCCGAATCTGGTGATAGCCCGACTTCAGATCTAGCTTGCTGAACCAAGTCGCTCCATGTAGCTCGTCTAGGAGCTCATCAATCACTGGTATATGGAACTTATCCGGGACCGTCTCCTTGTTCAGTGCCCTGTAGTCCACGCAAAACCGCCAACCACCATCCTTCTTCTTGACCAATAGAACATGGCTGGAAAACGGGCTAATGCTTGGCTGGATTACCCCGGCCTGCACCATCTCTGAAACCATCCTCTCGATCTCATCTTTCTGGTGCTGAGGGTATCGGTAGGGCCGCAAGCTAATGGGGGAAACCCCCTCTCGTAGAACAATGGCGTGCTCGTGGTCCCGTGGCGGTGGAAGTCCCCGAGGCTCCTGGAATATCTCCTCAAACTGCCCCATCAACTGCTGAACCTCCCTCGGAATGGGCTGCTCGGAACTGGCCTCGGCTCCTCCCTCCTTGGTCAGCGAGTACAGCTCCACTAAATATCCGCCACCCTCCGTCTGAATGGTCCTACCCATGGTCTTCAGAGAGACTAATGCCCTGCAGAGGCTGGGGTCTCCCTGTAGTATCACCGATCGCCCGACCTCCTGAAACTTCATCCGCAGTAGTTTTCAGTTAATGGTCATCTCCCCCAGAGTCTGGAGCCAAGTCATGCCGAGGATAACGTCGGTGCTCCCAAGGTCTAGAGGTAAAAAATCTGCAATAATCTGTATCCACTGCATGGTCAGAACCAAACCCCGACAAACTCCACGGCTGCTCTCCTTCTTCCCTGTCCCCATCATCACGCTAAAGCTGCCGCAATCTGTCAGCTGAAGGCCCAGCTGTGTCACCACCCTCCTGGAAATAAAATTGTGGGTGGCCCCACTGTCGATCAGCACCGTCACCTCCTGGTCTCCGACCTCTCCCCTCAGCTTCATGGTATGATTCGGTGTGAACCCGACCACGGAATTGAGGGACACCTCCGCTACGTCCAACTGCTGGCCCTCAAGCTCATCCTCTGCCGCAGCGGTCTCTTCCTCGATATCAGACTCGCCCTCATCGTCCTCCAGTAGGATCACCTGGAGTTTGCGCCATGCGCAACTATGGCCTGGTGAGAATCTTTCATCGCACCGGAAGTATAAGCCCTTCTGTCTCTTGTCCCTCATCTCTGCGTCCGTCATGCGTCTGAACTGCCCCCCAGGTAGTGGTGTGCTACTCTTCTCCCCCGCCTTCTCCCGGTTCGCCTGCCCCACCCCTGCCGAGGTGCCAGCTCCTCCCGTCCCAGACGGACCGCCTCTCGCTGTCTGACTACTGAAACTGCTCCGGCCACGCCTGTCCTCGGTCTGCGCATCCTCAACCATCTGTGCCATCTCTATGACCTCCGAAAGCCCCTTAGGCTTGTAGGGTCTCACTGCTGCGCGCAGGCTGGGGCGCAACCCTTTCAGAAAGGTTCCCTCCAGTGACTCGTCTGAGACGCCATGCACTCGCCCGGCCAGTGTCTCGAACCTCTCGATGTAATCCCGTACCGACCCCTCCTGCCTGAGGGCGTAAAGCTGCTCGTGCAAGTTTCCCAGTCGGGGGTCTCTAAACTTCTCCAGCACCATATCCTTCAGCTCCTCCCAGCTCCTCACCGGCTGTCGCCTCTCCCTCCACTGGAACCATCCCAAAGCACGCCCCTCCATGCAGATCGCTGCCACCTCCAGCTTCTGGGCCTCGGTCATGTGGTGGGCCGTGAAGTATCTCTCAGCGGTAAATAACCAGCCGTGTGGGTCCTCTCCGGAAAATAGCGGCATCTTCAGCTTCCGGACGCGACAATCTCCTCCAAAACGCCCCTGCTCGGGTCTCCCCTCCTGTCTGGGCGGCGGACGGTAGTGCTGACGCCTCTCCTCCAGTGTCTCGTAGTGCTGGGGTGGCCCGCCTCCGTGACTCACGTAGTCTCCCTGGTGACCTCCGCGACGCCCCTCAAAGTCGTCCCATCCGGCGTCATCGCCGAACTCTGCCTCATATCCACTCCTTCCGTCGGAGTAATAGCTCTCCCGCGTCCATGGCCGTAGAAAGGATCATCAAGTGCTGGTCGGTGCCCTGGAGGGTCACAAAAGTCTCCCGAAATCTGTCCGCGGCCTCCCGTCGTCGTGGTCCGCTGCTCGGGGGCTCAAAAACCCCCCTATCCTGATGTCCGAAGCCCCCGCCCCTCCTGCGGCTGCCAGGAGGGGTTTCTGCCCTGTCACGGACCCACAGGGGCCTGCCGGCCTTCGGCCAGGCTCGGCGGGCCCCTGGGCCCTCCCTGGAAGGTCGGCGGACCCTGCCAGCCTTCCGGCAGGGTCGCCGGAGCTTGGCGGGCCCAGGCAGGGTCCCGTCGCCCCTGCCTGAGCCCGCAGGTGGCGGCGGGGTGACCCGGGTCCCCTTCCGCAGCTGGTCGACCCCCCCACGTGCCGTGGGGGGCTGATCTTCCTTCTCCCATGCCGTGAGTCCCCCTTGTCGCGCGGCTAGGTCCTCCGGCCTCTCTTTGGCTTTGTACCGCCCTCCGTCGCACCTTCTCGCGGTAGTCGTCCCTCCATGGCTCCTCGGCGTCGTCCTCGTCCAACTCCTCCACGAAGTAGGGTTGATTTTGGAAAAAAATCTCTTCTTTCTCCTTCTCCTTCTTCAAAGGTGCCGCCTTTGGTGATGGGTTAGGGTTTCCTTCGCCTTTAGGGTTTGTTGCTAATTGATTCAAGGCACCCATCAATTGCGCGAATTGGTCGTCGTGTTTTGCTTGATTTGACGCCAATTGGGAGATGGAAGTAGTCAACTTGGCCATGGATTCGTCGTTCCCCGCCAACGACTTTTTGATCGCCTCGATCTCGCCCGTGAATTTTGCCTCCAACGCCTCAAATTTGTCTTGCGATCTTGTGGAAGCCGCCATGAATCGTCACGTGCTCTGATACCAAATTGTTAGGAACTAACAAAGATGGAATTTTTATTAGAAAATAACAAGCGAAATAAAAAGATAATTGGACACAAAAGAGGTGTGCCATCCTCCCAAGACGCCTAGAGGACGTCCGCACTCGTCTACTCCTAATGGATGCTCAATAGAAATATTCCAATATTAAGCATGAGAAAATAAGAGAAGGCTACCCCCTATTTATAATAGAAACCATGACAATCCTAAACCAAGTAGGACTAGTCCGGCTAATCCCACTCCAAGGAGGACTCGGGGCGGGAGGGGGAATCCTATTCCAAGGAGGACTCGGGGCGGGAGGGGGAATCCTACTCCAAGGAGGACTCGGAAAGGGCAAGTACAAAAAAGAGGGTGTGGCAAGGGGTCGGCTAGAGGGGGGTGTGGCGGCTGGCCTGGGCCGGCGGGTGTAAACCCGCATGGGTTTGGGCCCAGGCCCATCAGCCCGTCTCGACGAAGAGAACTGTAACGGCCGGATTTCATCGTACAAGTACTTCAGTAACAAAACGGATTCAATCAGAGTAAATGATTTTTCGTAACGGACATCGTATTCGTGATCATCGCGATGCAATTTGTTAATCATTTTTTTAACTTTTACTAATTACTCTAGTTAATTACCCCAATTATTACCCTACTTACTTCACCCCCCAATCTGATAAACGTGTATAAAACTTTTCAAACTTAGTCTAACACTAAGCCAACCCATTTAATTATATTGACTAAAAATTTAATGCAAAGTTACGTTTTAAAATCAGATACTTCTCCTCTCACTTAGTCAAAAGCACCCACGAACCCAGTTAATTTCCTCTAACCACCCTATTTATTAATCATTGACCAAGTTATCATTATTCTACTTATAATCTCTTCACCTTCACATGTCTTCACCCCGAGCCCGGCTTCAGACATCGGAACCCCTCCATCCCTTGCTACCTGCAAAAGAAAGCCCAAGGCAACCAACCCAAAGACAAGCCAATTCAACCAAACCAGTCATCAGCCACTCCCACATTCCACCGCCATCATCCCCCTTCAACCATACAACAAACAAACCACCCTTAGCCACCACCTCCTCCACCATACAAACAACAATCGTCTGCCTCCGCAAACTCGTCCTTGCAACCAAGACCAAACCAGAAAAACAAAACCAGAAATCCCTATACAAACCAGAAATCACAAACCAAAATTACAAATTCAAACCCCAAATTGGAACCCCAATAATCAACCCCCAAATCAAAGTCATCACCTCGAGCTGGGAGCGTCGCCGCTGTTTTCGGATCTATCGCCGCCTTCAAGGAGCCCGGAGCTGTCGCCCAGGCCGTTGGAGCCGCTCGCCGTGCCTCGGACCCTGCGCACCGCCCAGATCTCGCTCGCCGCGACTCGATCTGCGCCGCCGCGACTCGATCTGCGTCGCCGCCGCTTCGGGGAGCCGCCCCCGCCTTCGATCCGACCGCCCCGAGCCAGCGCGCCGTTCGCCCCTCCCCGGTCCTCCCCGCTGAGGACTAGAAAGTCGTTGCAGTCTTTATCTATTTAGTTGTATTTGCTATTTCCAGGTGTGTTTGCTTTCAGCAGGTTGTACGACCATGCTAGGCCTAATGTCACTTTGTGTGCTTCGCTTTAAAAACGCTGGAATAAAATTTGTAATAAATATGTGTGCTGTTTCTGAGAAATTCACGTGCAGGGACCTGCTTGTTCGATAACGCTTATTGTGTTTAAGTCAAGGAAGGAAGAAAAAAAAAGTAACCCTTCCTTGCTTTAAGCACAAGCGGACCCGCTCGCGTCCTCGCCCCCAAGTATGCTGGGAAGCGGGGCGTAACAGGTTTTAGTGGTGGCCCATGCAGGTCCTCTTCTCCTCCTTTTGCACTAAGCGAGACACTTCAGAAACAGTATAGATATTATTACTAACCAGCTCGTTTAAATAAACTTGTACACAAATGTTTACCTGTTCTGTTTACAGCATGGCAGGAAGGTATAACACTCGCAATGGGAATGGAGTCAATGGAGACGGTAATCCCGACTTCAACGAACTTCTGGGTGTTATGAGAGGCATGCTGGAGATCCAGCAGCAGCTGATTCAGGAAGGACGACAAGCTGCGCCACCTGCACCACCGCCTCCTCCTCAAGCTACACCCGGAGCCAAGCAATTTCGGGAACTGAACCCGAAGAGCTTCTCGGGAACAGAAGGGCCAATAGCAGCTGAAGAATGGGCCCGCAGTACGGAAGACGATCTGAGTCTTTCCCGTATTGATCAAGCTGGATGGGTTGAAGTCGCCAAGAAGCAACTGACGGGGAATGCAAGAAACTGGTGGGACAGAGAAGAAGCCCGTCTGGTTAAGCCCATCAACTGGGCCATGTTTCGAGAGCGTTTCAATGCTCAATATTTTCCTCGAGCAGCTAAGAGGGAACTGCATCAACGCTTGTCAATCTGAAGCAAGGCAATCAGACAGTTGATGAATACGAGGCGGAATTCTCTATGATCAGTCGATTTGCTCCACACCTGGTGGAGGATCCCGAAGACTGCGCGAATCAATTTCTCCAGGGGCTGGACCTGGATATTCAGGGTTCTATGTCTGCGACGAACCCAACCACACTTCAGGGAGTGTTGGACGCTGCTAGGGATTTTGAGCGTGTTCAGAAGCGTAAGAAGGCGCTTCAGATCGGAGGAAGCAGACGTCCACCGGAACCATCCAGGGGCAATTTCAGGCCTACTCAGACTGTTCAATTCAAGAGGCTCGCTGCTCCTGTCAATAATCGACCTCAGATGGTCTGCCTTCACTGCAAGCGGACTGGACATCTCAAGAAGGACTGCAGAGAGCTGTTGAACCAATGCCTGATATGCGGATTATTTGCACATGCCGCCAGGGACTGCCCTCGTCGCACCAATAATCCGATGACTGCTGGACCTTCTGGACCTGTTCAGCGTGGAGCTCCAGGACCAAATCAGCGTGGACTACCTTTGGCTCCACAGCAGAAAGCTTATGATCAGGCGAGGCAGAACCAGCCGAAGCGACAGGCATTTACCATGACTGCCACTGAGGCCGAGACTGATGAACAAGTGATCTCAGGTATTACCTAAACTATTCTTTTTATATGCTTATGATATGTTTATATATGTGTGTTTGATTTATTTGCCCTTTAGCTAAGGTGTTTCCCTACATTCTAGGTGTTATCTTAGTAGCCTCTCATCCGGCTCTATCCCTATTTGATTCTGGAGCCTCTCACTGCTTCATATCCCGAGGATTTGTAGAGAAGCATTCTATTCATATTGACACTCTACCAAATAGCTGGAACATCACTACCGGGAGTGGAGTAGTGAAAACTTCTAGTGGCTGTCGATCTTGCCCTATAGTGATCTGTGGACACGAGTTGTTTGCAGATTTTATGATAGTCGACATGCCAAACTTCGATGCAATATTCGGCATGGAATGGTTAGGAAATTTCTACGCTACCATCGATTGTCACAAAAAGAAGTTAGTGTTCGAAATCCCTGACCATCCGGTGTTTGAATTCGCAAGTGGAGACCGTTCACTTGGACCTATCAAGTTTCGGGTCAAGCCGAACGAAATGACCATTGCATCAATGTTAGTCGAAACCGAGAAGCCTAGAGTGGTTCGAGATTTTGAGGATGTATTCCCTGAAGATATTTCAGGATTACCACCTGATCGAGCTTTGGAATTCACCTTCGACCTTATGCCGAACACTCAACCAATTTCGAAGGCACCTTATCGCATGGCTCCTGCTGAACTGGAAGAACTTCGGAAACAACTCGACGAACTGTTGCAGAAGGGATTGATACATCCCAGCGTATCTCCTTGGGGTGCACCAGTTCTATTGGTCAAGAAGAAGGATGGATCAAGAAGGATGTGTGTGGATTACCGAGAACTGAATAAGGTAACTATAAAGAACAAGTACCCGCTTCCGCGCATTGACGACATCTTCGATCAACTTGGTGGATCGCGAGTATTCTCTAAATTGGATCGCCGAAGTGGTTATCATCAAGTGAAGGTTAGAAGTGAAGATATTCCGAAGACTGCATTCCGGACCAAGTATGGGCATTATGAATTCGTAGTCATGCCATTCGGTGTGACTAATGCCCGGCAATATTCATGAATCTAATGAACTTGATCTTCTATGAGTTCTTGGATAAGTTCGTTGTGATCTTCATCGATGACATTTTGGTCTACTCAAAGAATGAAGAAGAGCATGCCAAGCATCTGCGGATTGTATTGCAGACCTTGCGACATCATCGGTTATATGCCAAGTACAGCAAGTGTGAATTTTGGCTAGACCGAATTGCATTCCTTGGGCATGTGGTATCGGACGATGGTATCTCTGTCGACCTGGAAAAAGTTACCTCAGTTAGGAATTGGCCGACTCCTCGATCAGCATCAGATATCAGGAGTTTCCTAGGATTGGCGGGTTATTACCGTCGATTCATCAAGGACTTTTCAAAGATTGCTGAGTCTATGACTCGTCTGACGAGGAAAGATATCAAGTTCATCTGGTTCGAGGCATGTGAGAAAGCATTTGAAGAATTGAAAGCGAAGCTGACAACTGCACCAGTTCTGGCTATACCAGACAGGACTGGAGGATTTGAAGTATATTGTGACGCATCTGGCAAGGGTCTCGGATGTGTTCTACATCAACATAGTCATGTTGTAGCATATGCTTCCCGACAACTGAAGACTCATGAAAAGAATTATCCAACTCATGATCTGGAGCTAGCTGCAGTTATATTTGCTCTAAAGATTTGGAGACATTTTCTATTGGGAGAGCAAGTCAAGATCTTCACCGACCACAAAAGTTTGAAGTACATCTTCACCCAGAAGGAGCTCAATATGAGACAACTTAGATGGTTAGAGCTCATGGCTGATTATGATATTGATCTTCAATATCATCCGGGAAAAGTGAATGTCGTACCAGATGCATTAAGCCGATTACCAGCGATTATGACTCTCACAGCTCAATGGAGACTTCAGCAAGTAATGAGAGAGTTGGAGATTGAAGTTATTTTGCCTGGGACTTCAGCAACATGGATGAATATGCAAATCCAGTTTACTATCGTGGATCGGATTAAAGCTGCTCAGTCTGGAGATGCAAAGTTACAGAAGATCAAAGCGCAAGTGGAATCAGGTCTTCGAACGATTTTTCTTATCCACGAAGACGGATCTTTGAGATATGGCAGCAGAATTTGCGTGCCTTCAGGCGATATCCGAGAAGAGCTCATGAATGAAGCACATAGCTCTCCATACTCCATTCATCCTGGTGTAACCAAGATGTACAAGGATCTTCGTCTAAATTTTTGGTGGCATGGTATGAAGAGGAGCGTAGCTCGAAGCGTCGCCAAGTGCTTTGTGTGTCAGCAAGTAAAGGCTGAGCATCATCACACTGCTGGATTGCTTCAACCTCTGCCTATTCCAGAATGGAAGTGGCAGCACATCACTATGGATTTCGTGACTGGACTACCTCGGAGTACTAAGCAGAATGATGTGATTTGGGTGATCGTTGACCGATTAACCAAATCAGCACATTTTATACCTTTCCGAGTGGGACAATCTACAGAAATACTTGCTAAGAAGTACATGGAGGTAATGATTTATCCAATACTTTTAAAAAAAACTTCTTCCTAGTATACATTGTGATGTGATCAATAATCATACAGGAGATTGTTCGACTGCATGGAGTTCCAGTGAGCATTGTCTCTGATCGGGACACTAGATTTACATCTCAATTTTGGAAGAGTCTGCAATCCAATCTGGGTACCAGTCTTAGTTTCAGCACTGTGTATCACCCGCAGACGGATGGCTAATCAGAGCGTACCATCCAGATATTGGAGGACATGTTACGAGCTTGTATGCTGGATTTCAAGGGCTCGTGGGAAGATCATCTACACCTGGTAGAGTTTGCCTATAACAATAGCTACCAAGCCAGCATTGGCATGGCCCCATTTGCTGCACTTTATGTGAGAAAATGTCGTTCCCCATTGAGTTGGGATGACATTGGCGATCGAGAAATTTTGGGTCCTGAAATGATCGTAGAAGCCGTTGATGTAGTGCGAACCATCAGAGACAAACTTCGCATTGCGCAAGACCGAACAAGCACTGGGCTGACGCGAAGCGTCGTCATCTAGAATTTCAACTTGGGGATCATGTGTTCCTGAAGATATCTCCTAACCGGGGATTGATAAGATTTGGAAGAAGAGGAAAGCTCAGTCCGAGATTCATTGGACCCTTCGATGTATTGGAACGAGTTGGAGAAGTGGCCTATCGTCTGGCATTACCGCCTTCACTGGAGGGAGTGCATGATGTGTTTCATGTCTCCCAGCTGCGTCGTTATATCAGTGATCCTACGCATGTGGTAGATCATTCAGAAATCACAGTGCGACCAGATCTTACTTATGAGCAGCAGCCAGTGCAGATTCTGGATCGACGTCAGAAGACTCTTAGGAACAAAGTCGTTGACCTCGTGAGAGTGATGTGGCGTCACGACTCACCTGGAGAATCTACATGGGAGCGGGAAGACGATATGCAAGAACGTTACCCTTATCTATTCAGCTAGTAATGTGAAGTTAATAGTAAGTATTCTTAACCAAAATCCCTTGTTTTCTTGAATACTATGATATCACGTTATATAATTCATGCTATTTACAACTTAGTTTACTAGGTCGTTTTGTCCAAATTCTGAGGACGGAATTTTTATAAGGAGGGTAGAATGTAACGGCCGGATTTCATCGTACAAGTACTTCAGTAACAAAGCGGATTCAATCAGAGTAAATGATTTTTCGTAACGGACATCGTATTCGTGATCGTCGCGATGCAATTTGTTAATCATTTTTTTTAACTTTTACTAATTACTCTAGTTAATTACCCCAATTATTACCCTACTTACTTCACCCTCCCCAATCTGATAAACGTGTATAAAACTTTTCAAACTTAGTCTAACACTAAGCCAACCCATTTAATTATATTGACTAAAAATTTAATGCAAAGTTACGTTTTAAAATCAGATACTTCTCCTCTCACTTAGTCAAAAGCACCCACGAACCCAGTTAATTTCCTCTAACCACCCTATTTATTAATCATTGACCAAGTTATCATTATTCTACTTATAATCTCTTCACCTTCACATGTCTTCACCCCGAGCCCGGCTTCAGACATCGGAACCCCTCTATCCCTTGCTACCTGCAAAAGAAAGCCCAAGGCAACCAACCCAAAGACAAGCCAATTCAACCAAACCAGTCATCAGCCACTCCCACATTCCACCGCCATCATCCCCCTTCAACCATACAACAAACAAACCACCCTTAGCCACCACCTCCTCCACCATACAAACAACAATCGTCTGCCTCCGCAAACTCGTCCTTGCAACCAAGACCAAACCAGAAAAACAAAACCAGAAATCCCCATACAAACCAGAAATCACAAACCAAAATTACAAATTCAAACCCCAAATTGGAACCCCAATAATCAACCCCCAAATCAAAGTCATCACCTCGAGCTGGGAGCGTCGCCGCTGTTTTCGGATCTATCGCCGCCTTTAAGGAGCCCGGAGCTGTCGCCCAGGCCGTTGGAGCCGCTCGCCGTGCCTCGGACCCTGCGCACCGCCCAGATCTCGCTCGCCTCGACTCGATCTGCGCCGCCGCCGCTTCGGGGAGCCGCCACCGCCTTCGATCCGACCGCCCCGAGCCAGCGCGCCGTTCGCCCCTCCCCGGTCCTCCCCGCTGAAGACTAGAAAGTCGTTGCAGTCTTTATCTATTAAGTTGTATTTGCTATTTCCAGGTGTGTTTGCTTTCAGCAGGTTGTACGGCCATGCTAGGCCTAATGTCACTTTGTGTGCTTCGCTTTAAAAATGCTGGAATAAAACTTGTAATAAATATTTGTGCTGTTTCTGAGAAATTCGCGTGCAGGGACCTGCTTGTTCAATAACGCTTATTGTGTTTAAGTCAAGAAAGGAAGAAAAAAAAGTACCCCTTCCTTGCTTTAAGCACAAGTGGACCCGATCGCGTCCTTGCCCCCAAGTATACTGGGAAGCGGGGCGTGACAAGAACGCTCATCGACAATTCCGCTTCATCATCGCCCAGCGTGAAAGGCTTCGGAGGAAGAACCACGAGGTCCCTGAGATGTCGACCTCGGGCCAACACCTAAGGGACGCGCGTAGCCCGCCCTCTGTAGGGTCCCCTCCGCACAGGACGAGCCCACCCCGACGGCCGCGCCACCCACCTGAGCATGAAGATCGTCGTGGGCAGGGCCGCGACCGGAGTAGATCCCCTGAGGGACGAAGAGGGCGTGCCCCTGGGGGCCCTGGCGTCTCGCCAACCAGGTCTGAGGGTCGGCGTGAAGGCCGCGATTGGGATAGAACCCCCGAGAGGCAGAGGGGGCGTACACCCGAGCGCCCTGCGTACCCCGAGGAAGCCACGCCGTTGGCAAGATAGATGACTTCATCTCTGAACCATACGAGGTTCAAGCTCCCTCGGCTGGAAATCTATAGTGGAGCATACGACCCCCTCTCGCATGTGCAGAAATACAGGGGGGCGATGGTGATGCAGGGCACGGATGACGTGATCTTGTGCCAGGGCTTTATGCATAGTCCGAACGACTCGGCCCTAGAGTGGTACAACTGCTTGCCCGCCGGGACCATCGAATGCTTCGATGAATTATCCCATAAATTCTGCCTGCAATTTCGGGCAGGAAGGCTGAGGAAGAAGCCTACCGACACCGACTACTTGTTTACGATCGTCCAGAGGGAGGGGGAGACGATTCGGAAATTCCTACTCCGCTTCCAAGATGAGAAGCGTGGGGTAGTGGCCCGCGGAAATGAGTTGGTCATGGCGGCCTTCAAGAAGGGATTGACTAGCCGGAGCCTCCACAAATCTCTCATCCGAGACCCGCCTGCTGACTTCGATGCGCTCGTCGTTCAGACGGAGAGATACATGCTGAGCGAGGAGGCCCTGGGGACGGGAAAAGGCGACGCCAGGACGAAGGCACCCCGCGGCGACCAACGGCCCAGCTTTCGATCGAGGCAGGAGGACAAACGCAGGCCCATGATCAGGTGGCCCAGCAGAGGCGTGATCCGAAGGTGCGCCGTCCGCAAGATTGCCACGGCCCGGTGCGGGAGTTCGCAGCGACCAGAGAGCCTGTGCGGATTGCCCAGAGGCCGGAGAGACTACAGCCGGTCCAGTACACGGGCTCAACGCCCCGATGATCGAGGTGTTGGCCGCCACGACGAGGGACGGACTGCTACAAGACCCGCGTCGGGAGTTAAGGTCGGACCCTGCCAAGAGGGATCTGCGGAAGTATTGTTGGTATCATCGAGACCACGGTCACGATAGCGACAATTGCTTCACACTGAAGAGGGAGATAGAGCGGCTGATTCAAGCAGGCTACCTTCAAAGCTATGTGGAGGGAAGAAGACCCGCTCGAGAAGAGAGAGCTCCGCAGGGAGCGCAGAGGCCAGACCCACCCCCGAACGATGAGCAAGAGGTGTCCCGCCCCCCGAAGCCGGTCATGCACATAGACATGATATGCAATGGGCCGTCTTCGGGAGGCACATCATCATCAGCAAGGAAGGCGCATGTTCGGCAGGTGATGGCGGCGGACCTTGGCGCGGGAGGGAAGAGAATAAGAGTAACTCGGCCGTCCATCACTTTCACGGACGACGATCTGGAGGGGGTCGAGCTGCCGCATGACGACGCCATCGTCATAGAGGCTCAGATCAGGACGACCATCGTTAGCCGCCTCCTGATCGACACGGGGAGCTCCTGCGACATCTTGTTCATGGAGACGGTCGAGAAGATGAGGCTGAAGCAGGAAGACCTGAGGCCTTGCACGGGCCCGATCATCGGCTTCACCGGCCACTCAGTCCCGATTGCCGTGGTGATCACCTTGTTCGTGTCTCTGGGAGAGGAGCCGAGGGTCGCAACCCGAATGATGATGTTCGTTGTCGTCGACATTGCATGAGCGTACAACGGAATCATTGGACGACCCTGCATGACAACCATCGAAGCTCTCCCCAGCCTCCTGCTTCAGATGGTGAAATTTCAAACTCCGCAGGGGGTGTGGCAAGTATGGGGGAGTCAGAAGCTGTCTCGGAGTTCCTACCTTGGGTCCACCAAGCATAAGGCGCAGGAACGACCTTGACGGTCGATTTCCTTGATTAGCAATAGGATTACTGGGACCAGCGACCAACCCCAACGGAGGAGATTGAAGAAGTGTCCGTGTTTGTGGAGGAGGGCAAGACTGTTTCTATAGGAACGAAGCTCCCGGCCACTATGAGGACGAAACTCATCAGTCTCCTCAGAGAGAATGTGTACATCTTTGCATGGTTCTCCTCGGACATGCCCGGAGTTGATCCCGCAGTGATCGCCCACAAGCTGAACGCGGACCCAGAAGCTCGTCCGATCAGGCAAAAGAAGAGGAGCACCGGGGGAGAAGATGAGGGCGGCAGAAGAGGAGGTAGAACGACTCCTCAAGGCCAAATTTATCCGGTCGGTGAGCTACCCGGAGTGGCTCGCCAACATCGTCATGGTGAAGAAGGCCAGCGGGAAGTGGCGCATGTGTGTCGACTTCACTGACCTCAATAAGGTGTGCCCGAAGGACAGCTTCCCCTTACCGAGGATCGATTATTTGCTTGATCAGACATCGGGTTACGAACTGCTGAGCTTTATGGATGCATTCTCAGGCTACAACCAAATCCCGATGCGGAAGTTGACGAGGAGAAGACATTCTTCATCACCGACAAGGGCACCTTTTGCTACACGAGGATGCCATTTGGGTTGAAGAACGCCGGGGCAACCTATCAGAGGATGGTAGACAAGATCTTCAGCTCTCAGGTTGGGCGACATCTTGAAGTCTACATCGACGATATGTTAGTCAAGAGCAAGGAGGCCCCAGACCACATCGCCGACCTGCAAGAGACTTTCCAGAAGGTGCGCCGCTACAACCTAAGGCTCAACCCTGCGAAGTGCATCTTCGGTGTGCAATCTGGAAAATTCCTCGGCTTCATGATCACGAGGCGAGGAATTGAAGCGAACCAGGACAAGATATCGACCTTCGTTAATATGGCAGAGCCTCGAACTATTCGAGACTTACAGAAGCTGAAATGCAGGATCGCCGTGCTGGGGATATTCCTGTCGAAATCCGCAGAGAGGTCACTCCCTTTCTTCAAAGTTTTACAGCGGGCTCTCGTCGCAAAGAAAGACGACAGGAAGGTGATCGAGTGGGACGACTCCTGCGCCCAGGCGTTCGCAGAGCTGCGGGCATACTTACGGAGCCCGTCGCTACTCGCAAAGACGAAGGAGGGAGAGCAGCTGGGCTTTTATCTCTCCACCAATGAAGAAGTTGTTAGTTCGGCCCTGGTCAAAGAAGAGAAGGGCGTACAACGACCTGTCTACTATGCGAGCCGGGTGCTCCAAGACGCGGAGACCCATTATAGCCCCATAGAGAAGGTCGCTTACTGCCTGGTGACGACAGGAAGAAAGCTACGGCCATACTTCCAGGCTCACACCGTCATCGTCTATACCAATCTCCCCCTCGAGAAGAACTTAAAGAGATTGGAGCAGTCGTGGAAAATGCTGAATTGGAGCGTCGAGCTCAGTAAGTTCGACATCGTCTACCGAGCACGAACGACGATCAAGGGCCAAGCGCTAGCGGACTTCGTGGTAGCGTGCACCATCGAAGAGCTTCCCGAGAGCCCGCCGGGCGCTCAATCGGCCGTAGCCAGTCAAAGACCGCCGAAAGTCAAGGAACCCATAACATCCGTCCAAGGAGGAGGAGGCGAACTATGGCTCATCCACGTCGATGGCTCGGCTACGTGGTCCAGAAGTGGAGTGGGCATCGTTATCCAAACTCCCGACGGATGCCTGCTGGAGTACACACTCCGCTTCAGCTTTTCGGCAACAAACAATATAACAGATTACGAAGTCACCATCAACGGGTTGAAGCTATGCCGAGCGATGTGGGCGACAAACGTGCTGCTTATGAGCGACTTAAGGCTCGTCGTCCAACAGATCCAGGGGAGTTTCGAGGCCCGAGAAGAGCTGATGAAGAGTTACTTACAACGCGCGCAAGCCGAGCTTCAGCGGTTCAAAAAGGTGGAAGTCCAACATCTTACTCGTTTCAACAACCTCCGGGCTGACGCCCTATCAAAGCTGGCCTCCTCTTCCCCGGCTGAGATTGGGAAGGGCATCTACGTTGAGAACGTGCTGACACCTACCATTGAGGAGGTCGAGCTAATGTGTGTCAGTCAGACGACGACCTGGATGAGCCCGATAATGACCTATCTGGAGACGGGAGCCCTGCCCGAGGACCGAGTGAAGCGAAGAACATTGAAAGGCGAGCCCTATCCTTCGTAATTTTTGACGGCATGCTTTACTGCAAGTGCCGCGCAAGGTTCGACATTTTACCTTACTTGAAATTTATGGGGCTGGACCAGGCCAAACAAGTCATCCGCGAGGTGCACGAAGGCTTCTGCGGAAACCACTATGACAGACACACCATCGTCTATAAGGTGGTGCGTCAATGATATTACTGACCAACCATGATCCGCGACGCATCTCAGTACGTCCAGAAATGCGTGGAGTGCCAGGAGTTCTGCTGGCATACTACTGCTCCGCCGGCCGACCTGATCCCTATCCTCAGTCCGATCCCTTTTGCCAAATGGGGACTCGACATTCTCGGACCTTTTCCAAAGACGTCCGGAGGGAGGAAATACCTCGTCGTCGCCGTCGACTACTTCACCAAATGGATCGAGACCGAGCCGTTAGCACATATCACGTGGAAGGATATGAAGTACTTCATCTGGAAGGCCGTCATGTGCCGCTTTAGGGTGCCTCGCTCCATCGTGACAGATAATGTGAGGCAATTTGACTGTGAGGGCTTCCAGAGCTTCTGTTCGGAGTAGGGGATCAAACTCCACTTCGCTTCCGTAGCGCATCCGCAGTGCAATGGGATGGCGGAGGCGATAAACAAGTGCATACTGGGCCCACTAAAGAAGAAGGTCGGCGACGCACTCGGATCTTGGGTGGACGAGTTACCGGGCATCCTTTGGTCGTATCGCACAACCCACAAAGGGTCGACCGGGGAAAGCCCGTTCATGCTAGCATTTGGGGCAGAGGGCGAGCCATTAGCGCATATCACGTGGAAGGATATGAAGAACTTCATTTGGAAGTCCGTCATGTGCCGCTTTGGGGTGCCTCGCTCCATCGTGACAGATAATGAGAGGCAATTTGACTGTGAGGGCTTCCGGAGCTTCTGTTCGGAGTGGGGGATCAAACTCCACTTCGCTTCCGTAGCGCATCTGCAGTGCAATGGGATGGCAGATGGGGCAAACAAGTGCATACTGGGCCCACTAAAGAAGAAGGTCGGCGATGCACTCGGATCTTCGGTGGATGAGTTACCGAGCATCCTTTGGTCGTACCGCACAACCCACAAAGCGACGACCGGGAAAAGCCCGTTCATGCTAGCATTTGGGACAGAGGCGGTCGCCCGTGTCGAAGTGGGAGAAGAAACACTTCGTCTCAGATACTTCGACGAGGACATCAACGTCGAGGGCCTTGACCTCAACCGCGAGCTCGTCGACGAAGTAAGGGACCGAGCTCTGACAATTCTCGTCAGGCATAGCCAGAGTATGGCTCGACATTACAACTCCCGGGTGAAGAAGCATAGCTTCAGGATCGGCGACCTAGTCCTCAGGGACGCAACCTTCAAACCGGAGATCGCTCGCCAAGGAAAGCTCGCAGCCAAGTGGGAAGGCCCCTATGAAATCTCGACATCATCGAGCCGGCCACTTACATCCTTGCAACCATGAATGGTGGCGAGCTAGCACACCCGTGGAATGCAGAACACTTGCTCAAATACTACCAGTAACTTCGTGAGTGTTAATAAAAGTACCTTCCTTTCTTACATATTTTCAAATTTTGCCATCCCCACTTGAAAATTTCAGTTCTCCTTGAACACTCCCTGAAGACTCCTAGGCAAGCTTACGGAGCTTTGCCACCCAAACCGGAGAAGGGTTAGGGCCGAGCTACGGGCTCGCACTCTTCCATCCAATGAAGACTCCAAGGCAGGATCCGTCCTCGTCACCCAAACCGGAGTGGCCAAATCGGGGTAAGCAACGGCCCAATACCCGCCCGATTACAGAGGATGCGAGGTTGGCGACGGCCACATACCCGCACTCTCAAAGACTTCGGGGCAAGCTTATGGAGCTTCGCCACCCAAACCGGAGAAGGGCTAGGACCGAGCTACGGGCTCGCACCCTCTCCTCAAGTGAAGACTCCGGGGCAAGCTTACGGAGCTTCGCCATCCAAACCGGAGAAGGGCTAGGGCCGAGCTACGGGCTCGCACCCTCCCCTCAAGTGAAGACTCCGGGGCAAGCTTACGGAGCTTCGCCACCCAACCCGGAGAAGGGCTAGGGCCGATCTATGGGCTCGTACCCTCCACCTCCAGTGAAGACTCCGGGGCAGGATCCGTCCTCGCTGCCCAAACCGGAGTGGCCAATGCGGGATAGGCGATGGCCCAATACCCGCTCGATTACAGAGGATGCGGGGTTGGCGACGGCCATATACCCGCCCTCTCAAAGAATCCGGGGCAAGCTTACGGAGCTTCGCCACCCAAACCGGAGAAGGGCTAGGGCCGAGCTACGGGCTCGCACCCTCCCCTCAAGTGAAGACTCCGGGGCAAGCTTACGGAGCTTCGCCATCAAACCGGAGAAGGGCTAGGGCCGAGCTACGGGCTCGCACCCTCCCCTCCAGTGAAGACTCCGGGGCAGGATCTGTCCTCGCTACCCAAACCAGAGTGGCCAATGCGGGATAGGCGATGGCCCAATACCCACTCGATTACAGAGGATGCGAGGTGGGCGACGGCCCCATACCTGCCCTCTCAAAGACTCCGGGGCAAGCTTACAGTGCTTCGTCACCCAAACCGAAGAAGGGTTATGGCCGAGCTACGGGCTCGCACCCTCCTCTCCAGTGAAGACTCCGGGGCAGGATTCGTCCTCGTCACTCAAACCGGAGTGACAAATGCGGTGTAGGCGACGACCCAATACCCGCCGATTACAGAGGATGCGGGGTAGGCGACAACCCCATACCCGTCCTCTCAAGGACTCCGGGGCAAGCTTACGGAGCTTCGTTACCCAAACCGGAGAAGGGCTATGGCCGAGCTACGGGCTCGCACCCTCTCCTTAAGTGAAGATTCTGGGACAAGATTACGGAGCTTCGCCACCCAAACCGGAGAAGGGCTAGGGCCGAGCTACGGGCTCGCACCCTTCCCTCCTGTGAAGACTCCGAGGCAAGCTTACGGAGCTTCGACACCCAAATCGGAGAAGGGCTAGGGCCGAGCTACGGGCTCGCACCCTCTTCTCCAGTGAAGACTACGTGACAGGATCCGTCCTCGCCACCCAAACCGGAGTGGCCAATGCGGGGTAGGCGACGGCCCAATACCCGCTCGATTACAGAGGATGCGGGGCAGGCGATGACCCCATACCCGTCCTCTCAAAGACTCCGGGGTAAGCTTACGGAGTTTCGCCACCCAAAGCGAAGAAGGGCTAGGGCCAAGCTACGGGCTCGCACCCTCCCCTTACCTCATATAAAGACTCCGGGGCAAGCTTACGGAGCTTCGCCACCCAAACCGAAGAAGGGCTAGGGCCGAGCTATGGGCTCACATCCGCCCCTCAAGTGAAGACTCAGGGGCAAGCTTACGGAGCTTCGCCACCCAAACCGGAGAAGTGCTAGGGCCGAGCTACGGGCTCGCACCCTCCCCTCAAGTGAAGACTCCGGGGCAAGCTTATGGAGCTTCGCCACCCAAACCGGAGAAGGGCTAGGGCCGAGCTACGGGCTCGCACCCTCCTCTCAAGTGAAGACTCCGGGGCAAGCTTACGGAGCTTTGTCACCCAAACCGGAGAAGGGCTAGGGTCGAGCTACGGGATCGCACCCTCCCCTCCAGTGAAGACTCCGGGACAAGATCCGTCCTCGCCAACCAAACCGGAGTGACAAATGCGGGATAGGCGATGGCCCAATACCCGCCCGATTATAGAGGATGCGGGATAGGCGACGGCTCCATACACGCCCTCTCAAAGACTCTGGGACAAGCTCACGGAGCTTCGCCATCCAAACCAGAGAAGGGCCAGGGCCGAGCTACGGGCTCACATCCTCCCCTCAAGTGAAGATTTCGGGGCAAGCTTACGGAGCTTCGCCACCCAAACTGGAGAAGGGCTAGGGCCGCGCTACGGGCTCACACTCTCTCCTACAGTGAAGACTCCTGGGCAAGCTTACGAAGATTCGCTACCCAAACCGAAGAAGGGCTAGGGCCGAGCTATGGGCTCGCACCCTCCCCTCCAGTGAAGACTCCGGGGCAGTATCCGTCCTTACTACCCAAACCAGAGAAGCGGTCAACTCGAGTGGCAGAGAAGGTACGCCCCCGAAATGACCTGTCAGCACAAGACGACAGACTCGAGAGGCCCGCTGACACTGACAACTCGTCGCCTGACAAAAGCGGGTCTGACACTCGAGACCTGACATCTCACGCCTGACAAAAGCAGGTCTAAAGTGACTCGACCCTGACAAGCCAGCCTACAACGCCAGCTCATCACACCAGCTTATAAGGAGGAACCGCCTACAAACATCTATAAATACCCCCCTTTAGGCCCTCAGGGAAGGATGCAGTGGCAAGTAAACATTAAACCACTTCTCATGAATATTCAAGGGCGAAGGTCGCCCACATATTCGACCTTCCCTGGCAAGCCCGTCACGATTAGAGCCGATCTGCCTTTAGATCGTCCTACGTGTCTGACTCTCTCCAGAAGAGTCGCCTGTTTGCCCGGTCATCTGAGAGGCTCTCAGTTGACAGTTGGCCGAGCCTTTCTGATGAATTATTCATCTTACAAACAGATCACCGACGAGTTATTCCTCTTACACGAGGGCCGCCCGCCATCTCCAACCTCGGCTTTCCCTGGACAACTTGCGCCATAGGACCTACGGTGGACAGTTCCTCCTCTCCATCGCCCACTCCTCGGCGACCTCTTCTTCTCCGACGGCAACGCCCGCCTCGACTGCCCAACTCTCTCAACAGCCGTCCCGCTTTCTCCAGCAGGCGGCCCCCCTTCTCTCCTCCGATCGACTGGAGGAGGAGACATGGCAATGCAGCAACCACTGCGCAACCTCCCCACTTGAAACATCTCCCATAATTAACCACAACCCAGAAGCCTGCCATCACCATCCTCGGTAGCAGCTACCCAAGGGCGACCTGCTCCCGAATGTCGGCGAGCTTCAAACCACCGACCTCGTCGGGCCGGCAACATCTGCTCATGGACGAGGGCAAGCCGACCTATCTGTGCTGTTAATGGCCTTGTAGATTTTCAATGAAACATTCTTCTTTTCCTGCAAATTACTAAATTACGTCCCACATTTGAAAAATTTAGTTCCCCCCGAATACCGTCGAACTCTGGGGCAGGATCCTCTCCTCGCCACCCAAACCAGAGGAGGACAGGGGGCCGAGCTACGTCTCGCCCCCCTCCAGCGACCTCGCCGCCCAAACCAGAGATGGACTAGGGCCGAGCTTCGGGCTCGTTCCCTCCCACAACACTCGCCAAGGCAATGCTACACTGTTAAGAAAGTTAAGTCCATGCCATAGATTTCATTTAGCAAAAAAATTGCGAAATTTTTACAAGTATCCCGGGAGATGACCTTACAAAAAATGACCTCCCCTAGGTCGACCCCGTCAAACATCCAAAATTTCCAAACAAAAAAAGTAAGTACTACGCCCAGGCCCCCAGACCGGCACAAAACCCCCCCACCAAAAGTGTTTACTTGGTCCCTTGGTCGCCCTCCCCTGGCCGTCCTCCGGTGTGTCGGCCGCCACTTGCTGTCCGGCCCCCGGTCCCTCCACATCGACCGGCTCAGCTTCCTCGTCCTCGTCCTCCCCCTCCTCCTCATCCGAGGCCGCCAGCATTTCGAAGTCCACCCCGAGCTCCCCGCCTTCTCCGTGATCCTTCGGAGGCACGCCTCCCAACCCTCCGTCCGGCCCTTTTCCAGGCCCTCGGTCCGGCCCTTCTCCAGGCCCATCCTCTTCATCTCCGCCAGGGCAGGGACATACGTCTTTGTCTGGTAAGCCCAGAATTCCTCAGTCTTCGCCGCCAGCTCCTCCTTTCCTACCTTCACCTGAGCTTCCAGTTCGTCCATCCGCGCCCTCCCCTTCTCTATCTCGCCCTCCAGCTCGGCTTGGCGAGTTAATCCGGCGGCGGCCCTCGCCTCGAGTTTCTCAACGAACGCCTCGTACTTCTTTATCGTAGTCCGCTGAACGGCATACGATTCCTTCAGCTTGGCGTGCTGGGCCTTTTCATGGGCGAGCTCCGCCTCTTTCTGCACGAGAACGGCCTCGGCCTTAGTCATGGCCGGGGTGTGACGTCTGACGACGACCATCATGGCATTGGCCTGCACGACAAGGCAAGAAAAGGTTAAAATTTGCAAAGAAAAAAATAAATGCCTATAACGAAGCCTGTCGACCAACCTGCATGACGTGCCATATCGCAGGGCGCAGAGCCGCTCTGGACCGGCGTTTGCCAGGGATTCCTTGTCCCGTGACAGCTGGCAGTTCTCGACTTGCCTCGCTGCTACCCCTGCCTCGTCAAAGACCGACTCGGCAGACCCCACCGGGTAGGACGTCGCCAGGTGAGCCCCCACCGGTAGACCCTCGACCTCGGCCCTCTTCGACTTGAACACTGCCAGCGACGCCAAGTGAGCCCCCACCGGTAGACCCTCGACCTCGGCCCTCTTCGACTTGAACACTGCCAGCGACGCCTCACAGCTCGGGTGAGCGGGCTTCTCCAGCGCAAACCGTGGGCAGCTGTAGGGCCAACGATCCCTGGCCGTCGTTCAACACTGAGCCCGACCCGACGGAGCCCCC
Organism: Scilla litardierei; assembly: GCA_030789695.1. Lineage (NCBI taxonomy): Eukaryota > Viridiplantae > Streptophyta > Magnoliopsida > Asparagales > Asparagaceae > Scilla > Scilla litardierei. Next base: position 127,356,566 of record CM061137.1, read on the forward strand.
GGCGGAGCCGAGGTCTGGGTCGATGCCGCAGCTTGAGCGTCAGGCCTCGGATGCGACCGACGGCTCTGGGACCCCTGGGCTTCCGGGTCGGTACGCCCGCCCTGCCCAGCTTCGAGATCAATGGTCGGGGGGTCGGCTCCGTGCATGGCGCCCTCAGTAGGCCGGCCATCATCGGTGGCCATCGCCTGAGGACTCGGGGCGATCGGGTTCTCCGCCACTTTCGGCCCATTCTTCTGACCGAGCTTCTCCGCTTTCTTGGTCGACGTCCCTTCTCGTGACCTCTTCTTACCACCCTCAGCAGGTTGCGGGGCCCACCCGCTCTTCGGCCAGCCTCATCACCTGCTCCTCGGCCAGCCTCATCACCTGCTCCTCGGCCAGCCTCATTGTCCGATCTGCAAAAGGGAGGGAGATCAGGGTAAGCAAATTAGGAGCGACAGCTACAGAGCTTGTGTTACCTTCGAGCCAGATATATCGGGCTATCATCTCCTCCTTGGCAAGATTAGCGTACTGCCTACCCTCGGCGGGGATTGCCTGTAGGAGCCTAGCCCGCTCCGCCTCATCTGCGTTCAGATGAACTTCTCTCTTCGCCTCCGGGTTCAGTGCGCCCCAGTTTGACCTCAATGCCAGATCCGCTGGCATCGAGACGAACACGTATTGCTCCCTCCAACCCTTAATCTTGCCCGACAAGCCTATGATAAGGGGATGACTTTTTCTCGCTGACAAATAGTAATACGACCTCAGCCTCTTGAGCGCGAAAAAGTACCGTAACAGAGGGAGGAACGGACATACGTTATTCCTCGTGCAGAGAACGAAGAAGCCTACGATCGCGCTGACGGAGTTCGGCATCAGCTGGAACAATGGAAGCTCAAGGAAGTTCAGGATCTCAAGGAACATGGGATGAAGAGGGAAACACCGTCCTTGTTAAAAGCAGGCTACGTAGACCCCGACCTCGTAATCTTTTGCGAAGCACACCCGTTCCGAAGCGGTCGGCAGGCGAACTGTATAGGGCGGCCGGATGTACTTCGCGCGCGTTTCAGGTATGACGGAGGTCCGCGCTACCGACACCCGGCTCGTGATCTCAGCAGGAACATCTCCGGCCTCTGCCATGGTGATAACGCCCCTAACGGACAACTTCGGCTTCGACACCATGGCCCCTTTCCCCTTCCTTGGATCCCGATGATCCGCTGAGGACGGTCTCGTTGCAATCTCGGCCCCCGACCCGCCCTGAGAGCGATCCTGACTTACTGACAGACTCTCCTCCGCCCCCTCCACCGTGTCTGGGGCGGAGCTATCCGTTGCTCCGCCGCCCCTAACCCTATCTTTTACGTCCCTCGACGCAGACGAACGTGAAGAAGCTGAAGAGGTCATTTCAAGAGGAAAAAGAACTGTACCTATAAGAATCCGGTGGTCGGATGGCGATGTCGGGACGGTGGCACGAACTCCAGCGGTGACTTCGACAGCAATGGCGACCGGAAACTCGGGCGGAGGCAAGAACTCGAAGAAAAAGCAGAAGTGGAAAACTCTTGCTCGATCTCCACCACCCCTATTTATAGGAATCACCAACCGATCCCGGACGCAGAAGTCCCACTACGCGTCGAAGATCCAAGCCCCCTGACGCTTCGACTGACATCCGCAGTCACATCCCCCACGCGTCACCCAATGAACGGTCGGGACGCTTCGATACCCTCTCGCCTTCAATTTGAAATGATGGCAACAAAATGATGGGCGGGTTTTTCGAAATAAATCCCGCCCTTCCTAAACGCTCGGATCAAGGACCCGTCCCCCTACTCTCAGGCGGGCAAGGTGACGGTTCGTCATCCGAAGCAAACATGACTTCCGCCCCACTTTTATTCTCACCAGCTTACAATGCGGACTAAAATTTCAGGTCGGCATACCTAGGAATGCCAAGACAATCCCAAGCGAGCTTTCGCTATGCAAGTCAGGCATAGGAGGCCGAGCCACAAGTTCATTCCCTCCCCTCGCCGGAAGATCGCCTTCCAGGTCGAGTCGGGCTTACAACCTCACAACATTCTCCTTCTCCTCGGCCCAGCGCTCGTCAGTAGGAGAACGTTGGGGGCAATCATTCATACCCAGGCAAGAACACCATCCGCACAATCTACAAGGAAAGCAAACAAAAGGAGAGTAAGGAAAAAAAATCTCGTATTTCATTTATAACTGACCATATACAACCCAGGGCCTACCAAAAATACAACGAGACATCAGGCTTGGTCCAAAGCCGGCCATACAAAATTCGCCATACTCTAAAGCTCATCGACTCGGCCGCCACTTCCTCGCACGTCGCCCTCTGGAGTCTGCGTGCCCGCCGGGTCGCTCGCCTGACCGCCGCCCCCTGTCGCATCTCCCGATTCCTCTCTTTCTTCGGCTAAGGGCACGTCTAGCTTGGGGAAGTCGATCGCGAGCGAGGGATGCAATTTCGCCAGCCTGCCCTTATCATCAACAGTCCCTCCTCGACGCCCGCCTCCTTTGTCGCTCGTAGCATCGGGAGGTGTTCCTCATCCTGATATCGGCAGACAGCGGCGTCCATCATGGCCTGGTCTACTTTCCCCTGCTTCTCCATTTCCCTCTTCAAGCTAGCTTTCTCCCCTTTTCCCGCCTCCACCACCCGCTTCAGGTCGGCTATCTTCCCCTGCTGAAGGTCAATCACCCGCTTCTTGCTGCCTATCTCCTCAGAATGCTTCTTCATGATATCAACCCGCATGGCCTCTTCCTCTTGAAACTGATGGGCGAGCGTTGCCTGCTTCGCCTCCAAATAGTCGACGAGCTTCTTCTGAGCGTCACAGACCCTCATAGCTCGCCCCAGCTCCGCGTCCTTCTCCTGCAACTTTTCCTGCGTCTCATGAAGCTCGACACTCGTCCTCTCGAGAGACGCCTTGACAAGGGCCACCGGGGTGTGATGCTGCAAAGCCGCCATTGCAGCCACCGCCTACAAAAGAAGCTAAGATACAGTTAGACGCGTAAGCAAGAAGACTTGCAGGACGAGGTAAGAAGTTCGACCTACCTGCATACCATGCCAGATCGCGAAAGCGCACAGCCGTTCCGTGCCAACAATGGCCAGGGATTCGCGGTCCCGCGACAGCATGCTATTCTCCGCCAGACGGGCCACCACTCCGGCCTCATCAAAAACAGATTCCCCCTGCCTATCGGGTAGGTCAGCTGGAGGACATCTTCCATTGGAAGGGCTTCAACCTCAGTCCTCTTCGACCTAAAGCTGGCAAGCGCCCTCTCGCAGCTCGGGTGTGCCTCCCTTCCCATCTCCCGCTGGAGAATCCCGTAAGGCCACCGATCAACAGCGGCTACCCTGCTGGGCTTCTCCGCAGTCGAAATCTTTGGAGGAGCCGTGGCGGCCTCTCTCTGGTCAGCCTGACCATCAGGTACGACCTCGCTAGTCCAGTGGGAGGAAGCATCCGATTCGGACGTTCGTTGCCTCTTGTCCGCCCTTTCCACAATCATGGTCTCGGCGCCCCGTTTTCGGGCGGTCACCTTCGCTGGCCCTTCCTCATCCACCACTCCTTGCCTTTGTCCTGAGGGTCGGGCTTCTTCGCCCCGGGCACCCCGGCCGCCCTCAGCACCTCCTCCCTTGAGAGCATCGTGTCCTCACCTACAAAGAAGAGAAAGATCAGGGTGAGCCTACATGAGAACGTTTGCCCGAACCAAGATACCTTCAGGCCAGAAGTGCTGAACGAGCCGGTCATCCCGGATCAAGCTCGATAGCTGTCGGTCCGCCTCAGGAATCTCCGCCAAGATTTGGGCGTTCACCGGATCCTCTCCCTTCAAGACCTCCCCCTCATCCACCAAGGGATTCAACGCTTCCCAGTTCGACATCAACACCACATCGATCGGCATCAAGAAAAAAACGAATCTCTCCCTCCACCCTCTCACGTCGGCTGACGCCCCAAGGATGAGAGGCCGCCCCTTCTTCTCATACACGCAGTAATGTTGCCCCTTCCTCCTCACCTCGAAGAAATGACGGAAAAGCGTCAAGGACGGACTCAAGTCACTGGCGAGGCATAGGACGACGAAGTTGATCATCAGGACCACTGAGCTCGGCGCCAGCGTGAAGAGCGGAAGCTCGAGGAAGTTCAACATATGGAGGAGATGAGGGTTGATTACAAATCGAAGTCCCAGCTCAAAAGTTTGGAAATAAACCACGACCTCATTATCCCCGGGACCGCATACCCTCTCGTCCGCTCCAGGGATGCACACCTCGCACGAGGGCCGAACATACCTCGCCCAGATTTCCTTGATATTAATCATGTCAGTTCTGCATCGAGTGGTCGCTGCCACCCTCGGCACCCTCCTTAGGAATGATCTCTTCCTCCTTCCATCTTTGCTTCCAATTCCTCTTCCCTTACCACTACTTCCTCCCTCACCGCACCACTACCCCCTCCGACCTCAAAAGGAGAAGCCATCTAAAAGAAGATCAAAAGATTACCTAATCGACAGAAGACGGACTGAGGAAAGGATCGGAATAGTCACTCCGGCACTAGCAGCAACGGCGACGACGGCAGTCGGAAGGTTGGAGAAGAAGAAACGCTCGAAGAAATTTGGAATCAAAAGAAAACTCTCGCCGGATCCACTCGCCCCCTTTTTATAGTTGGCCACAGATTATCATGACCGTCAAAGCGCCGCCACGTGGCGACGATCCGGGCCGCTCTGACGCCTCGACTGCCACCCGCAGTTACATCCACCACGCATCTCATCTTCGATGACAGAGACACCTCGATTTCTCCCCGCACTTTCAAATCGAAATAATTGCGGCGAAACGGAGGGCGGGTATTTCGAAATAACTGCCGCCACTTTCAAGTCCTGCACGAAGGCCACCTCGTCTCTTCGGGGCAGAAGGAGTAATGGTACGTCATCCGAACTGAGCCGGGCTTCTGCTCCAGGCTCGAATGACAGGGCAATTGTTATGTCCTAAAAATCGAGATGCTCCGACCTACTGTTCTAGCCCGCCACACGAACAGCCAGCTCGCCCCTCCTTTTCACGATCCACCTCAACCAACGGAGGACCCCCTCGCCTCGAACCTTGCTGGTTGGCTGCTTGTCCTCGCACTAGCCCGCACGACGCCTGTCGACCATGAAGCCCGCCTCGGATGGTGGGAAGAGCGCACATCGCCACGGTGCCGATCGAGCGTCCGCTTCCCTCGAAGCTCGATGGGCGAACAATTAGGTCACAATCATCCACCAAGAGCGGCCAAGCAATTAATGTGCGACCCCGCTCTCCAGACGCGCCTCGACGACTCCTTTGGCTCATCGGATACGACAAACAGCCTTGTACAAGGACGCCACTGACACTTCCGCCACTCGACAGCCTGACAAAGCACCCCCTGGCCGCTGCACCCCCTGACCGTTTGGTGCTTTCGGCTCTGACACTCTGATAAAGTACTCCTGGCCGTTGCGTCGTCTGACAAAAGTATGGCTGACACATACATCTTTGACATCCTCGACCGAAGCTTCCGCTGACAGACGTGCCAGCTCAGCATGCCAGGTCAGCCCCACCTAATCGATTCTATCAGCTATAAATACCCATTCACTTCCAACGAAAGATGAGTTGGTAAATTGATTCTAAACTCTTAATTACACACACAAGGGCAAAGGTCACTCATATCTTTGTTCTTCCACTATAGCTCGTCACGTAGGGTCGACTCACTTTAGTCCGACCTGCGTGTCAAGCCCCCGTTTTAAGCCCTAATTCTAACTTAGGCATCGGAGAAGCTAAGGGTTGGAACCCAACCCGGCCTTTCTGACAGCTGCTCCGTGTGCAGGTGAGCTCGTCCTGGCTGCTTCCGATCGACATTCGACTCCGGACGTGCGGCGTACAAGCTGAGCGCTCGTGAAGTCAACCCAAAGATCGGTCTTCGCAGTTCGCCTAACCTCTTCACCCCTCTCATCACTTGTCAAACTGCCTACTCTAACCCCATCCAATTCATAACCATCGTTAGTGTTAGTGTGGTAGAGACGTTCAATATGGTAGAGACGTCCTATTGAACGATGAGAAGGTTTTGATGATGTTGGAGCTGAGAAATATAATTAACACACAACTTTTGGTTACCATGTTATATAATTAATTGGTGTTGCAGTCTCCTTCAATAACCCACGAGATTTTAGCACGTTGAGCCCAAATTGTTTCTTTGCGTAACGGAATATGGTTTAGTTAATATGGTCAAGTTGGGTACGGAGTTTTTCTCTCTTGCAGATGTTTCAAAAGAAATAAGCGGATGACATCAAATTTGCGAGTATCCTTTAAAACTGAAAGTTTTTCCTCAATAAGACCCCTAAAGTGATCGTGACTCCAATTCCTGTGAGTTTCTTAACAAAGCAGGCACCAATTTCTAGGAGTCATGGGATGAGAGAAGTTTAGAATTGTCTGATCATAGAATCAAAGTCTTCATAAAGGAGCTACATTTTATCAAAAGAAAAAGATGAACATCGGATGACACATGACATGTGTTAAGGAGAAATAATGTGTGGTCAGGGATCAGGTGATGGAGGGATTTAACGGAGTAAGGGAAAAGTGATTCTCTCAGTTATGTGAAAGTAGGCACCGATCAAGCTTCACACATGAATGATTACATGATCGTAAGTTCGAAACAAAATTAGGGGGTCCATCAACGAGAGGCCTATCACGAGGTCATTAAATGCTACCAAACTATCGATATAAAGGTAGATGCCCTTGCATTTAATAGAATCTAGTGATATTGAAATCTTTCCCAATGAGCTAATGATCTGAGATCCAGTGATAAACGCTTCTTATTTTCTATCAAAGGACATGTCTACTTATGTCATCATACGCTCCATGTACGGAAGAGATAGTGAAGTTAAGGTCCGAGCTATAGTTTTTTGAGACAAACAGAAAGAACCCGCTTCCCTACAGTTTATTTGTACACTCAAAAAGACTATCATTTCATATAATTAGCTTACCACTTGCAGTATCATCAATATCAAAAATTGAGTTAAAATTGCCTAAGTAAATTTAAGAGTAAGATGATAAGGTTGGTGGAGTTTATATTCTTGAAGAAAAATAATAGCAGATTTAACAGGTAGAGAATGTATCAGACACGAGATCTCTTAGAAGGCGATCTCAGGCCATGTACATTCTAGTAGATGATGATAATTTCACAAACGAAAGAAACACAATTATACAACAATCTAGATCATTGAGCTGATTTTTGGCCCATTTTGACTTCCTGATCCTGACAATCATTGATACATTGTTAAGGGGAATCTTGCAGTTCATGGCTATGGTCATCACAAGGATCTCTTCGTCTGTTATTTCAAGTGAGAATATATGGAAAAAAATCTATGATAATGACAAGTGGTGTAGAAGCACGGTGTGCGGGGGAGGGGGCTGTCCAAACAGCACGCTTTAGCAGTCTTTTTAATGCGTGAATGAATAAACTAATATAATAATGCATCTTGCCTTTTACGTTTTACTTGTATACACACCGATCATGTTCCTTAAACATTTACATTTCTACAACCATGCATATACCACTTGCCTCTGACTGCATATCAACTTTGACATATACATCTACAGTTTTGTATGCTTGCCACATGATATGTTGACGGAGAGTTGAAAGAAGGCACATTATATAGTTTGTTCGCGACGTGCTCGAGCTCATTTAAAAGATCTGATAGCATTTTTGGGGGAGGAATTATGGAAAAAAAAAACTCATGGTTAAGCAATGGTCAGACGGGAGAAATTCTAGGTTGGATGAACTCTTGAGAAGTCCTCACTCTAGGCGTTACAAATGGCATCGGAGCCTAACATTAGCTAGAAGTATGAGAATTAAGGGTCATATGGAGCTAAGTGCTACACGAATCGAAGTGTCACATCACACATGAACTAGTGTCTAATCGGACCACCTTTAGAATCCCACATGCCTATGGAAGTGTTAGTATGGAAAAGACACCATACCTTAAATAGGAGGTGTGCGATACCTCAAGTATCAAGGGAATAGTCTCACATCAGATATATGCTTGGGCGTTCTCTAATATTAAAAAAAATTAGATATCATTTTATTAGATGAACTGTGGAAAACTTTAGGTTAAGCATGCTCAGGTGAGACGAACCCTGGAATTGGTGACCTTATAGGAAGTCCTTAGTTGTCATGTTATAGATATTGCCACCTTACATAGACTCTTTAATATTTAAACTGGTTTGTGGGTCTGTGTATGGGAGTAACATAGCTAATATATTTGCTAAAATAATGGGTTTTCTTTAGATATATACCCCAAAACTTTCATACTTTAGAAATTTAATCTCAAATCTTCATATTTTGAAATTTATGATTCAATTAAGTCTTGTGATTTTACGTTTTACATTAGTTTTAGGAGGTATTTCCCATTTTGCTCCTCATCCTAATTTCCTCATCTTTTTTAATCTTTTGTATCCTTTTCTTTCCAAAAAACTCTGACCCTAATTTATTACATTAAGCAACATTTTGGACATAGCCTTGTTGTTTGCCATCATCATTGTTCCTCACGCTCCTTGATCATCAAAGTAGCCTTCTTGCTTAGAAGCAGATGAAATTGGGATGTTTTGCTCTCTAATTTGGAAAGAGGATACTAGTAGAATAAGAAGAAGAAGAAACAGAAAAAGAAAACAAGAAATCAGGTTGATTGAATTTTGAAATATTTTCTTATATTTTGGGTTTTCTTGTTGAGAAAGAACTTAATTTGAGAGAGGGGCAGAAGATGTCGGTAATTCGATTATTTTTTAAATAATAATAATATTTTACAAGTGAATAAGGAAATATTCTTTTATAACTAATGGAGAGGGTTATATTAATAAGACTTAAGATAATTTGGAGGATAAATTTCTAAGTATAAAAATTTGGATGGTAAAAATGAGAGATTTAAAGCGTTTATATCTAAAACCCTAAAATAATATGGTGGCTTTGAAGCACAACCAATCGTGTTACGAAGTCGTCTTGTGTCAAAGATTTGGATACATGAATAAGTCTTAGCACCTTTCATTATGTCATATTTCTATTTTTGTGAATAACTAGATAATAATTAGAAACTAGAATATGATTAGAACTAATAAATAAATAAAGAATTCCAATTGTATTGCATTTTCTAGTCGTTTAAACATTAAATATGATCAATTAACCCTCGTTAGGGATATGGCTAGTTTTCTGTTTCAACATGGCAATGAAACATATAGACACGGGTATATATATGGACTCGGGACTGAGAAATTTATAAAAGGTAAGATACAAAGACTTAGCTAGACAAAATATTATATGCACATATGTACACAACAAACAAAACATAGAAAGTGATTAAAGAATATATTTAACTACATAATTTTGATAACTTTTAGGAAGCATGTCACAAATATATGATATAGACATGACATGGGTACATGTATTTAATATAACAATTTCTTAAAATTTAGGACACAAGATTACGACAACAAGATATTAAAATATGTGTAAACATGAAAGTGTGTATGCGTATGTGCACTCATATAAAATTATGTCCATACCTTAAAAAGCATAGACACATTTCCAAGCATAAAATACATGCAACGTGATGCGGAACAGAAGGGGTTAAGATGTGATGGAGAATTAAGGAAGAACTAATTTAGGATTTTGATAGGATTTTAGGCCTCACATCATGAAGATATGATGATTACCAACTCACACATTTCACACGTGGAGATTTTTCAAACCTCATGCTCATACAAACAAGCTCTCGCAAATCCCACGCTTAAGATTTCAAATAGCAAATAAAAGTTTACACAACGCCAAATTTTATTAAATAACTCATTCGATTAAAATTTTGGACTACAGACCCTATTTATACGAGAAGAAGCAAACTCCTCTTCTAACTCTTACACAGACTTCTAATATGACTCAAACATTTAAATAAGATAAAATAAAAGTGTTCCTTAGAATAAAAAACTCAAAGAAGATTTAAATTTCTTAAAAATGAAATCCCAAGAAAGAGTTAAATAGTAAATTCTAAAAGAACTCATATAATAAAACTAAACTAACTCAAATACCAAAACACTAATTTGAATTTAGATTGGATTAGTTGGATTCATATCATCCTTTCTAACTTTGAAAACTTCGCCACTTGATGAGCGGTGATGACAAGTGAGTGTAATCTGATAGAAGTTAACAATCGTTTGTAATTTGAGAATACTCATTTTTGAACTTTAAAATGCAGTAAAATATTGACAGACATATAATCATCTTTTAAAGAGTATACTGAAATCACAAAAAATAAAAGGCAAGCAAAATCTACTTGCTAATTCGCTATGAAGGATTAGTGATGATAAAATTGATGTGCTCAACTTCCTCAAGTGGTATATATCACCAAACTAAGGGCTGACATATGATCAATGTGTGGCTTGAATTTTAGTTTTAAGTATAGCTTTATTCCAGGCTTATAACTTGAATTGCATCTTTAGTGGAGTTCAAACTTTGACTCTGGCTTGTGTTCATGCTCTGACTCATGATCAGAAACTAACTCAGGCTAGGACTTTGGTTTAGGCTTATGATCTATCTCGATTGTTGGTTTTGCTTGAAGCCTTTATGCTTTCGTTTTTTAACAATTCATGTATATGTTAAAAATTCATCAAAATTTTGATCGATTTCAACCCTTGAAATTGATAGCTGGGGAGGTGATGGATACTCGGTAAGATATCAATATCGAAGCTTTTCTTTCATTAAGGACCATTGTGTATAACCTTGACCATAATTTAACCATCATGAATGAATTGCAATAGTTAATTTCTACTTAGCATACTTATAACGTTTTTTATTTAATAGGTAGTAGTCTAATAAAATTTATCTGCTATCATAATCTTCATAATCACATTATCTTCAGAAAATAGGAACAATTAAGAATAATTCGCTCAAAAGAATAGTTTAAGACGATGGCAGAAGCGTAAAGAAGAGCTAATAATGATTCTTATTATAGTCTATTGAAATCTATTTCAAAAAGCTTTAAAATGTACTTATAATGACTCATAATACGACAAGAGAAGTAGCAAGGCAAGCTGGCTTGCAGTTAGTTCAGTTGCTTGAAAATTCAACTGAAAAAGGCTTCAAAAAGGCTTCAAAATCGACAAAATATTGAATCTTATGTAAAAAATCAGTTGAAATTCATTAGGAAATCTCTAAATTTTTTGAAAATGTTGATGTAGCAGACGTCTGGTTGGGGGTTGTCTTTGAAACGGGTTGGTCAGTAGTGCTAGTGGATCAGGTCTATCGTTATTTGAATTTAAATCGAGTTCAAATTACTGCTTGATTGGGCCTTGCAAAATCTTCTTTGGCTAGGTCAGGGAACCTTGACTGTCTTTAAATTAATTAGGCCATATCTCGATTCAGACCCAACTCGTGATGGAGACTCAACTGCCATGATCAGATCTGAAAGAGATTCGTCAAACTTGGTGATGGGGTGATCCGACAAACATGTTGGGGAATTCTGTCAGTTCTAGTTAGACAAATAGGACAATGAAGCACTTGGTACATGTTGACGATGATGATGTAGAGATCGAAAGATGATGATGATGGTGAGGGAAGCGGTGTTATGAATAACAATGTTAAGACTCAATAGCCGAGTAGATGATGATAGGGGGAAGTTGGCGAGGATAATAAAGGCGCGTGAGTAGGGATGAGAATGGGTGCGGGCCGGCCCGCTGCCCAATCGGGCAGGCCCGAAAAATCCTGTAATAATTTATACCCAAATGGGTATCGGGCTGCCCAAAGCCCGTCACCAAATTGTTGTATATATCAATTGGCCGCCCAAAGCCCGATCGGGCCGCCCAAAGCCCGATCGGGCCCTTGATCGGACCGACCAAATGTCGAGAGCGGGCTTCCATCCGAAATCAGCTGGAGGAAAGTACCCAGAAATTGTTGCTGGGTACTTGGGCGGCCCGATCGGGCGTTGCTAGGTCCCACATGATTGCATTGTGATCCTCAGCGTGTTTGCTTGTCATCACGTGCATTCTTTTTTTCATCATGCGTTGTTGCTGTGCGCTCTTGTTGTCTGACACTGGATTGCTATTGGCTATACATTTTTTTATGAAATGGAGTTGCATACGCCATTGTATATAAATGACTACTGGGTGTGTCATTGTCTTTGGGTTCATTGTTAACCCTGCCTAAAAACTTCCAACTCTCAAATTGGAACTGTTGATAATTGATGTGGCTAAATTTTTTAGTATAGAGTGTGCATATTTGAATACTACAGGAGAGAACATATTTGTAGATGTTGATATATGATTTGTTACAATTCAAACTTCCTTTTGTGATTATGTAAACGTTGGTGTTTATTGTGATTTTTTGAGTACGCCCAATGGGTAGCCCAAAGCCCAATGGGTAGCCCAAAGCCCGCTTTATACCCATTTGGGCATTCTTAAAAAAGCCCGTATGGGCTTTGGGCCGGCCCGAAAGCCCGCTCATTTGAATTGGGTATCTATTTGGCCCGGTCCGGCTCATTCTCATCCCTAGCGTGAGGTAACGGTAGAGGCTTTTGATGTTGTTGGTAGTGGTGGTTCATGAAAATAAAGGCAACGACGATGATTGAAGATGGCGGCGATAGCAATGATGGCTAAAGGAGGTGTTTATGATGGTAGCATTCGACGATGAGACGGTAGGGTGGAGGAGAATTAAGGTTAGTGATGAAACGGGTTTGGGGATTTTGGTTTGAGGAAGAAAAAGACGACGATAGCGAGGATTAAGAAGGATGACAATTGTGTTGGCAAGCATAGAAGGGATGACTGGAGCAGTGGCGATGAAAATTAGAACTAGGACTAAGGTTTTGATTCTGGGGTTTAAGGTTGAGGGTTTCGGGGGAGACCTGGAGTAGGGCTGAAGGAAGAAGATTATGAATATGGTTATTTCTTTTTCTTTTTCTTTTACTGTAATGATGTTTTTCCTGTAATGATCAAAGAATGATTTTTTTGCTGCTTCATGTAACAAAAATAGAGACTTTTTTTGATAAAAAACAAACTAACAGAAAAGAATAATATGAAGAAGACAAAGGATGGTGAAAATAGGATTCTTTGGTTTTGAATCTTTGATACAAACTTGATGCCAAATAGAAAGGGAAATGATGTGGTGAAGAATTGAGGAAGAACTATTTTAGAGATTTGATACGATTTCCGGCCTCACACCAAGGAGATCTGATGATCACTGACTCACACGTGACATGACTCGTAATCGGAAAGTTTTCAACCCTTGTACTCATGCAACCAAGCTTATGTGTATGCCTCTCACACTCAAGATTTCAACTATCAAAGAAAAGTTTTCGCAACTTTAATTTTATTCAATAATTCATTTAATTAAAAAGTTGGATTAGATCTTATTTATAGGAGAAGCAAACTCTTATTATAGATCTTATACGGACTTCTAATACGACTCAAACACCTAAATAAGATACAATAGAAGAGGTCTTATAAAACAGAAAAATTTAAAGAAAACTCAAATTTCTTTAATAAAAGAAACTCTAGGAAAGACTCAAATAGTGAATTCTAAAAGGATATAAAGATCATAAAACTAAACTGATTCAAACACTAAACCCCCAATTTGAATCTAGGTTGGATTAGTTGGATCTTCATCACAATGATTACTAGTTTACGACATTGCATATTTTCATCACTTCTGAAAATGATTAGTTATTGGCTCATCAACTTCATCACAATGATTACTAGTTTACGACATTGCATATTTTCATCACTTCTGAAAATGATTAGTTATTGGCTCATCAACTTTCCATATAGTGGATAATTGTATCTCAAATTTTCAATCGAAATATAAGTAAACTCATCATATTTTAAATAATTTTCCAACCTTTTCTGCTATTCATGTATAATTCAATTAACTAAGTAATTTAAATATATAAGGAGATGCTATATGAAGAATTAAGTGCATGAGTCATGTAAACATGTCTCAAATGTTTCTACAAAGTGTCCTAAAATACAAAATATGGTATAAATTAGCAACACACTTGAAAAGTGATGGACTTTGTTTGAGGGGTGTCCAAGGAAGCGTCCGTGTTTCCCGTTATGAGTATGACTGTGATAGAACTATCCATGCTACGTATGGTACACTTGACCATGTATAATTTGATGTTGTGTTGTGTCATGTTGGTTGGGCGCTCAGTAGGAGTCGAGTTATTATTTTTCATTCTAAATCACATTATTTCAAAATTTCTAGGAAGTCAGCTTGGGCGCTTCTGGGTCAATGCAAAAGAAACGATGCCTGCAAGAAATGGGCTTTACTGAAGACGAAGCATCTCGTGCTATTGATAACTTTGGTATGCAATTGTTTTGTTTTTTTGGCCCGCTGTGCATACATATCTTCTTGTTTATTCATCTTATTTCTGCCCCCCTAAAGGTTTTTCAATAGGAGAATATATAACTGTACTATCTATGATAAAGAATTGATAAATTGTAGATCCATAGTGTTATGTTTCAGTATTCTTTACTATCCAGCTACCACTCGTATTGCTGCCATATGTACTGCCTCTTTAGTCTAGTTCGTTGTATGCACTTCCACGGAGTGGAAGTGCGTTCTCTAGCAATGTGTTCTGTTTGTTTCGCTTAGTAGGCACTCCACTTTTCTTTCATTTTTCTGTTTTTTCTTTTTTGTGTAGTTAGGCAATTAGTAGATATTTAAATATAAAATGTTATACGATTAAATCAGAATTCTTCTTTGGGCCTAGTTAGTGTAAAATGTAATGTAACTAAATCAAGTTTCTTCATTTGGTCTTGAATTTGCTGTATATATCAGCAACTATTTTTCCGCATCTTCCCAGAGGAAAGTTAAAATGACAGTTTGTTATCTTTTGATTGCCTATGCTGATGCGTAGGTCCAGAAGTTCAGATATGTGAGCTTGCAGATGCTATTTTTGCCGATCGGATTGCTTGTACAGTTGCTGCAGAAGAACAGAAGGTGTGCGCATATTAGTTGCATACATGTTTCCGCCCTAGTAAAATTGTATTTACTTTCTTCACATTTCGATTTTCCGCCCTAGTAAAATTGTATTTACTTTCTTCACATTTCGATTTTTACGATGGTTGGGGTTTTAAGTGAATTGGTATGTAGATCTTCCTTATGCTGTTTGAATTCAATAATTTTTTTTAAATATAGAGCTTCAATGCGAATTTTGTATTTTATTTAATCCTACAATGATTCCCATTGGTTTGTTCCTTACGGCTTGGGAGAGTTTAAAAGAGAGAAGAATCAAGAGGGTAAGCTATAGGCTTTGTGTGTTCCTTGATTCTTAGGTCTTCTAGTTATTACTGTCTTCTTCTGGGTTTGCGAGATTTGTGGGGGCTTAAAAGAGAGGTTCACCGGCCGTAATGATGTTGTGTTATCGCAGTTGAGGGTGAAGTACTCTTTGAGGTCGATAGAATTTTATCAAATTGTTTTTGATGAGGCGGTGACAGAATCGCAGAAGGCCGAGATGAAGAGAAAGGCCTATAGCGCCATCCAGTTGTCTTTAGTCGATACCATCTTGAGAGAGATATTGGATGAGGTTACGGCCAAGGATATGTGGAAGAAGTTAGAGGGGTTGTATATAAAGAAATCTTTTACAAGTCGTCTCTACTTATTACAGCAGTACACTCTCAAAATGAAGCTCGGATTGGCGGTGAAGGACCACATAGACGAGTTGAATCGGATAGTGATGGAGTTGTGGGGAATGGAGGTCAAGATCGAAGATGAGCAACAAGCGGTGATCTTGTTATATTCGTTGACTGAGGAGTTCTCCCAATTTGTTCAGTCCAAGATTTATGGACGAACGATACTCACCGTAGAAGAGGTGAGGCGGCTTTTTATACCGAGACGCTATGTGAGAAGGTCCAAATGTAGAGACTTTGGAGGAAACCGCGATGAAGCATTGCATGTGAGAGGTAGGCATGACAGGAGAGGAGGTCAAGGCCACTTCAAGAAGAAGGACCGCTTGAAGTCTCGGTATTCCTGTGATAGGAAGGACACATGCTACGCATGCAAGCAAAGAGGCCATTGGGCTAACAGATGACCGGATAGATTTGGGAAGAAAGGTAAGGAAGCATCCGGTTCCGCTTCTGTAGGATTGGAAGACATGCATATCCATGATGACAAAGGCCACGGTGAAAAGGTGTAGAGATCCAGATGTGTTTGCAGCGGGGGTGTCCGGTGAGTCACAAGTTGCGTGGTTGATGGACATTGGTTGTTCCTATCATATGACTCCACATCGGAATTGGTTTTCCACTTACCATTCTCAAGAAGACGAAGGTTCTACCCTCATGGGAACAATGAGGCGTGTAAGACAGTGGGTATTGGAACTGTCCGGATCAAAATGCACGATGGCATAGTGCGTACCCTAGCCGATGTGAGACATGTTTGCGATCTTCGAAAAAGCATGATATCCATTGGTGTTTTGGATAGTGTTGGATGTAAGTCGGTGTTTGAAAGCGACCAACTTAGAGTTTCTAAAGGAGCCATAGTTGTGATGAAGGGAAGAAAGGTAGTGAACCTATATGCCCTACAAGGTACCATAGTAGAAGGCGAAGCCAATGCCACATTTAGCTCGAGTGACGAAGATTCAACAAAGTTATGATATTATCGCTTGGGTCACCCGTGTAATAAGACCCTTAATGTTCTTCACCGAAGTAAACTGATTGGAACTAGCGATGAGAGCGTGAAATTTTGTGCAATTTGTGTGTACATAAAAAAGACAAAGGTGCAGCTTAACACGGGAGATGTGCTCTAGTCGAGGTCCTTTGGATTACATACATTCCAATGTGTGTAGACCGTGTCCTGTAGCGTCAGGAGATGGGGCTAGGTACTTTATCCTCTTCATGGTTATTCTCGAAAGGTTTGGATGTATTTGATGAAGACAAAAGATCAAACCTTCGTGATGTTCAAGCAATGGCTAGCCATGGTTGAAAAACAAACTGGCAAGGTGGTGAAAGTCCTTAGGTCTGACAATGAAGAGGAGTACATCTCGTAGGAGTTCACCGATTTTTACAGATCCCATGGGATTCGACGTCACTTTACTACACCGGGTGATCCGCAATCGAACGGGGTTGTAGAGAGGATGAACTGCATGTTGTTTGGAGAGAGTGTGATGCTTGAGATACTCGGCCAGTTTGGAGAAGGAATTTTGGGGTGAGATACTGACCACCGCCGTGCACATAGTGCACCGAGTTTCATCGGCGGCATTTAACTACCAAATTCCAAAAGAGTAGCGGAGTGGAAAAATTGGTGATTACGTTTACCTACGCATCGTTGGTTGCCCGGCATATGCATATGAGAGGGGCGACAAGTTGGATCCGACGACCAAGAAGTATATTTTCCTTGGATTTGGCGATGGCGTGAAAGAATATCGCTTGTGGGACTCAGTGGGCCGTAAGACGATCTTGGATAGGCATGTCACCTTTGATGAGTCTGTGATGCTCAGGAGGAAGCATACTTATTCGAAGGGGGACGTGTCACTCGTGGAGACTGAGTTTGATACGATTGATCTCTCGATCCCACCCTGAAGGCGACCTGGCAAGGAGCCGATGCTCAAGGTTCCCGTTGCGGGACATGATGAGGTCCATACTTAGGACCATGTGCAGACGTCCGTCCAAGCTCAGGTATGTGATGAATTTATTATAGATGAGGTGCGGAGGTCCAAGTGACCCAAGAAGGCTCCTGAGAGACTTGGAGCTTAGGATTACACGACGTTCTTCTTTGACGACATGGCGTCGTATGCCTTAAATATTGATCGCGAGGAGCCAATGACCTATGTTGGAGCCATAAGCTCGAGTGATGCGGTGAATTGGCAAGGAGATATGGAGAAAGAGATGGAGTCTCTCCACGACATTAACACGTGGGAGTTAGTACCTTTACCATATGAGAAGCGTGCCATTGGATGTAGGTGGATCTACAAGGTCAAAGAAAGCTCAGCCCGAGATGGTGGTGATGTATAGTACAAAGCAAGGTTATTGGCCAAGGGTTTTGCATAGAGGAAGGGATAGGACTACAATGAAATTTTTTCTCCAGTGGTAAGGCACACTTTCTTTCGTGTTTTGTTGGCCCTATTTGCATCTATGGACATTGAGTTAGAGCAACTCGATGTCAAGATTGCATTTCTGCACGGTGATTTGGATGAGGAGATTTACATGCATCAATCGGAGGGGTTTGTGGTGGAAGGCAAGGAGAGAATTGTCTGCATGGTGAAGAAATCCTTATACGGGTTGAATCAGTCACCCAAACAGTGGTACACGTGATTTGATAGCTTCATGATGCGTGTTAGATTTGAACAGAGTGTGAAGGATCAATGTGTATATATGCGCACATTGGTTGATAGCTCGTGTGTCTACCTCTTACTGTATGTTTACGACATGTTGATCGCTTCCTCTAACATGTTTAATGTCAAGAAGCTAAAGGTGAAGTTGGGCAAAGAATTTGATATGAAGGACTTGGGCCCGGCGAAGAAAATCCTAGGGATGTAGATATCCCGGGATAGGATGAAGGATGAGTTGAGATTGTAGCAGAAGGGGTATATTGAGAAGGTGCTCGTTTGTTATGGAATAGAGCGCACAAAACCCAGGGGGACACCCTTTGGAGCTCACTCTGAGCTTTCGACGTTGTAGTCGCCGATCTTCGAGGATGAGAAGAAGGTGATGTCTTAGGTGTCATATGCTAGTGCGGTTGGGAGCTTGATATATGCGATGGTTTACATGCGTCCCGATATTGCACAGGTCATGTGCGTAGTGAGTAGATATATGACGAACCCTCGCAAGAAGCATTGGCATGTAGTCAAGTTGATATTGCAATATCTGCGAGGCACAATTAGTGTTGGTTTTCACTTTGGCAAAGGTGACGATGTGGTGCTAACATGGTACTATGATTCTGATTGTGCTGGCGACAGGGACATGCGAAGATCGACCACATGTTACCTGTTTAAGTTGGGCACCGCAGCAGTGTCGTGACGATCAGTTCTACAGTCAATGGTTGCATTGTCGACCACGGAGGCCGAGTTGATTTTCACAGCGGAAGAAGTGAGAAAGATCAAGTATCTTAGATGTCTGCAAGAGGATTTGGGGGTGCTGCAAAAATTATCGTTGGTTTTCAGCGATAGCCAAAGAGCTATTCATCTTGCGAAGTATTAGGCTTACAATTCGAGGACGACACACATAGAGATACGTGATTGCTTTCTTGAGGAGGAGAACACATAGATTGAACTTCAGAAGGTCCCAGCTGAGAAGAACCTTGCAGACATGTTCACCAGGCCCGTTCTTTCCATCAAGCTTAAAACATGCTTGAGCTTGATTTATTTGGTGGCTTGAGTGTGATGCCGGTGGGTGCGCTTTTCGAGACGACTAGGATGCTCGTGGAGATGTTGAGGTATGTTGATCAATGTAGAGCTTGGATGGATGGTGTAGGTCTTGAAGATTTTGTAGCAATGTAGAGTTATTTTTTGTGCTACAAATTTGCTAAACAGCAGCTTGATGCTGTCTGCTACCTCCAGACGGCTGGTGCATTAGACCCAGACGCTTGGTCCTGGCGTTGGTAGCAGACATGCATGCCAAACATCTGACAATTAGTCGTTAGAAGTCTGTATTAAGTATTGGATTTCCCAATTTGGTTTTGATAACGAGCAAACCCAATTAATTGTGACTAAATCTCTCATTTTGTAGCCATTCAAAGCATCGTCAATATAATTCAAGACATATCAATAGTAACGATGGCTTGAGCAAATGATGCGAGGAAATCAAGTGATGGACTCACGGAAATCAAATAGAAGAATCCAAGGATTTCAATAGGAAGTGAATGGGATTAATATGTAATTGTTTCATTTCTTCATTTTCTTATTGAAGTAGAATGTTAAGCCTTGAATAGACTTGATAAATTCACATTCATATCATACACACATCTTAGTTCATTCATCATTGAATCCCATAGGGTTAGACCTTATAAAAACTCAAAACAGAGTTTTTCAGCCTCAACCAGGCGACTAGTGCTTGTACCCCAGGCGCCTGGCGTGCATGCATATAACAATGGCTGAACCTTAACCCATATCAGACGTTTGATGTTATCATCCCAGACGTGTGCACAATGTATCAGGCGTCTGGGTAATGACCACCAGACGTCGTGAGCAAAAATTCCAGTTGCTCATTCTCTGCACACAGGCTAATCAGACGTCTGAAGTTATCATCCCAGACGTCTGCATAGTGAGACAGACGTCTGGGTGATGAACTCCAGATGTTTGGCCTCTTATGAGCCAAAATTCCAATAACTCTGATTCGCAGTGCCTGACTGATCAGGCGTATTATGCTTGCATAATACACCAGGCGTCTGGGAAGTCTTCTTCAGGCGTTTGGGACTAGCCATTAGACATCATTTATAACCATATAAGCACAGTACACCAGGCGCCTGATGAATGTTCTCCAGACATCTGATGACTAGGATTTCTGCCCGTTAAGAGCCGTTTCTAGCATTTAATGCACGTAATTTTCTCAGGATTTTGCTACAATTTTTGGGCTTTATAAATTGGGTTTGTTGGCATTTATTTCATAACTCTTGAAAACTCTTGGAACTCTTAGAACATTAACTCTTGATATTGAATAAGCATTCAAAGCTCCAACAAGCTCACAAGCCCTAATTTCTACATTTGTCTCCAAAACATTCAAGACATTCAAAGCTCATCTTCAAGCTATTCCTCAATTTGAGACAAGTAGTAAGTGCTCATACTCTCATCATTTAGAGCACATCACACATACCTTCTTGCCTTATTTTATTAAAGTCAACATTCAAGGCATATGTTATGTAATTGATTTCATATTGAAGTATTTTATTTCTCTTCTCTATCTCTGTTGAGATTACTCTCGGGTTGTGAGAGTGGACCATTTCCAGGTTGTGGGAAGTGGTGATAAAGATTGTATTGGATTTACACTTGCCGGCATTTGACAAGTGGTTATTAGTGGATACTAATCACTAGCGGGATTTGCTAGTGGGTTGCTGGAGTAGGATTCCAGGGAGTCGTGATTTGACTCAGGGGAATCCGAATCATGGTACATACTTTGTTTGCACATGCAATTTCTGAGTTGTTATTATTTATCTATTCCACACACTTGGTTGCATTAGGGATTTTAATTAGATGTAAATTCCTTTTTATTATCATAAAACGCTATTCACCCCTAGTATTTTCCCGATAGTTTCTGGTCCTACAGTCTGGTCATGTGGGGGCCAAGTTGGCCATTGGTGGGCTTCCCAGCCATGCGTCTGAAGCAAGTCGGTCGGACGTCTGACGGGAGTTCTAGACTTCTGAGACTTATGCTTCAGACGCCTGATCGCCCCTGTCGTTTCTTCTCAAATTTGACACTTTGTCTTCTGTAGTCGATTTATTCAGATGTCTGATCGGGGGCTCAGGCGTTTGGGAGATGTTCTCTAGACGTCTAACACCGGTTGTCGTTGCTGCCTTAAGTTGTGGGTCCCACGTCTCTTGCTGCTGATCATACATGCGATTGGACGTGATTCTATGGTATGATCATAGTGAGAAGTTGTTGCTGCCATCCAAGGAGAAAAGTTTAGGGCTTGGAAGAGTTTAGAAGATAGAAGAATCAAGAGGGTAAGCTATAAGCTGTGTGTTCCTTTGATTCTTAGGTCTTCTTGTCATTCCCTATCTTCTTCTGGGTTTGTGAGATTTGTGGGGGCTTGGAATTGCCAAGTTATTACTCACAAGAGGTGCTAGAAGAAGAAGTTGGTGTAAAGCTCTTGTGATCTTCTTTTATTATAGTGGATCGTATCGAAATGCTGGAGTAGGTTGTTCGCAACCGAACCAGTGTAAAACCTTCGCCTCATTTATTTTCCGTTTATTGAGTTTGTCGCACTGCGTTTGCCAATTTGCTCTCACAAGATCCGAAGAAGGATTGATTGTTTGCTTTGTTGTGTGACCCGATTTTTCAAGCCTTGACTTCCTAACCAGTTATTAGGGTTTGTTATTCTGCGGGGTCCCAATTTTCCGCAACAATATGGACATGTTCATTGTGCCTTAGATAGTATTGTGTTATCATGCTTCATGTTTTATGCCTCGTGAGTTCATGTTATTTTCACGTGAACTGTGATTTCTTTTGGAATTATGTGCCTGAACACATACAAACCCAAATATAACTTGATAGAGGCAAAACACTAAACTGCAAAAGAAGGCACAAATAAATAAAATCCTTGGACAATGAAATATTGTCACATCTAATAGTATGTTTATTGAAATTTGCTCCCTGCCTGGCCCCTCAAAGTCATGAAGTAAAATTTGGAATGGTTCAGGCTTCTTGAAATTATTTCATTGCCTTTAATTTTTATAATTTTGAGTCCTGCCTTTTAGAACGTATAAATTTCTATTACAGTTCGATCATCCCATTAATGTTTTCGAATTCTTGGACTCATTCCTGTAATCTTTCGACAGTTGCACTGTTTTATCTCCCAATCTACGTGTTTCTTCATCCGCTGAGCTGAATTATCGAACTATGTGCAGGACAACCAAAATGTATCCGGCAGCCTACATAGTTCGGAAGATCAGGTGAGAGGCTTGTATCAAGAAAGTAAAGAGGGACAGGTCAATGGATCTAGTTCAGTCTCAACAATTTATGACTCAAATGAGATCAGGAGGAAAAGACGCTTGATTGCAGATGGCAGAACAGCTTCTAACACTAACCAGAGAGAGGGACACAGATGGCTTAAAGAGGAAATAGGATACCAAGCCAGGACTAGTCGACAAATAGAGCTCAAAACCGAAATGCCTATCGAGGCTATCCCCAAGATTAGCAAAAATGGTATGCTTTTATCGAAACCTCCTTATTTGTTCTATGGAAATGTTGTGGATAACTCCCAAGAGACATGGAGGAGATTATCGCAGTTCCTCTACAGAATTGAGCCAGAATTAGCGGATACACAATCCTTCTCAGCGTTCGCCCGGAACGAAGGCTATATCCATAATCTCCCAAGGAGTGAAAGGGTGCACATCCACCCCATGCCACCTTTGACCATAGAAGAAGTGTTGCCACACGCGAAAAAATGGTGGCCTTCATGGGATACAAGGAAGAAGATGTGTTGCATCAATCCAGATTCCAAAGAAGCCACAGTATGCTGTGAGGGACTCGAGAAAATGATGACAAGTTCGCGAGGGATGCTGAACAAAGAGGAGATTGTCCATGATTGCCGGATGATGAATCTAATCTGGAGAGGCCAACACAAACTAAGTCCGATCATGCCCGAGGAAATGGAGCGTGTCTTAGGCTACCCAGAGGGGCATACTGATATCTGGGGAGTTTCTTTGGATGATAGGTTTCAGGCACTCATGAACTGCTTCCAAGTCGACACGCTTGCTTATCATCTATCGGTCTTGAAAGGTTTGTATCCCGAGGGAGTGAACGTCCTATCGGTTTTTAGTGGAATCGGAGGCGCTGAGGTGGCGCTGCACAGGCTCGGCGTTCATCTGAAGCATGTAGTTTCGGTGGAACCGGCGGAGAGCAACCGGGCTATCTTAAGAAGGTGGTGGGAAAAATCCGGGCAGGGTGGGGGTTTGATTCAGATGGAGGACATAAGGGGCATGTCGATGAAAAAGCTCGAGGGAATTGTAAAAGAGATTGGCGGGTTTGAGATGGTGATTGGATCAAACCCATGTCCCCCTCTACCCAAAGTTGCTAATTGCGATGGCTCTGCGGGAGTGAACTTCACTTTATTTAATGAATTTGTGCGTGTATATAAACAAGTGAGAAGTTTAACGATAGGAAACTAGCAGTTAATTATGCCATTTGTATTTTATTTTGCATCTGTTCCGTATTATTATTTTTCAAGAGAAACTGGAAGACATAATGAATGGGAAGGGGGGAAACCAACTTGGGGAATTTCTTATGTATTTGTTTTGTTAATCATTTGCTTACAACAGTCCCCTGAGACTTATCAGTTGATGGTTATAATGGAAGGAATGCTTGATCACCCCTATGCAGAAATGTTTCTCCTTTTTTCCATTCTGAATGATTATATTCTCATTGATTACGTACAGGCTAATGTCCAAAAAAACTACCTTTATAATTCATTATATTTTCCAAAATACTACAATAAACTATGAAAATAATAAAAAACTTGCTTGAACTTTACTTTTCTCAAATTTGTACACCGAGCTTTGTTAATAGAAAAGTACCTCAATTTTCTAAACATGCTCGAATTAATTCATCTACTGTTTTATATTTTATTAAAAAGCACCGCAATGTTTGAACAACATTTCAGAAAACAAACTTTATCTTGTAATGATTTAGAGGACTAATTTGGAAAAGGTGAAGAAATATAAATGTAATTTTTTGTGTGAAGATTAGCCTTACATTAGAGCTATATGTTGTGCGTCGAGCGGAAGCAATCAGATCGCCGAAGTATCTAGCACGAAGAACAAATAGAGAGCAAACAAAAGATTTAGGTCGCCTAAACGACCAATGGAACACTTATCTTAATTTCAAATAAAACACTCAACCACTACAAAGAAATCCTCACAAATGGCTCACTCAAAGATCGCTCACAATGATCCTATGGAACTTCCAATAGAATCTCATACAACTTTCACAATGCTTCAATAGAAGCTCAATTGGATTCCTAATTTTCGATGCTAAATAACCAAAACATGCCCTCTCTTTTATAGGAATGGAGGGGAATGGGGTTGGTGCACCAACCCCCCTTGGGTTGGTGCACCAACCCACCACCAAACCCCCTTTGGTTGGTGGGCAGCCCACATGGTCTAATTGAGCCAACTACCACAAATCTCCACCTTGGCGAGATATTAGGTTTATGTCACACAATCGACCGTCAACGCTCCTCCTCGGTGAGAATCATCTCGTGTTCCCGTCATCTTACCTTGAAAGGCTCATATGCTTCGCAGAGCCTCATAGCCCCAGAAGGGGCCACCAAAGTCATCTCATATTTTCAACATACAAGTCCGAGCCATACTCGAACTTTACTCCGATATCGACCTTCATAAGCTCGTCCGTCGAACAATCACTAGTGCAAAGTAGCTCCACCCGATCCTTGGCTTCATCAGTCGTCGTTGATTCCATCTCATCACACCAATCTTTCCTTCGTCCACATAGGTCGCCATTGTGCTCCACCTCACCGTATAAGGTCGGAGACTCATTACACCTGACAAAGAAAGCAAATTAGATCCTTCTTGCAGGTTGGCATCTCTCATACCTTGGTCTCCAAACTTTGATAGAATCCATCCGCTGTGCAAGTTGTGGGGATAATGTATCTCCACCATACTGACTTGAACCATCATCTCTATTAGCACCACCTCTCCGGAGATCATCCAATGACGTCGTCTTTGGTGGATGCGAACTTGAGTCAGTAGCTCGCTCATCTGAAACTCTCGTTGTCTTCATCATCACCGTACCATCTAAGTAATAGAGATTACCTTCACGCTTCCCCTTCATAAGGATCATTGCTCCTCGTGTCACCTTCAAAGCGCCTACTCCATAGTCACTTTGCAACCCTTGGCTTCAAGTGAACCAAGCGATATCAAATTGTACTTCACGTCTGGCACATAATGGTCATCGCCTATGTCCCGTGTTACACCATCACTCATCTTTATGCGGACAGTGCCAACGCCCGCCGTCGTGCATGCTCCGTCGTCTCCAAGAAGGACTTTACGTTTACTACCTTCATGGAAAATAGTAAAGTACTCTCTGTGGGGTGTCATATGGACCGAGCAACCCGAGTCAAGCACCCATCTGCCCTTCATTACCCCTTCCGTCGCACCAACTAGGACACACTCATCCACCTCCTCGCTTTTGACGATGTTGGCGGTAGCTTCCTTCTTCTTATTGGCCTTTGGGCACTCTCTCGCCCAATGTCCTCTTTCCTTGCAAAAGGCACATTGATTCCTCTCGATGTCTGTGCGTGGAGCTCTATTATTGTCCCTCATCTCGGATCTATGGTTCCCTTTACGGCATCCACCTCTTTCATTGCTCCGACCTCTAACCATGGTAAGCGCTTCGGACCTTTGGCCCCTCATCTTCTCATCATCCTTCTTTCTAAATTCATTGCTAGTAAGAGCGTTAGAAACTTCATTGAATGTGATAGATTCTTTACCATAGGTTAAGATCGAAACAATGTGCTCATAGTCTTCATGCAGCGAGTTGAGGAGAATCATCACATTGTCCTCATCTTCCACCTTGACGTCGATGTTCCTCAGATCTGTGAGGAGTTGTTGTAGTAGTCGAGGTGTTCTTCAACTGAAACTCCTTCCACTATCTTGAGGCCAAAAAGCTTCTTCTTTAGGTGTAGGCGATTCTGAATGTTCTTCTTCATATACTTCTCACCAAGCGCATCCCATAACGCTTTCGCATTCGTCTCCTCCTTGAAAGTGTATTTCTTCTCCTTTGTCAAGTAGAGCCGAATCGTGCCGCACGCGGTCCGGTTCATCATCCTCCACTCCGAGTCCGACGTCGTAGTCGGCCTCTCATCTAGTACTTGATCTTGACCAAGTTGGTTCAAGATGTCCAGTACTTCGCATCTCCACATGCCGAAGTTGATACGCCCATCGAACTTCTCAATTTCGAACTTCGTACTGGATACGATAGTTCGCGTTTTTGAAGATTGCGCCATTGAAGTAGAAGGATTGTCGTCGCCATTTTTGCTCATCTTCTTCGTCTAGATCTTCGTCGCCGATGTTCTGATATCAATTGTTGTGCGTCGAGCGGAAGCAATCAGATCGCCGAAGTATCTAGCATGAAGAACAAATAGAGAGCAAACAAAAGATTTAGGTCGCCTAAAAGACCAAGGGAACACTATCTTAATTTCAAATAAAACACTCAACCACTACAAAGTAATCCTCACAAATGGCTCACTCAAAGATCGCTCACAATGATCCTATGGAACTTCCAATAGGATCTCATACAACTTTCACAATGCTTCAATAGAAGCTCAATTGGATACCTAATTTTCGATGCTAAATAACCAAAACATGCCCTCTCTTTTATAGGAATGGAGGGGAAGGGGGTTGGTGCATCAACCCCCCACCAAACCCCCTTGGGTTGATGGGCAGCCCACATAGTCTAATTGAGCCAACTACCACACTATAACTATACATTGTGTGTTTCTATAAGAGGATCATTTGTGAGATTGGCACATGTTGGCCGCAAGCTTTTTAAAGTAGCTTGTAATGGTGTGATTCACTGATCACATAAAAATTGAAAAAGAGAGAAAATAAATACAAAAAACCATCACTACATCTCTATCAGAGATGCCCCCCCCCCCCCCCCCCCCCCCCCCCCCCCAAGAGAAGGAATTCCTTTATTTGCTTATGTTTTTCATCTTAATCTGAGTCCCTCAACTGGCCCGGGCCAATCCTAGCTCAACCCTCGCATGTTTGCTATTGCTGACAGTGTCAAATTCAAGTACAGATGAAGCCCATACAACACAAATCTGGGTGCTTGGGAATGATTCAAGCTAATTGCTTCTTTGGTTCTTCCAGTAGACTGGAACTTAAGGAACGTTTCGTTATTGTTTTCCTACCATCATTCATCCCATGATGGGTCATTTGGCATAATGCTGTCTCTAATACAAGACATGAGTGTGATGGTACCTTCCCCAAACTCTGTTATACCATGACAATTGCTGTGAATCATGTGTTTTATTAGAGCTCGATTCATATTGAAAGTCACTTGCCACTTGGTCCATCGACAACTTGATGCTCAATGGATTTCTCTTCCATATGTTTCTTCAAAATACCAAGTCTTTTCACCACGGCTCAGAGACACGGCCATAGTTTCAAATATTTTTTGCCCAGACTTTAAGTTTTCGATCCGCCTGAGTGTTGTGTTAAAACAGACATGCGATTCACGTACCCCAAAACGCTTGTTGGTGTGCATTGCATTTGTTTTCCCCCCTTTCCAGGCTACTCTATACTACTCTATACTTGTATATAAATATACTAGAAATAATCCGTGCACAGAGCGAAAATAAAACCCCACGAACAGGATGCAGTGCACGCAAGGAAATAAAAATGAGTAAGAAGTGTGTGCGCATGTGTCGGTATCGTCGGGGGTTAAATGATAAATGCAAAAAAAAACTTGGGGGTTATAGTGGAAAAATCTCATAGCGCAAACATGTAAATAAGTGAGCTTAGGTTGATTTTTTAGGATGTGGAGGGAATTTCAACAATGTAAATAAGTGAGCTTGGTGGGTGATTTTTTGAGTTGTTGGTGAGGTGGATGTCCCATGTGGTGTCTATGTGGCGATGTGACATTGCTACATAGGACAAACATGTCACATGTGACAACCTCCATCAATTGTATAAAAGACTAGAAATAACTAGTGTGCACGTCGCAAAAAAAACCCCCCCACGAACAGGATGCGGTGCACGCGCGCAACCGAAAAGGAGCGAGAAGTGTAGGTGGGTGTGCCGGTATCGACTGTGGGTAAACGGTGTAAAAGG
Source organism: Scilla litardierei (assembly GCA_030789695.1). Classification (NCBI taxonomy): domain Eukaryota; kingdom Viridiplantae; phylum Streptophyta; class Magnoliopsida; order Asparagales; family Asparagaceae; genus Scilla; species Scilla litardierei. The sequence continues at coordinate 127,385,003 of CM061137.1, forward strand.
CAAACACGTAAATAATTGGCTTGGTGGGGGTGTTTTTTGGGGTTTGGTGGGAATAACAATCATGTAAATAAGTGGTTTGGGAGGTTTTTTTGGGGGAGCTGCTGACTGGACTGGGTTTGTCTTAGTCAGCTTGTGACTGGGACAAACCCAATCAGCAGCCCTCTTGTTTGTATAATGGATTTACTCGTATACATTAATATTCATTAATGCAATTTACTGCTCCTCAAATTATTTGATTTGACACAGCCTTGTTCATTTTTGTCCTTAATGATCAGTGCCAAGTCTGTGGTTACAAGAAAACCGTTGGCCATCAAACCACTAATCACCCCTTGCGTACCACGTAACGGGAGGGGGAAAAAGAAAATTTAATCCAACGATACGAATTTTGAGTTTGCCGACATCGAAAACTTTACACGGAAAGCTTCCACTAGGTTCCAGAGCTACAATCAAGATCCCCCCTCTACTTCTGCTCACAGTGATCCTGCTGCCAGTTCAACTTTTAACGGAAGAAAGTCCAGCTCACTGACAAGCTAAAAGCACCACACATGTCTACGCGAGATTAGCAGATCGTTGCTAATTAACAACGACTAAATTAATTCCTCGCTCTCATTTGTCCCTAATCATGTTCAAATCCTGGATCACTCGCCCCCGTGACCTCGCCAAATCACAGAGTACTAATAAACTAGAGGCACACATCTCCTGCATGTGAAGTGATGGAATGTGTTGGGATTTGATGCGCATTAAATGGGATGGGGAAAAATGAAAGAAGCTATAAAAAAGAATGATCAACATCACGATCGACTACACCATATGAATGAGCCCGTGACACACAGTGCCAAACTCAAGCTCACGCTATTCCTTTGAAAACCGTATGCAGACAGGACAGGACTCCATATTATATTCCATGAAGCTTCCATGGGTTCGACATGCAGTTGGCCGGCTGCCAACCGTAACGGAAGCCTGTGGTCAGGCACCATCCTCGCCGTCCGAGTCTGAAGACTGGTCCATGGAAAACATATGGTCAGCATTCGATCGACCTCTAGGTTGGTGCAGGCTGCGGCCCTCGCTCGAGAAGCCGACGACACGTCCGAATCGGGCGGACCAACGGATTCTGCAAATCATGGGAGAGAATATTGAGGAGAATGGCCACGATGAGACATTGACATCCTAGCTACTAGCCTATACTGTTGGGACCCGATGCCATTAATTTGATGTGGTGATGCCAATTGGCTCGCAGAATTCGAAGATCGTTGTGACACCAAAGATTTATACTGGTTCTGTTCATAGTGAAGAAGAGATAACTAATGCTTCAATGTCTTTGGATCGCATTTTTCAACATATACTACTGTCAGCGGTACATTCAGTGTGCCTGGATGCATGTGTGATTGTGCGGGTATCTTCGGGTTTCATGGTTCTGTCAGGCGTTCTTGAGGGGAGGGGGGGAGAGAGATGACAAGGGTTGGTTTCTTGTGTTGACAGTTTTGTTTGTTAGAGCACGTGAGAGGAGGCCATTGGTGTCAAGTTACTTTCTATGGCTCTCCTCTTCTAAAGGCCCACTCAGAGAGAAACGAGAGGGAGAAACACTTGGAGAGAGAGGGGAGAGAGAGAGAGATGAGGAATAGGATCCCTAACCCGTGATGTGCTTTGTCTCTATGTCCACCTTTCAAATCTCTCTCATCTCTCTCGTTAATGGCCACAGGGAGCAAAAGTACAATGCAAGTTCACGGGGCTCTCCTGCCTTTGTTCACTTCTCAGTTGATGCACGCACACTGGGCTCCTCCTCCCTCCCCCTTTCATAAATGTCGGCACTGCTACTAGCCTTATTAATGTCATGTGATGGTTTAACTCCCTCCAAAGTTTTAACCCCTTGCATTATTATGAGTGAAATACATGCATTACACTTGTAGACTGATCTTAATTTGCTGTCCTTTTACGTCAGAATTAGGCAGTGGTGATGATGCGAACAAATTTTACTCAATTATTATGAAAGTGTGAATAGAATTCATATCTGTGAACAATGATTTAGTCCTTGCTACTAGATATAGCATGTGCGTTACAAATTGTACAATGTGACGATAATTTTCATCCCATTTCAAATTTAAAGCCATGAGAGTTAGTTTTGTCTGCCAGTTTCTTTAACATTCATAATTTTCAAGAAGCTTGGTGTGGTCCTAAAGAGAGACAAAGAACAGGAACCCAAAAAAAAATAGGCTCATTTGGTCACTGCTTGTGAAACCCTAGAAGCTTCCCATCCTTCTGCTCAAAACCCTAGAGGCTACATGTGAACCTTGAAAGAAAGAAGAACTTGGAGCTACCAATAATTTCTTAGAGACCCAAATCACAATGAGAATCATCAAGGAGTAACACAAAAAGACAATGTCAGTTTATTTGTATTCTAAATGCAGTAACAAGGCTCGTAGAGAATAAGATGAATAGTACACCGAGATAAAAACAGAGGACCAATTTTTTGCAGATTATAGCAGAATTTTTTTTTATGCTTTAAGATTCATGTGAAGAAGAAAAGAACACCAAAAAGACAATGATCTCCCAATCACCAAGGGACTGACACATGTCACACTCCTCATGGGATCTCAAGCATAAATAACCCCCCAACTTCCCATCTTTGATTGCAAGCAGAGCCCTTTGCTCAACTCACATCCTCTCTCCTTGCATAATTCTACCATAATCTCTTGAAAGAGAATGAGAATTCTACCAGTGCTTGTGTCCGTTTGGATAGCAGCCACATTGTTGTTATCAGGCATCCGATGCTCGAACGCGAGAAACCATTTCCACAAGCAGAGGAGCTCTGATCACAAGGACCATAAGAGGCATATCTACGAGTCACCCCTCCCTTCACCTCCTCCTCTGGCCGAGCCGCCGGCACCGAGCGGCAATGACACCGATGATTCGAACTCTGACCCTTGCGTCTTCGACGTGACATCCTTTGGCGCGGTTGGAGACGGAGACTCTGACGATACCCAGGCGTTTCGCGATGCTTGGAAGGCCGCCTGCGCTCAGGAGAATGGTGTCCTCTTGGCGCCGTCCGATGGGGTCTTCACCATCACTTCCACCATCTTCTCCGGCCCGTGCCAGCCCGGTTTCGTCTTTCAAGTAAATTCTTTCGACTCTCGTCACATAGACCAGAATTTTAGATGGACTCTGTTTTAGGATTTCTTGAGCTTTTGTACCTAAATGTGCAGGTTGACGGGGTTGTGATGCCCCCTGATGGCCCTGACTGCTGGCCGCAGTCCGATAGCAAGCATCAATGGCTCGTATTTTACAGGGTCGATGGCATGACTCTTAGGGGTGGAGGCACCATCGAAGGCAACGGAGAAAAATGGTGGAATCTCCCATGCAAACCTCACAGAGTACGCCACAATTCACCAATCGATCGATGATCGATCAAAATTTTCAACTCTCAACCAACGATATCACCTCACCGACGATTTCTAAATGTTGTTTCAGGGCCCGAACGGAACTACATTGCCCGGCCCCTGCGATAGCCCGGCTGTGAGCAACCAGACTTGCATTTGCTATGTTTCGTGACATTTAGATGACGGTCTGATTGTTTGTCTTCTCATGGATCGAATTTCAGATGATCAGGTTCTTCATGAGCTCAAACCTCACAGTGAAGGACCTCTGCATCGAGAACAGCCCCCAGTTTCATGTCAAGTTCGACGGATGCAATGGCGTCCACATCGAAGGCCTCTCGATAACCTCCCCTGCTCTCAGCCCCAACACCGACGGGATCCACATCGAGAACACCAAATCGGTCGGCATCTACAACTCCATAATCAGCAATGGTACCATAATCCTCCCCAAAATCCTCAAGAACTCTCCTCCTCTCTTTCTTGTTTAGCCCTATGATTACTCAACACATAAGAAATACTACTGCAGGGATTGGCCTGCAGGGGTAACTGCACACTCCTTTAAGCCTTCATACTTCAAGTTACAAGAATTCTGCATCAGAGTGAATAGTACAAAGGCTGAGGGGAGCCATAGAGATTCTTAGTGGGAGACTTCTTTTTTTACTAGTTTGGGGTCCCATATGCACAAGCTGTCGTCTCCTCACTGAGTCACTGTACGATAAAACAAACAAAGTTCTGCTCATGGATTTAAAAACTTCATTATTTTCATGAACAAGGTGGGGGGCCAGTGACCCACAGACCAAATTAGTTGTCTTGTGCTTGGGTCCATCTGCACAGTGAAAAAACAGATCACTGCTCCACCAAAAATCCTTACAGTTGTTTGATGGTTTATGTTTTCTTTGTTTCTTTAAAAAGGGCTCAACGAAACAAAGTATGTTTTCTTACAGTGTTTTCTTTGGCCAGGCGACGATTGCATCTCAATCGGTCCGGGTTGCTCAGACGTAGACATTGAGAATGTGACCTGCGGCCCGAGCCATGGCATCAGGTACTTCAAGCTCGTACCCTCTGAATTTGCTAGCCCTGCCCATTACTCTGTGATCAACAAGGGTGTGTCTAGCAGCATTGGGAGCTTGGGCGTGCACGGATCGCAGGCCTGCGTGTCGAACATCAACGTTCGGAATGCGGTGATCAGGAACTCCGACAACGGACTGAGGATCAAGACCTGGCAGGGGGGTATGGGGGCGGTCTTCGGCATCAGCTTCGACTCCGTCTACCTCGAGAACGTCCGCAACTGCATCATCATCGACCAGTACTACTGCATGACCAAGGACTGCCAGAACCAGACGTCGGCCGTGTACGTGACGGACGTGACCTACTCCAACATCAAGGGGACCTACGACGTGAGGAGCCCGCCGATACACTTCGCCTGCAGCGACAGCATGCCGTGCACCAACATTACCATGTCGGAGGTGGAGCTGCTGCCATACGAGGGGGAGCTGGTCGACGACCCCTTCTGTTGGAACGCCTACGGCGTGCAGGAGACCCTCACCATCCCGCCGATCTCCTGCCTACAGGACGGGCTGCCGCAGTCCGTGCAGGAGAGTTACAATGTCGGCTGCTGACGTTCTGCATGCACACGGATAGCATAGAATATTAGACAAGGCATCAGGCCCAGATGGCTACGTGTATATTTTTTCCCCGTTAGCTGTTTGATGGTGCGGAGCTTGCGTTAGGCTTCTTGGAGCTCCCCCGCAGTTGGATGCACTTTTTAGTGTCATTTGTGAAAATGGTACGTATTTGTGGTGAGAAATGGGAGGTCTTCAGACAGTAAAAGTGCATTTTAAACTTAATTAATAGACATTTAGTATTTATAAATTACGCGCATGAATTGATTTCTTAGATTCACCGAGCAATCACTGCTCTTTCATAATTCTCATCTAATGTAGACATGTACTGCTCTTTCATGGTTCTCATAACATCTCATGTGCCACAATACAATTTTATATAAATTGTAAGCATGGAAGTAAAGCATTTCTCTTAAATGAAAGTTTGCACCTACCACCCTGCCTAGATTGTGGCTATATCTGTTCAAATATAAAAACATTTCCTTTAACCATCGTCACAACTCTAATGTTTTGATGCAATAGCAGTAAGTTTAATAAAACTCCTGAATGTAGCCAAAGAGGAATCATAAAGGAAAATCTAAATTTGCTTAAGGATTCTTTCCTGATCTAACAACATGCATACATTTGATATATCAAGCAAACTGTCGCATAAACTTCACAACAGATCAAATCAATACACATGATGCTTATTGTTGGCACAAAAGAAAAGGAATAGCGGACAGACGATGGCCCCTAATCTGAGTACAGAAAGAATACAAATATGATTGTGCTGATTGAAGTTCTGTATTCCAAATAGATACTAGAAAAAAGGTTGGTTCCATAACCCTGCACTAAACTTCTCAAAAAATTGATTTATAGATAATGATAATTCTGTGCAACGGAAAAGCCACCACAAGCAAGTGCTCAGCAGACAGATGATCCATCAAGTACCACCAACCATTAGCCTAGATTATGGACTGACTGCATGCAAATTTTGAGGCTACGATTCTGTTAAGTTAGTACCCGCCACATGTTGAACTTTCATTTCTTACATAAACAAATGGATGAAAGCACTCGTTAACCACGAGATAGACCAGGTTCTTGAAGATACGCATAGCCTTCTCTCATATCCACTTTGCATACATAAGCGACAACAGAAATACATAGACGGTAATAGAAAAAACAAAGATGGGGAATCTAAAAGATTACGTGGGCAAGAACTCACCAGGATGGAACCTTTTATTAAATTTTTTCTTTTCTTTTCTTTTCGTGGGCAGATAGGTACACATGGACTATTTCTGCAATGTTATACAATCCGAGAAATGGGCATTGCTTTTTCGCATGCTCTGGAATCAAGTTTGCCAAGATATCCATGGGAACTCCCTTCAGCTCAGCTTAAAACCAGCAAGGTGTCATGAATAAGCATCAACGCTGTTCTTGAAGAGCATTAAAGAGTCCATTAGATGTTAATAACACCTACCACGAGGCTTGAAGTTAAAGAGAGGAGGCAAGTAGCACCCGTTCGGCAATCGGATGCTTGGGTCTCGAAGCTCGTCGAAGAAAGGAATATTCACTGAGGACTCGCCAAAAAAATGAGGTAGGAAAAAAATGGGAGGTCTTCAGACAGTAAAAGTGCATTTTAAACTTAATTAATAGACATTTCGTATTTATAAATTACGCGCATGAATTGATTTCTTAGATTTATAAATTACGCAAAGCTCGTCGAAGAAATGAATATTCACTGAGGACTCGCCAAAAAAATGAGGTAGGAAAAAAGAGAGAAAAGGCAGATAAATTTGAACTTGCCGAAGTGCAGCGATTTGGAGAGTATTGGAGAAGCCTGGAGACGAGATCAACAGCTTCAGGTGGCATTCGTTTGTGGAAGACCTGATTGTATATTACCAAAGGGAAAATCAGATTAACTTCAGGTACATACGGGAAAGCACTGGTGGGGAAAAGACGCAAATGGGCATAAAAGGAGGCAAAATGGACAGCGGGATGATCAAATGAGCTTTGATCTGTGGGAACTTAAATTCGGGGTAGGTTGGATTCATGCATTTAATTTCATCTATTGTTGGGTTGCTTAATATCTGAAGTCAAGATGAAACTTTGCAACGCTAGTTATAGATATGACAGATTAAACAGAGAGACGATATATATTAAGAAATTTCACCTTGATAGTTTCAACTAGCTGGTCCACTCCACTCTCAACAGGAAATAGAGGCTGTGGAGGGTAATAAAGAAATGAATTTATAAAAAAGACAAGGATTGTAGTTCTCAAGGAAATTAGATGATTTTTAAGGAAGTAGTCATAAAATCCAAGAATACACCTGCCCTAGCAGGATTTCATCAAGAACACAACCAGCAGACCAGATGTCAATTGCTGTGGTACACTCGGTAGCACCAAATATAAGCTCAGGAGATCTATAGTATCACATACAGATATAAGATATATTTGGTCCCCGCTTCACCTATAAAACAAAGTGAACTTGAACATGTAACTACAGCTACCACAAATAATATGAATCTGGTACCACTACGAGAAAACCATACCAATACTTTTGCACTTCCAAAGTCGCATTACTTCAGCTGGTGTGTATGTCAATTGACCTGTTGCAGAAAGAAAATGTCCCCCTAATATCAGATGCATAATGCTAATAAATATATAAACGTATATATATACATTGTTTATCATTACCCACAAAAGATCAAACAACAAAATGCTCAACGTTCTCTACTGGCTTAAGAGTTTAAAGAATGAATCAGGCTGAATTTCATACAGCAGGCTTCTAGAATCTCAAAAAAAAAAAATATCAGATCCCTAAGTATTTCTTAAAATGCTGCCAAGATCTGCTACTAATTTAGAAAAATAATCAAATGAAAAAACAATAAAATTGTCATATCTTGCTATTGATATGTATCATACATCGTTTTCTATGATTATTGTATCGTATACCGTACGTAGGATAAATTTATCTTCTGCAATAATTAAGCATATATAACCAAGTATATCCCAAAAATATGTAGAGATCTATCTACACAAAATAATAAATAATGAAACCTGATAAGAATATGAAAATAGTAGTTACAAAGGTCAATACGAGTCGACTATGTCAGTAAGGGTTGGCAGGGCCTTTTCAAACGGTTGCAAGAGTGAAGCAAGCCTCATAAAATCGATGAGGATATGCGGATCCTTGAGGGTCAGTGAAGGTCGATACGCAATGCTTTACGAGCTCTAGCGATGATCAACATGGTTGTTTAGCATCATTGAGTGCGGCAAATATTGAAGGGCTTCAGCAAGCAGAAAGGAGAGATGAGATCTGATTGTTTCAGGTAAGAAAATGAATAATCAATTAATGTTACCCCTAAATATGAAAAGTATAAAATTTAAAACTAAATCTAACTTGATAAAACTAACCAAAACCTAACTTTTGACTGATGATATATAATACAATAAGACATCCATATCGTAAGATAGTATACATCTTTAATATGATAGTCCAATCTGTATCTAAAGCCATCATATCGTATTGTATGATACATATGATGTGTTTTGGATTTTCTGGCCCAGCAGGGGCATTTTCAGATTTTGGGGGTGGGGGGTTTTCGTAAAATCTGCAATTCTGTAATTGTTCTTTTATTTAAGCTAGTGCCGGCTAGGAGGGCGGTTATGCTTGATTATTTTGTGAAACCCGTTGTTCAAGGTGTCCACGAAAACTTTCCGGGAGATCTTAAGTTTTCATGTCGAATCAAAAGTTAGGATAAATGCCTATTCTCGAATCGGGTCTAGTTATCTTTTATGTTCAATTCTTATTATCAATAAGAATCCTTCTTTTCCCCCAAATCTCCTCTTTTTTCCCCATAAAATTCTCATCTTTCATCCAAAAAATCACATCTTTCACCATAAAGATCCCACCTTTATTCTACAAAAAGCCCTAGATCGTATCAACATATCACACATCATAAGAAATTAACTACTATGATTTACAATACCAGCACCCGTCACCTATTTCAAAAATTCAAACACATTGGACATAAGGGCCATTTATAAATCCCATATTCCAATTTTAATTATTTCAAAGGTAATGAAAAAAAATGAGATGTGTGTTAGGACTTTTCTCAATTTGCATATATTCTACTACAGGTTAGAGAACTAATAGATATTTAGCAAGCATAACAGAAGATTCCATGGTTTGATGTCCCTGTGGCAAACTCCAATGCTGACATAAATATAAGCCAGTACTCTAAAAATCTGCAGAACATGTGGAAGGGTATTAAACCTCTGCAGGTGATATCTCCATGACAACCAATGCATAACTATGTAATGCTAGAAATAGAGCAAGTAAAATCCAAAAACAAATTGTTGCACCAATGTTTGCTTACAAAAGTACCAGCAAAAAAGTGTCTCCAAAAAAATAGTATAAGCACATTCTAACCTGGTACGTGTATAGTTTCACATATATTAATGGCATACGCTGATTCATCTTGTTGTAATGTTTGATAACACGGTGGACGGTTTCAGGTACATATTCGAGTACCAGGTTAAGATACAGCTAATCCTTCTCAGTTGTTGAAAAGAAGCAATGCTTCAACGAGACAATATTTGGATGGTCAAGCAAGTGCATTGTCTGCAGCTCATGATTCGTATACCTCTTGTCTTGGAGAAACTTCTTTATTGCCACTGTCTCACCCGTCTCAAGGCACTTTGCCTAAATTACTGAAGAAGATCCAAGCAGGATGTAAGTTAGTCTCACGACATCGTAGCCACATAAAAGGGTAAAACCAACTGCATGCAGGTCAATTTACACACAAATAACTCGTTAAAAATCGGATTGTGCATTTCTGTAACTATTGACGATAGCAAAGGTCATTTCTGACCTGAAAGACAATTCCGAATGATCCATGCCCTACAGCACGCCAGCCACGTAGCTAATTGTCAACAAGTAAAATAAATGGACTCAATTTGAGTTATATAAACATTTATTTATGAAGTTGAGAATATGCATGAATGCTAAAACGAAACAAAATGGCATTGCATATATCCATGGGATTTCTTTCTTTTACGTAAATTTAGTTGATTACCTTTTTGGGTGTCCATTTCTGCCACCAATCATGGTTACAAACTTACAATTATGTGGCATGTCTCTGTAACATTTCCATCAACCACAGTCGCTTCCACTTCCTGTAATAATGCATCAAAGTATTAAATTGCTGTGTAACCGGGACAAATAGTAAGTACAAGCAACGTATTCTGTCATCTACCTTATCGTCTCTTATTTTCATAGCATTCATCTCATCTGGCAACCTATCAACAGCAACATTAATGCCATTGCAATTTGTCGTCAACATCGGCACCACACTGTTTGAAGACATCTGCTAAAATTACAAACTTAGAGGTCCATAGTTTAAGTCCCCTCTATAAGCACTGTGTCAGCAATGACCAAATCAATTACCTGTGTGCAAATTACGATTAAGAATGTAGTCTTAATAATTACTCCTCTGCAAACAAAACTATATGGAAGTAGTTCAAAAAGAAAGACCCAAAGCTGTCTAGCATTATATTCCACTTGTTTAAACAGCCCCAGGGGATATAAACAAAACTATCAATATTTATATTTATGTGAAAGCAACATTTGATAATCGAATGCCAGAACGTTTTTATACTCGAATGCAGAGTGATTGGCTGACATCATGCATTTCATAAACCACGCACACCGATATGGTGAACTTAGTGACATGTAGAGCATTAGTTCCAGATGACATGTAGAGCATTAGTTCCAGATAACAACTAAATAAGGTAATTTATATATGAAATAAATGTCATAAAACTTGGTCTCCGCCATCTCCCAATCAGCTGTTCCCGATCCACAGCACTCCGAACCAAGTAATCATGTTACTTTTATCCTAGTAAAAGGAGCTCTAAGTGAAGAAAAGACACATTATAATTGCAATATAAAGCATATAACCCTAGAACTTTTGTATATGAATTAATTCAATTAACACCTACATAAATCCTGATAACAGCTTGCGAATAAGAGAGCCGGTTCTTAGAAGCGTGCCATTAAAGACAATGACACAGCAAAACTTCGAGCCCCTTAAAATCCACTATCAGCAAACTGTTAACATTTCGAGTACGTGATTCGCGAATCAGTTCCGAAATGAACACAAGTTCTTAAGCACAAAAGAATCATGAAAATATGAATGACTTCAGAACATAAGTTTGCAACTAGCCATCACTTCAAAATTAAATTTTCAGCCTCGAAATGAACCCACCATGTCATGAGCAAAGATCTAAAGACATAAGAGATGAATTCAAACAACAACAAAATACAACCTAAAGTCGCCTCTTTAGCACAAATTTCAAGTCAATTCAGATCAGCCCAAAGATTCGAGCTTTAAGCTCGAAGGACTAGCTTACTAAAAGCAGAACAATAAGCTAAAAAAATTACATCGCAAGATCAAATCCAGACCCGCGTGGCGATCTAAAAACAAAACTAACTAAAAATACAGAAAATTCATCAAAAAGACAATGAGATTGGCAAATTAAGCACAGAGAAGAGAATCAAACGGAAGAGTAGGCGATTCTCACGAGATCTCCAGGATGCTTCGGCCGTCGCCGTCGCCGTCGCCGTCAAGTGAATCTAGGAGGAGAGCGAGCGAGACCGATTTGTCTTCAATTGACGAATCCTAGCGTTCGGGGGGCGAGAGAAGTTAGAAGGGGAAAAGACGTTAATTTGTTTTATTCGTTTAAGAAAACTATTATGTGCAAATATGAAGCAAAAAAGAATTTTCGGGGAACAAGAATGCAAATGCCATCCAAAATATGCTTTAAAAAAGTTAATAAAATTGAAATTTTAAAAGAATCATGAAAATATGAATGACTTCAGAACATAAGTTTGCAACTAGCCATCACTTCAAAATTAAATTTTCAGCCTCGAAATGAACCCACCATGTCATGAGCAAAGATCTAAAGACATAAGAGATGAATTCAAACAACAACAAAATACAACCTAAAGTCGCCTCTTTAGCACAAATTTCAAGTCAATTCAGATCAGCCCAAAGATTCGAGCTTTAAGCTCGAAGGACTAGCTTACTAAAAGCAGAACAATAAGCTAAAAAAATTACATCGCAAGATCAAATCCAGACCCGCGTGGCGATCTAAAAACATCAAAAAGACAATGAGATTGGCAAATTAAGCACAGAGAAGAGAATCAAACGGAAGAGTAGGCGATTCTCACGAGATCTCCAGGATGCTTCGGCCGTCGCCGTCGCCGTCGCCGTCAAGTGAATCTAGGAGGAGAGCGAGCGAGACCGATTTGTCTTCAATTGACGAATCCTAGCGTTCGGGGGGCGAGAGAGAGTTAGAAGGGGAAAAGACGTTAATTTGTTTTATTCGTTTAAGAAAACTATTATGTGCAAATATGAAGCAAAAAAGAATTTTCGGGGAACAAGAATGCAAATGCCATCCAAAATATGCTTTAAAAAAGTTAATAAAATTGAAATTTTAAAAAAATTGGAGATGCGGGGTATCGATCCCCGTACCTCTCGCATGCTAAGCGAGCGCTCTACCATCTGAGCTACATCCCCTTAACTGTTGTCTTGATGAACACATTCTTCATATTGTAAATATTACAGCTTAATTTATAGCCAACCCTCACCATATCAAAGCAAGTACAGATTTGATGATTAATGATTAATGCCCTCATGTAGCTCGTCCTTGGTTTGAAGGATCACTGGACTAACTCTGGGTCAAATTAGAGAGGCATATATAATTGTCTCATGAATCATTCCCCAAATTCGGCATTAACTTCATTTTTCCAACGTCACATTACAATCCAGCATCAGATACACAATCATACAACAACATTTGATGGTTTTCAAGGGAGGGGGGAAAATATAAATAGAAATACAGCCTACACATTTTTAATCCACATCATACAGCTTAGATGATACAACACATACAACACACACATTCTGCAAATTAAACCTATTGATGCAAGCTTTGTTGGGCCTCAGCTCAGGTAAAAAAGAAAATGCGAGGCTCAAATGTACCACTGGACTATTCACAACATATTGCTTCGCCTTCTCTCTGCAGCTTTTCCCATAGGCATAGCAGCAGCCTAGGCCCCTGGTAGTGAGCAAGGATGTAATCCGGGTCACAACCGACGTTGTGAAAGCGATCATCATTCACATAGTTCACTTCTTGACCGCTGTTCTTGTATTCTTGGATCCAAATACCCATCGCCACATCTTCTAGTTTGAACAGCTGAATATATACATCAAAGAAGAAAGTTTTGCCGTTCAGTAGGCATAATTTTGAAGTGATGATGATGGTTACAATGCTGAAGTACTACTAAAGAAGACGACTGGAAGTATAAGCCCTTATCGTATAAATACGTGTCCATACAAAATATGCGCACTGGAAACTGTTGATCAGACATGAAATAAAAAACTTCAGGAAACATACATATTCTTAATGCCTGATGAATATACACGGATGCAGCTGGACTGATATTTTTTAACAAACAATAAACAAGTTGCTTGAAGTTATTACTGTAAATAGTTTAAACATGGAATTTTAAATATGAGATTTCTTGCTTCATGTCACTCAACGGATGGTTAATTTGCATCATGATCTCGCTCTAAAGAATATGAATAGGTCGTGTGCTTCAAAGTAATTCAGGTGTTATACTTTCTTATTTTCGCATTCATGTTCCAGTCCTAAATATGCATATACAACTAATACATTTAGTGCACCCATAAAATTATATCTTTTATTCATGTGGACAGCCATATGCTGTACAAAGAAAGCCGTCCTAGAAAAACGAATTGCCATGGTATATTTTTTATTATAATAAACATGATTACTGGCCATCACCATGGATCTTTCCTGCATCATCTATAAGCACATCATGTAGGGTATTCGTATGGATCAGCAAGGCGGAACCCTATTGTCCCATGCAAAATTATACATTAGTCCTTTATTTAGAAGCTTTGTATATGACTACATTTGTACATAGGAAATTAATAAGAGATCACATGTTGACTTGGTTGTATGGGGTTTTCACCCAAAAAATGCTGATTTAGTAACTGCACTGCTAATATGGCCGAAATTGACATGTTGGGCCCACCGGAAAAAGCCACATATGTTGTTCTCTATTAGTACCAAAGTAGTACCATATTTGCACCGCGACAATCATACCTAATATCATCGCTGTAAAATTTTCATTTTATGATCTATGCCCTACACCATGACAAATATGCTTTTGTTGGCCACATTCGGATGGTTAAAAAAGACAGCTTGGAGTTGAGGAAACATGGTATAATGTATCTTACTCTAAGTGTTCGTTCTTGGTGTCCAAAAACAATAAACTTGGCAATATCCCTTGAGATAATGTATCCAGGACCATGAGCCCAGGGAGGATAGGTCTCATGTGGCCATTCCTTCAAATCAAAAGAACATAAAATAATTAGTTATCATATATGGTTGGAAGATTACCCTAGACTAGAAGGCAGAATTCATCGGAAAAGTATCTACCTCTGGACTGATGAACCATTTACTATCCTTATCTCTTTCTGGGGAAGATTCAAAGGAGATTAGACCATATAAAAGCCCACGAGAAACTCCTTTTTTTAGGCTAGACAGGATTTCGTCAATCCTGACAAAAGCATCATCATCTGTTTTCATAATATACTTGGCTGGAATAACTTTGGTCTGCAGAATTCAAAAACAGAAATATTTCTCGATAAGTCATCTGAATGAAAATGAGAGAGCTGAAAGTTTACATGGCTAGATAAAATAGAGGGTTATGATAGTAATTCCATTGTATTATAATTGAAGAAATATATAAGAAGGAGATATACGATCGGAGAGAGAGATAAGAGAAACCGACAATGTTTTCATTAGCCTCAATGGGTTTATATAGATTACATAGTGACTGTTGGAATGCCAACATGTATGACTCTTGGGATATCAATGTGTGTCTCTTGGGTAATGAACGGTTGCATTCCTTGGGATGCCAACCGTTGTGTCTGTTGAGGAACCAATGCGTCCCTTGGGAAGAGGAGATGGTGTTATCTCTTTACACGCCCCCGCAAACTGAGCGGCAGAGATGACGAACAGTTTGTCCCGGAGAAGTTCGAACCGTAGAGTCGGGAGGCTCTTTGTGAAGATGTCAGCAGGATTATCCTCGGTGGATATGTGTCGAACACGAATATTGTTGGAGGTGACTTGCTCACGAATGAAGTGGTAGTCGATAGCGAAGTGCTTCGTTCGAGAGTGAAAGACCAGATTGGATGATAACGAAAGAGCCGACTTGTTGTCACACCAGAGAAGAGGGGTATCCTGGAGAGGAATCTTCAGATCTGTCAGGAGAAGTTGGAGCCAAATGATGTCCTTAGCAGTCAAGGACAACGAGCGATATTCAGACTCTGTGGAGCTATGAGAGATGGAGGACTGCTTCTTAGCGCTCCAAGTGAGTGGGTTTCGGCCAAGGAAAACGCAGAAACCACTGATAGAACGTCGATCAGTGGGATCACCAGCCCAGTCAGCATCAGAAAAAGCAACAAGTGACAGCGGACTGTGGCGAAAGAGGATGCCATGAGTCGGAGTAGATTGGAGATACCGCAGAATACGTTTGGCAGCAGTGAGATGAGATTCGCATGGACTGTGAAGAAACTGACAGACCCGATTGACGGCAAACACAATATCTGGACGGGTCAGTATGAGATACTGAAGGGCGCCAACAATGCTGCGGTAGTAAGAACCATCTGAGAGAGGAGGATCCGGGTGAACATGTGACAGCTTAGCCGAGACAGGAGTTCGGGCAGGTTTGCAATTGGCAAGTCCCGCTCGTTGAAGGAGGTCTTTAGTATACTTAGTTTGGTGGACGAAGCTACCATGACGGTGTCGTTGTATTTCCAGACCAAAGAAGTAGGAGAGGTCGCCAAGGTCTTTAAGGGAGAATTCTTGAGATAATAAGGTGATGAATTGAGGGATATACGAGGAAGAGGATCCAGTGATGAGAATATCATCCACATAGAGCAAGATCACTGTAGTCTGACCATTGTAGTGCCGAATGAAGAGGGAGGAGTCGGCGATGCTGGGAATGAAGCCATGGAGACGAATGAAGGTTGAAAAACGGGCGTACCACTGTCTCGGTGCCTGTTTGAGGCCATACAAGGCCTTCCGGAGTTTGCAGACGTGGTGAGGGAAGGAAGGATCAAAAAAGCCCGCCGGCTGCTCCATGTAGAGGTCCTCTTCAATATTGCCATGTAGGAAGGCATTGGAGACATCGAGCTGTTTGACGGGCCAATCGAAGTGAAGAGCGAGTGCAATCAGAAGGCGGATGGAGCCATGTTTGGCCACAAGACTGAATGTTTGAGCATAGTCAAGGCATTCCTTTTGGTGGAAGCCCTTGGCAACCAACCGGGCCTTGTAGCGAGCAATAGACCCCATGACGTCCCGCTTGATTTTGTATACCCACTTGCAGCCGATGATGTTGGATGTAGAGGGGGGGACAACCAGATCCCAAGTCTGTTGACGGGTGAGGGCATCGAATTCAGATTGCATGGCAGCGATCCAGTGGGGATGTTTGGAAGCTTCTTTGAAGGAGAGAGGTTCCTCAGATGTGATGGCAGCATGGAGATTAAGAGGTTGGCGAGGGCGGAAAGTGCCAACCATAGAGCGGGTAGTCATGGGATGAGTGGGAAGAGGGGCAGGCGGATGAGAACTCGTTGGAGGTGGAGTGGGAGGAGGTGTATCGGGGAGGTAGGCTGTAGGATGGGTTGTCGGTGTTTGATGGGCTATGAGATGTGGGAGAGGTTGCCTGGGAACAAGAGGAGTGAGATGGGGTGTATTGGGAGTAGGGGTAGCTATTTGGGAAGCGGAAGCGGGAGAGAAAGGAGTGTCGGGGAAGGCATCGGGACAGGGATGTCTCGGAGAAGTCTCGGGACATGATGGTCCGGGAGGAGAGCGCTCAGGAGGACTCGTCTGGGGAGATGAGGTCCCGGGAGGACTCATGCCTGGTTGGAAGTAGGGAAAATTCTGTTCTTCAAAGTGAACATGCCGGGTGAGGTAGATGCGTCTGGTTTTTAGCTCCATGCATTTGTAGGCCTTCATATTGTCCGGATAACCAAGGAAGACGCATGGTTAAGATCGTGGCTCAAGTTTGTCACCCGCATAAGGTCGAAGGCAGGGAAAACAAAGACAACCAAATGTGCGCATCCACTTATAATCTGGGAGCCGATGATGTAGAATCTCAAGAGGAGACTTGTTCTGCTGAGTAGAGGATGGTAGACGGTTGATCAGATATACGGCCGTCTTTGCTGCATCTGGCCAATGTTGTTTGGGCATGGAAGCAGTTAGAAGTAAAGCAAGTGTTGTTTCGATTATATGTCGGTGTTTTCGTTCTGCGACACCATTTTGTTCCGGAGTGTATGGTGCAGATGTTTGGTGTATGATACCAAGGCGATGAAATAGGGAAGAAAACTGGTTGTTGACAAACTCGCCCCCGCTGTCAGAACGAAAAATTTTGATTTTGGTGTTGAACTGTCGTTCAGCCATGACTTGAAAAGACTGAAAAGCAGCAAACACATCGGATTTGTGATAAAGAGGATAGAGCCAAGTATATCGAGAGAAATCATCAATGAAAATAACATAGAATCTATATCCCTTTATCGATTGAATAGGAGCAGGGCCCCATACATCAGAATGAATTAAAGCAAGGGGAGTTTTGGATCTTGATTCAGACAGAGGGAATGGGAGTTTATGACTCTTGCTCATAGAGCAATGAGAACAAGACTTCAGGGGAGACAGCTTGACAGATAGACCGGAGGCGATCTTTGAGACAACAGGAGAAGCTGGATGACCAAGTCTGGTGTGCCAAAGATCACCCGAGGAAGAAGATGCAAAGAAGGAGACTGGTTCTGAATGAAGTGGATAGAGCCCATTTCTACTCGGTCCGTGGAGAAGAATTTGACCGGTGTCTATGTCCTGAACAATAAAACCAGTAGAGAAGAATTTAATGAAACAGTTGTTATCTTTGGTGAATTTGTAAACTGAGAGTAGGTTTTTGGAAAACTCAGGAGCATGGAGAATGTCAGGAAGAAGTAAAGGAGACCGAAGCGAGGGGATAGAAGAGGAGCCAATGTTGGCAATAGGAGCAGAAACCCCAGTACCAACAGTGATCCTTTTATTACCAGTGTAAGGAGTCGAGGATTCAAGATGTCACGCAGTAGAAGTGATGTGGTCAGTGGCCCCAGTGTCAAGAAACCAGTTTGTCTCCGCAGAGGGAGTGCTTTGAGAGACATGCGCTTCTGGTTTGTGGACATGCTCATGAATCCAGAAGCAATCAAGTGTGATGATTTGGTTTCCCACATACTTGGCATGGAATAGGGCAACCAGTCGGATCGGTAGGGATACGACGCCTAGATCTCCCGGTTTGTGCTGGGGATCTGCCTGGAGTAGGGAGTAATGGAGGGCGAGATTGACTCAAATGAGATGCCCCACGTCCACGACCGCCACGATTACTCGGGACATGTCCTGAGTAGGAGCGATACTGTCTTGAGCGGTTGTCCCGATGGCTGTAGTTGGTGAAGAGAGCAGAAGTGTTATCCGGAACGAGAGTTGTCCCGGAGGTTGGTAACGTCTCGGAAGATGGTGCGTGACGTTGCAACAGCATATTAGCTTCTTCAGCAATAAGGCTACTCCAAAGTTCTTCCACCGTGTATGGTATCCCGCGATTGCGAGCCATAACACGGAAGGAATTATAAGTAGAGGGAAGACCGTGAAGCGTCTGTCGGAGAACTTGTCGGGTGGTGACAGTATCGGGACCAGCCGTTTGTAGTTGATCGTAAATGTTCTTTGCACGGTCCAAATAGGCTGTCATGGATTCGTTTTCCATGGTGAGGTTGTTGAGTTTGTCTTGGAGAAGTTCAATGTGACCTTCGGAAAGAATGGCGTAACGTTGCTCCAATTTCGTCCAGAGAATACGAGAGGACGTTACACCGAGAATAATACCAAGGGCGGAGGTGGTAAGGGTTGCTTGAAGACAAATACAGAGGTGCTGATCAGTGATCAACCACTCTTGAAACTTTGGATTTGGGATAGGAGGAAGAGGTTCAGTGGTGGTGGAGCGAGGATCTGGTATAGTAGGAGAAGGGGAGGATAGAGTTCCGTCGACATACCCAAGGAAGCCATGAGCGTTGAGAACGCCGGTGACTTGAGACTTCCAGAGAATGTAGTTGGTGGAGTCAAGGCGAGTGGTAATGAGATTTGGAAATTTGGAGATGAGAAACTTAAGGTTGGGAGAGATCGGTTCCATTGGATACCGACGAAGGGGACGACCGGTTAGGGAGGATGCTCCGATACCATGAAGAAATATAGAAAAAGGAGATATACGATCGGAGAGAGATAAGAGAAACCGACAATGTTTTCATTAGCCTCAATGGGTTTATATAGATTACATAATGACTGTTGGAATGCCAACAGGTATGACTCTTGGAATATCAATGGGTGTCTCTTGGGTAATGAACGGTTGCATTCCTTGGGATGCCAACCGTTGTGTCTGTTGGGGAACCAATGCGTCCCTTCGGAAGAGGAGATGGTGTTATCTATTTACAATAATCACATTTGTAAGGCTTTTCAGAAATCCGGTTATTACATCAAAGTCAAGTTCAATTGAAATATCAGAGAAGAAAACTCAAAAGCCCAGACGTTTTCAAAAATTTAAAACCTTCAGTGATAGACATTCTTACCCCAAGAATGCAAACAGCTACCGTCTTCAAAGTGATCAAGCTGTAATAGTCCACGAAAGGCATCAGCTGTATATCACCGTATGTCTGAGCTTCTTTCCACAATTCCAAATTTACTTGCTTGTTCTTGTGCTGAAAATGGTAAGAAGGATACACACAATCACAGGGCAGCATTCATACCTTACAATTTACATTAATACATAGATAATTCTACCAGTTTAATCAAATAACAAACTAACAACATACCATCTACTACATAAGGGAAAACATGTGTGATTTATGCAAAAGAGGAAACAACATAGTTTTTAAACACCTGTGCTGCAAAACACAAGTGCGTGCAAGGAAGTGAGCGGGTGTGCACCCACGCATCCAAGCAAATTCACACTCACAGATGAAAAGGCCAGAACAGAAATACAAAAAGAATGAATGAATGAGTGAAGTAATGCCGTAAGAGAAACTATAAAGTCCATAGATAAATGAGGAATTATTCAAATCTAGAGTACCCAAGTCAGCTACACTATAATATGGCGCCCCGTGAAAAATCTCTCCAGTCATATTTCAATGTAATATATATTTTCAGTATTGTATTTATCAAACCAAACCAAACTGATGCGGTGCGGGTCCAGCAAGGGGGTGTGGCAAAGTCAGGTCTGCGGGTTTACCAAAGGAGGAGACGCGGATCCACCACGGGCCCGGTGGCAACCTCGCAGTTCCGTGACGAGGAGGGGGTTTGCTTTTGTAAATCGACTATTCGCTAATCACCCCCCTTAAGCAATGGGCCGGCCGGCCACAGGGAGATATCAAATGAATGAATTTGTAAGTTGATTTATCCCTTAAACCCTAGATTATATTCCTAAGTAATTGTCTTCAATTCCTTAGTGTTAATTAGCCTTTAGATCCATTTTAGTAGCTTTCATTAATTGTTTCATATCTGCGATTCATATTAAAAATACCATTTTTATCATTTCACTTTCCAAAAAACCTATTTTTATTTGACTAAAAAGCCATAGACGTATCAATTTGGTATCAAAGCGTGAGATCCATGACGAACACAAGGTCCAAGGAGCGGATCGAATTGTTGGAAGAGAGTATGGAAAAATTTGAGAGCGGAAGAGAGTTCTAAGGGTTGAAGAAGAATACGGATGATCAATTGTAACGACGTTTCGCACAAATGACGGAGATGATCCAACAATGTTCAGCGGCAAACGCAGCTCAGATGATGTAAAATTTAACGGCGACGATAGAAAAGCTAGATACAAGCAAAAAGGAGCCACCTTTGACAGTGTGGAATGAGAAAAATGTTATTTTTGACGAAGGGCTCCTCGACGACGCCGATACGGAAGACAAAGGTAACCTCGCAATAGATCAGCATCGCACGACAGATGTTGATGACTGGGAGGCCTTTCTGGCCACTTTCCCACCTCGGGGGGCCGCACCCCAGAGGGGGCCGACAGCACCTCCGGCTGCTCGGAGGAGGGCCACCGAACCCCCATGATCGTCGGCAATTGCCGGCCGCCCATCATGGGGCTCCGACGGCCCCAGGAGTTGCCGATGGGGCCCGCCGGCCCAAATCTGGGGCCGACAGGCAACGCCATCCCCATAGGGGCCTCGCCGAGCTTTCGGGGGACCGACAAGCCCCGCATGACCCTCCTGGGGGCCCACCGGCCCCTGTAGGGGACTGATTGGCCCCGCCACCCCATTCAGCGACGCAATGGGCCCAGTATAGGGCCCGACCGGTTCAGCCACCACCTTTTCAGCCACATACGGGCTCCGTGGGAGGATTTCAGCATCCAGTGGGACGTCAGCAACACTTGGGAGGATCGTCGACTCATCCCCCACCTTTTGGAGGAGTGACAGGAAATTGGTGAGGGCTCCAGGGCACATAGAGCACCTGAAGGAAACTACTGACGGCTACACAGAGATGATCGAGGTGGGGGAGCATCTTGGGGTGACTTGCCGTGGGATGGTGCAGATAGATGAGCTTGGGATCCAGCTGCATGGTATATACCTGAGAGACCACATATATTTCAGCCGATGCGCCCTGACCAGCCACAAGAGAGAGGCGGTTTTGCTGCAGAGAACCGGATGGGAAAGCTGAAGATGCCCATTTTTTAGGAAGGAGAACCAGACGAGTGGATGTACAGGGTAGAGAGATACTTTGAGGTGACCGTGATACATGAGGAGGACTGGCTCAGGGCAGTGGGAGTCTGCTTAAAAGGGGATGCAATGGGATGGTTTCGATGGACGCAACAGTATCGACTATTTCATACGTAGGAGCAGTGCCCCACTCTTTTGTTAGAGCGTTTTGGAGAGATACATGATGGACGAGCTTATAAGAGGCTGTATGTGTTACGGCATGAAGGGAGTGTCAGAGACTACATTAAAAAGTTCGAGACGCTATACAGAAGAGTTTAGGGAGTACTGATGTCATCCTGGTGATGATGTGGTTGCAGACATTGGAAAAAACCAAAACTAACTGGAAGCTGCTCAGATTGGAGTATCGGGACGGAGGAAGGATAGTTGTTTTACAGGAGGACCCCAGCTTATGTCGTTTCTTAGTGTCGTATAAGGCCATGACGTGTGATATACACACGGTAAGAGGAGGTTATCTAGTAGCGTTGCAGGCGGTGACAGTGGGGGAGCGTACTGAGGACCAGGCAAAGATGATGGCACCGGAGTTAGAGCAGCTATTGAGCCAGTATGAGGATATCTTTCAGACTCCGTAGGGACTGCCACCACCTAGAGATCATGAGCACGCCATAGTTTTGCAGGAGGGGTGTCTCCTATCGGTGTGCAGCCATATAGATACCCCCAGGTGTAGAAAGATGAGATCGAGAGACTGGTGTGTGACATGTTGCAGGCAGGAGTGATTCAGTCGAGTGAGTCCATTTTCTAGCCCAATCCTACGGTGAAGAAGAATGATGGCAGTTGGAGGTTCTGCGTTGATTATCGAGCTCTGAATAAGGAAACGGTGTCTGACAAGTTTCATATTCATGTGATCGACGAGCTTCTTGACGAGCTCCATGGGGCAGCATTATTTTCGAAGATTGACATGAAGTCAGGATATCATCATATCTGGATGAGGGCGGCCGACATGTCCAAGACAGCTTTCAGGACTCATGAGGAACACTGAGTTCCTCGGCATGCCGTTCGGCCTGTCGAATGCTCCAGCGACATTCCAGACTTTGATGAACAATGTATTTAGACCTTATTTACGGAGATTTGGCCTAGTATTCTTCGACGACATACTCATTTACAGTCGCGGTATGGAGGAGCATGTGGGACATTTACAGGCAGTTTTGCATGAGTTACAGGAGCATCAGCTTTCTGCTAATAAAAAGAAGTGCATCTTTGGACAGTCGCGGGTATAGTACTTGGGGGCACATTGTCTCAGCAGAGGGGGTGGCGACAGACCGGGAAAAGATTGCAGCGATGTTAGACTATCCACTACATACGACACTACGAGGCATGCGGGGATTCTTGGGCCTTACAGTGTACTACAGGAAATTTGTTCAGGGATACGGCTCGATAGCTTGGCCACTGACGGAGCAGCTTAAGGACAGTTTCCAGTGGGGTGAGGAGGCCACCAGGGCAATCGATGCCCTGAAGCAGGCGATGACAACTGTGCCAGTGTTAGCACTACCAGACTTCAGCAAGCCCTTTGTGATAGACACTGACGCTTCAGGAAATGGATTGGAGGTTGTGCTAATGCAGGACCAAAGGCCAGTAGTTTATTCCAGTCAGACTCTATCAGCACGAGCCAGGCTGAAATCAGTTTACAAAAGAGAGTTGATGGCAATTGTACTCTCCATTCAGAAGTGACGGACTTAATTACTTGGGAGGAGATTCATTGTGCGGATCGACCAGAGGAGTTTAAAATATCTACTGGAGCAGCGTATGGTCACCGAGGAGCATCAGAAATGGCTCTCCAAACTGGTTCATTATACCTTTGAGATACAATACATGCCAGGATTAGAGAACAAGGCAACAAATGCTTTGTCCCACAGAGAGGTGTCAGCAGAAGTGGCGGCCATATCAGTACTGGTCCTATTAGACTGGGAGCCTTTGGGCAGGGAGATTGAGGCTGATGAGGCGTTGGTTCATATATGAGAGGCACTGCAGCAGGGCTCAGCAGATTTTTCCGGGTACACTATGAGTGGGCAAAGGTTGCTCTATCAGGTAAGGCTGGTGATACCCAAGGAATCCATCCATATTCTTTTGATATTTCAGGAGTTCCATGGTAGCTCAGTAGGGGACATTCGGAGATACAACCGACATACAAAAGGATGTCTAAGGAGTTGTATTGGCCGGACATGAAGCGAGACATTGCTAGGATGATAGTAGAGTGTGACGTCTGCCAGCGTTATAATTATTTAACGATGGCTCCTGCATGACTACTACAGCCATTGGCCCTCACGGAGAGAGTTTGGGAGGATATTAGCATGGATTTTATGGGGCAACCGTGATTAGAGGGCTACAGTGTTATACTAGTAATGGTAGACCGCCTCAGCAAATATGCACAATTCGTGCCATTGAGGCATCGTTATACAGCAGTGACTGTAGCTACAGCTTTCATGAGGGAGGTGGTCCGCTTGCATGGGTTCTCTGCTTCTATAGTGTCAGATCGTGATAAAATTTTCATGAGCAGCTTTGGGAAGGAGTTGTTCAAGGTGCAGTGGACTAAGTTAAAAGGGAGCACTGCCTATCACCCGCAGACAGATGGCCAGACCGAGGTGCTGAATATGAGTGTGGAAACTTATTTGAGGTGCTTTACTTCAGATTCATCGAGACAGTGGGCCCAGTGGTTGGCATGGACGAAATATTGGTACAACTCGTACCACTCAACAGCGCAGAGCACCCCTCTTCCTATCCTTAATGGACGGGACCCTCCCCCGTTGATCAACTACAGCAAGGGCATGAATCCAGTGTCTCGAGTGGAGGCGCACCTAGAAGAGCGGGATAGACACCAGGAGGAGCTGAAGGGACATTTGTTGCGAGCCAAACAGATTATGAAGGCTAAAGCTGATAAGCACAGAAGAGATGTACAGTTTGCAGTAAGGGATCAGGTTTACCTCAAGCTGTGACCCTACAGACAAAGAACACGTGCTCATATAAGCAATGAAAAGTTGGTGGCCTGCTACTATGGGCCATTTAAGGTTACCGCTCAGATCGGAAAGGTGGTGTATCGTTTGAAGTTACCTGCTACATCCACCATCCACCAAGTGTTCCATGTATCGCAATTACATCGGGCTATTGGAAACCACACTCTCTCGCATACTCTTCCTTCCACACTGACTGATGACATGGAGGTTTTGCTTGAGCAACATGAGCTTATCGGAGTTCGGCAGAACACAAAAGTGAAACAAGAGGTGCAGATCAGATGGCGAGGTCTGCCGGACTATGACGCTACTTGGGAGGCCCGTGAAGTGATACGAGACCAATTTCCAGAGTTCCACCTTGAGGACAAGGTGGCACTTGTATGATCTCCTGGCACACCAAATACACTAGAGGGGTGGTGAATAGTGTATATCACGACGAAATTGCAAATTTAAAAGTTAATAAAAAGTTGCAATAAGAGTGCGGAAGTAAATAAATACATTCCAGAGAATGGCAAACGCAAACACCAAGATTTATCCTGGTTCGGATCGTCGTAATCATACATCCAGACCTCTATCCCGTAGAGATTTCAATCCACTATAATACTTGCCCCCACAAACAGCATACAAAAATGGCGACACTCTCAGTGTCACAAACTTTGTACAATCTCTACACCAAGAGATTCAACTTACAAAAATGAAGAATGAAAACACCTAAAGCTTTGATGTGAATTTCAAATGGAATTCAAAGGAAATGTATTTAATTAAATTTCAACGTTTCTAGATTTTGGATGGAAGAAACAATCTTGAAGATTTCAGTTTTCAAATGAAGGAAAAATCAGAATTTTATTTCTCCAAATGAAACCAATGGCAGAACTTTCTCTTAAAAAGAATAGAATTAATATTCTAAAGAGGAAAGTTTGAAAAAGGAAGAAGTGAGTGAAAGAGAAGGGGTACCCATCTATTTATAAATCTGAGGAGTTATAACGGCCATATTTCAACAGCTATATACCATTCCCAACAGATAGAACAAAGCAATTGCGAAAAACGGTCAAAAACAGAATTAGCCTGCCAATGAAATTTTGTTGGTCGGCTAATTTTGAAACGACAAAAATTTGACCATTTGAAGTTACAGACGTGGAACTGATATAAAGAAAAAGTTAACCACCAAATTTCATGATCAAATTCGAAAAGGAAAAATTAGCCTGCTAACAAAAATGAATTGGTCGGCTAATTTTTTAAAGAGGAATTTTGAGATTCTGAAAAGCCTATATTGTAGATAAATGTTAGGAGAGACCCTAGTCATCTAACATAAGTCATCATCGGGCTTAAAACCTATAAAATGAAAAATACATGATTACATAAAAGTCGTAGATATAACTGTATCTGTATTTGAGAAGCCTTTGTGCAGGCAGTAACTAGTGATAATGTTCAAGGTGTAAATGCTGAGTAGCCAGCTATCTGCACAGAAAGAGTTAGTAATAATAATATTATTAAGTTTGTAGTATCAAAACCATATGGAATAGAGATATGGAATTATAGAATTCCAACATTCTCCCCATTTTTTATGATGACAAACTTTAATCAAAATGTATTAGAAATCTTGCATATTAGTAATCATGCATATTATTACTCACACTCCCCCTGAATTAATGCCTAAAGTCGTCATTGTATTTCTCATCATTTGTCATCCACAAAAAGTGGAATAAGGAAAAGAATTAATCAGAATAATTTTAATAGCATGTTGAAGGGTGGAAAGATAAAAAAACATAAAGTAAACACAAGATTCCATTAATACTTCGTAGAAGAACATTAACTTCAAACTAACAACAAAGGACCCACCTTACAAACAACAGACTAGCATTCTTAAAACCAAATACATACAAACAAACTAAGGCCAACCAAATGCGAAACAAGCTAAGCCCAAAAACAACCAAAAACTGTGAAACACCAAATTATCCATATCGAAATCAATTGCCAGGGAGCCAACTAAAGTACCAAACACCAAAACAGCAGGAGAGATGATCATTGAAGGGTCATCCAAACAACCAATCTTAGCGGCGAGGAGTGCCGCGACCAGGGGAGGTAGGGTTGCGATGGGTGGTGAGATGGGGAGACAGATCATGGTCGTCAAACAGAGAGAAAATTTAGGCCTGAGACTCTTGGATTTGGCCAAGGAGACAAGCATGAGTCTGAAATAGGGGTGAGCACGGTTTGCTCAAACCGCCCGAACCAAACCGAACCAAACCGCTATCCATCGGTATGGTTTGGTCTCAATCGTTGGAACCCGTCACTTATATGGTCTGCTTTGGTTTCACCCTGTTGAAACCGTTTAAACCGAACCGAACCGACTCCTAACATATATTATATATTGTGCTGGAAATCTGTTGGGATTTTAACCATAGTAGGAGAGCACGGTCTCAAAAAAAGAAGTTCATCTTGGTTAGCGCTACTACGCTCAAGTCCGGTTGACTGTGAGCTCAATATTTCTTATCGCGTTATCTGTAATTCTCTCTCTTTCTTGAATCTGATTGTCCTCTTAATTTCTTCTGCATTACGAGCATGCAGCAACGCATTTCATTCCATTTTCATTTAGTTGCTACTAACCCTCATATTTTGACCCATAGTTCTCAAAAAGACGTCATTACTTCCACTCCAACAACGCAATTGACCGTCAATTCAGCATCAAATACAATTTTGATACAACTTCTAGTGATGAATGCACCCTAACTGCTATAGAAAAATGAAAATACATATAACAATAATAACCGCACCTGTCGCAGTCACAGTTAGAACTCCTGCAAGCGGTGAAGTGCCTAATTTTTTCTGGTTTGATAAGGAGCACAGAAATGAAGCCATGTCATGAAATTATTTTAATGAAAAAGTCTATATTTAGCGAAATTGGGTATACGAGGGGATCTTCCGTCATCATATGTCTGAACCGCGGTTCCAAACCGAACCAAACCGCTCCAAGCGGTTTTCGTCGGCTCGAAAACCGTCGGTCTGGCGGTCTGGTTTGGTCTGGCCTGTGAGAAACTGCTACTTATATGGTCTGATTCGGTTTAGGTCCCAAACCGCCGGTTTGAGACCGTGCTCTCCCCTAGTCTGAAGTGTAGTGTCGTAAGAACTGAATTGATGTTGGACGCCCGTAAAACCATCACTGACGGTCTGAGGAGAGTGTCAACGTTGGAATTGAAACGACAAAGCATGGAGGAATTGCTCTGCCTCGAAGAAGAAACAATCTCGCGAGTGACACAAACTTTCTCGTGACGACGACCAGATGAACTCGGAGTGGTCGACGCAGGGGTTGCAGCCAGATCGGTCTCGTCGTCGTCATCAGATTGTGAGTCTGGGATATCTAGTTTCATGCTAGCATGAGTGGTGGCATCAAATTCAATAGGGTTCAAAATGGGGATATCGTCATGAGTGTTGATTTGGTAATGGCGCAGGATTAAGATGATGAGGCATTGGAGATAAAAATGTTGGGTTATTGGCTTGGCAAGATGGTGAAGGAGCACCACCGCCTAGTTAATGGGAAAGCCGTCCATTACGGCATTCACACTTAAGCAAACGAGTACTCATGTAGTTACGAGACCCGGATTTTGGAACCAAATTGTAGACGAAAATCTTAACGAGGAGGCGAGGTGTCGGATGAAGACGACTCGCGCTAAGTTATCGATAAAAAAGTAGTTGCGAGTTTGGAGAGGATGACGGAATCGGACATGGAAAATTCGAGGTCCTCATCGTTGGCCGGTGGAGGTGGATGATGTCGGCGAGGGTATGAGACTTGAGAACAATAGGAATTCCTTTGATCTGGGAGAAGACAGTAAAATCTCCTTGGTCGATTTGGGAGGTGAGATTTGCGTAAAATTCTCGAACGAGAAGAGGATAGTAGGAAACTTTCTGGTCGACCAATTTTACTGGTTTGTCCGTTCTTCTTCAAACTGTGTATGTTCAGTTTCTTCCGACTTCCGAACTTCCTGGTCAGTTTTTCTTCTCCATTCGGTTACTCAAACATATGCACGATTACTAATATGCAATATTGCTAATACATTTTGATTAAAGTTTGTCATCATTAAAAAGGGGGAGAATGTTGGAATTCTATAATCCATATCTCTATTTTCTATATGGTTTTGATATGACAAACTTAATATTATTATTACTACTACTACTAACTCTTTCTGTGCAGATAACGGGCTACTCAGCATTTACGCCTTGGACATTATCACTAGTTACTGCATGCACAAAGACTTCTCAAATACAGATACAGTCATATCTACGGCTTTTATGTACTCAATGTATTTTTCATTTTATAGGTTTTTAAGCCTGATGATTACTTATCTTTGATGACTAGGGTCTCTTCTAATATTTATCTACAACCTAGGCTTTTCAGAATCCCAAAATTCCTCTTTAAAAAATTAGCCAACCAATTAATTTTTGTTAGCATGCTAATTTTTCCTTTTCGAATTTGACACTTTTGGTGGGAGTAATGATGCGGTGCAGGTCCAGCAAGGAGGTGCGACAAAGCCAGGTCTGCGGGTTTACCAAAGGAGGAGATGCTAGTCCACCATGGGCCAGGTGGTAAACTCGTAGTTCCATGACGAGGAGAGGGTTGCCTCGTAAATCGATTATTCGCTAATCACCCCCATTAAGCAAAGGGCCGGCCGGCCCTAGGGAGATATTGAATGAATGAATATGTAATCTGATTTATCCCTTAAACCCTAGATTATTCCTAGCTAATTGTCTTCAATTCCTTAGTGTTAATTAGCCTTTGGATCCATTTTAGTAGCTTTCATTAATTGTTTCAGATCTGCAATTCATATTAAAAATCCCATTTTTATCTTTCCACTTCCCAAAAATCCTATTTTTATTCCACTAAAAATCCATAGACGTATCACAAACCTCAATAGTTCCTCCTTAGGAACTGTAATGTCTATAGATAAATGAGGAGCTATTCAATTATAGAATATGTACTTCTATGGCACCCATTGAAAACCTCACTTGTTTAATTTCGATGTAGCAATTATTTTAAGTATTGGATTTATCAAACCAAACCAACCCTTACAGCACATAGTAACACATTACTGCCTACTCTTCGTATATGATCTGAACTTTCAAAAACCCTCACCACATTCGCCAAGAAAGAAAACCAAATACGGTGTTCTGAACTCGGATAAATGGAGAAAATGATGCGCTTCATTGTTAAAGTCTAAGCAAAGTACTCACAGAGTACAAGGAGTTCGGAATGGGTTATAACTTGGCCAGTTGCTTGCAAAAATATGTAATGAATCACAACGACAAGATTGAAAGGTAATACCAAAATACACTGATTGCATTTGATTTGTAAGATACATGTGCCTATCAAATGGTATGAAAGCGAACCAGTCACTGAACTGGAAAGACCGACGAATCAGTCCTTCGTAGTTCAGCAATCAGGTCACAATAGTAGAAGGTCAAACTGGTCACCAAACTGGATAGACTGATGAATCAGTCTTTCGTAGGTCAGCAATCAGTTCACAATAGTTGAGGCTGGTTTATATAAGAGAATATATGAGAAGAATCTACACACGCATATATCTATTACACAATCGAGGAGTGTTTTTGAATTAGTTTGCTGACTAGGACAAAAATGTGAGTAGAAGAATGTTTGGGATTGAATCTTGAGATACCAATGGTTAGTATGAGAGTTTGTAAAATTTGGGGGGGACTCTAAAATTTGGGGGAACTAAATTTTGGGGAACTAAAAGTTCAAATTTTGGGGGAACTACATCTGGAAAAAAAACTAAATTCTGTCTGAACTAAAATCCTAATTTAAAATTTTATAGGTAATAAATCTGGAGGGAACGGGGATACTAAAATTTTAAATTTTGGTGGAAACTAATCTAAATGTAACAAAATTTTTGGAAAAACTAAAATTTTTGGGACGAACTAAATTCTATCGGGGAAACCAAATTTTAGTTTGAATGTGGTTAAAAAAATTGTTGGGATGGGGAACAATTTTGAATGAGTTTGTAAAAAATTTTGGTGGAGATTTTGAATGGGTTAATATATATATAGGAAAATGTGCATGTGCACGTGCACAGGCAGAAATACATGCGCACGCCCCCTCTGTTCAGGGTATGCAAGTATTTTTTTTGAATTTTTTGCAGTAGTTAGATATACTTGTTAGGTAGCTATCCACAAAATTTCAGGTCAAACAAACACCATTTGGGCATCGGAACATCCATCACAAAAACGTTGCGCAAAACTGTCCAGATCCAAAATTCAAAAAAAACTACTTAAACCCCCGAACAGAGGGGGCGTGCGCAGGTAATTCTGGACAGTTTTGCGCAACGTTTTTGTGATGGATGTTTCGATGCCCAAATGGTGTTTGTTTGACCTGAAATTTTGTGGGAAGCTACCTAACAAGTATATCTAACTACTGCAAAAAAAATTCAAAAAAATACTTAAACCCCCGAACAGAGGGGGCGTGCGCAGGTAATTCTGCCTGCGCACGTTCTTAGGTACATTTTTGGGATATATATATATATGGGAAAAAGGGATCCAAGGTGCCTCCTTAGATGAAATATAAGGAGGCGCCCCCCATTTCCATCATCTTCCACAATTTGTTTTCATGGGTTTGTTTGTTCACCTCATGGATGATCAATATACCAAATTTCAATGTATTCCAATACTTTTTGAGGCTCCATCTACCCCTTGCAACTTCAAGGTCTGAAAACATACTAAAAACTCATAAAGTTGCAAGGGGTAGATGGTGACTCAAAAAGTATTGGAATACCTTGAAATTTGGTATGATGATTATCCATGAGGTGAACAAAAAAGTATTGGAATACCTTGAAATTTGGTATAAATATATGATGATTATCCATGAGGTGAACAACTACATTACCACATGAAAAAAATTCAAAACAAATGCGGGAGATGGTGGAAAATAGGGGCACCTCCTTAGATTGAATCAAAGGAGGCACCCTAGATCCCTTTTAGCATATATATATATATATAAGAATAATGAGTATCATACGCCATATGAGAGATGGCATCATATGCCCTCTCACATAAAGCAACCAAGTACAAGCTCACATGAGCTTGTACTTGGTTGTACCCGTCCACTTTATGTGAGAGGGCATATGATGTCCTCTCTCATATGGCGTATGATACACATTATTCTATATCTATCTATTTATCTATCTATTATACATTTGACAACCTTTTTTAAATTCTAGAGCTGACTAGGACAAGATAAAGAGTGGCTGAGATTTGATCTTTGTAAATCAATAGTTGAGATTGGATTTTGTGAAAATTTTAGTGAGAAAACTTAAATTTTGGGGGGAAGAGTGTCTTGGAAACCAAAACTTTGAAATTAAAAGTGTATTGGAAAGATTGTGGAGATTAAATTTTGGGGGGAAAATTGTCTTGGGAACCAAAACTTTGAAATTAAAAGTGTCTTGAGAACGCTAATTTGTTGTTCTGCACCGCAGGCGCCCGCTAAATTTTTTTACGCTAAATTTTTTTACTGCACCGAATTTGTTGTTCCGCACCGGATGCGCTTGCACATTGTTTCGCGCCAACAAACGACGCCCGCACAATTTTTTAAAGCTAATTTGTTGCGAGCCAAAGGTGCCCGCGTCGAATTTGTTGTTCTACGCCGAATATGCATGCGCGTTGTTCTGCACCGAATTTATTGTTCCACTAAATTTTTTACGCTAATTTGTTGTTCCGCGCCGAAGACGCCCGCACCAAATTTGGTGTTCCACGTCGAAGGCGCTCGCGCGTTGTTCCATGCCAAAGGCGCCCGCGCTGAATTTGTTGTTTCGCGCCAAAGGCGCCCGCTAAATTTTTTTCGCTAATTTTTTGTTCTAAATTTGTTTACGCTAATTTATTGTTCCGCGCCGAAGGGGCCCATGCCGAAGGGGCTCGCTAAATTTTTACGCTAATTTGTTGTTCTACGCCAAAGGCCACCACGCCGAATTTGTTGTTCCGCACCAAATGCGATCGCGCGTTGTTCCGCACAAACAAACGACGACCGCACAATTTTTTAGGCTAATTTGTTGTTCCGCGCCGAATTTGTTGGTCCGCACCGAATGCGCTCGTGCGTTGTTCCGCACTAAATTTGTTATTCCACTATATTTTTTAGCTAATTTATTGTTCCGCACCAATAAACGACGGCCGCACAATTTTTTATGCTAATTTGTTATTCCGCGCCAAATGTGTCCACACCGAATTTGTTGTTCCACGTCGAATGCGCTCGCGCGTTGTTCGGCACCGAATTTGTTGTTCCACTAAATTTTTTATGCTAATTTGTTGGTCGGTGCCCGACGGCGCCCGCTAAATTTTTATGCTAATTTGGGGTTCCGCGCCGAAGGCGTCCGCGTCGAAGGGGCCGTGCAATTTTTTATGCTAATTTGTTCCGCGTCGAATTTGTTGTTCCGCACCGAATGCGCTCGCGCGTTGTTCCGCGCCAACAAACGGCGTCCGCACAATTTTTTTAAGCTAATTTGTTGTTCTGCGCCAAAGGTGCCCTCGTCGAATTTGTTGTTCCGCGCCAAATGCGCTCGCGCCTTGTTCCGCACCGAATTTATTGTTCAACTAAATTTTTTACGCTAACTTATTGTTCCGTGCCGAAAACGTCCACGTCGAATTTGTTGTTTCACGTTGAAGGCGCTCGCGCGTTGTTAACATCCCAAAACCTAAAACTGCCAATTATGGGGGAACCCTTAGGGGTATTTGACCCTTGATTTACCCGTTCCAAAAAGTTCTATTCTTCCAAAATTGTTGAATTTGTAATGGGTAGATCAATGGTCAAATAATATTGGATTCACGTGATTTTTAGTGTGGTGATCATCCATGATGTGTAAAACAAAACACAAAAAATTTCAAAAAAATTTAAATACAAAACCGGTCGTCAGCACGAGTTTCTCGCGCTGACAGCATATTTATCCGTTAGGGGTATTTGACCCTTGATTTACCCATTACAAAAAGTTCTATTCTTCCAAAATTGTTGAATTTGTAATGGGTAGATCGATGGTCAAATAATATTGGATTCACGTGATTTTTAGTGTGGTGATCATCCATGATGTGTAAAACAAAACACAAAAAATTTCAAAAAATTTTAAATACAA
The DNA here is from genome assembly GCA_030789695.1 of Scilla litardierei. NCBI lineage: Eukaryota > Viridiplantae > Streptophyta > Magnoliopsida > Asparagales > Asparagaceae > Scilla > Scilla litardierei. Next base: position 127,418,944 of record CM061137.1, read on the forward strand.
AACCGGTCGTCAGCACGAGTTTCTCGCGCTGACAGCATATTTACCTTATTCGTTATACCGTTATATATATACTAGAAATAACCTGTGCACACAATGCACGGAGCAAAAAACCCCCACGAAGAGGATGCAGTGAACGCGCGCAATCGGAAAGGAAAGAGATATGCGGGTGTGTGCCGGTATCGTCAAGGGAAAAAAATTGCAAAGTCAGAGGTTAAAGTGCAAAAAACCTTGGGGTGGCAAACATGTAAATAAGTGGATGTGTTTTTTTGGTTTTTTTGGGTTGAATGACAAACATGTAAATAAGTGAGGTTGTGTTTTTTGAGGGGATGGAAAACTTGTAAATAAGTGGCTTGGTGTGAGTTTTTGTGTGAGGTGAAGGGTGAGGTTTGGGGATGATGTGAGGTGGGGCCCACCTTTGTCCTAGTCATATTTTAGCCTCCACATCGGACAACTTCACCAATTGTATAATAGATAGAAATATATATATGTGTGTGATCTTGTGTGAAAATTTCACAAAAGATCACCATGCGAAAAGACTTTTTTTGAAATTATTTTGCAAATTTTTTGATGTTAAATCCATACAATTATATACCCCAGAGAAAATCATCGATGAACCCTAAAGGGATTTAAGCATCTCTCCAACCATTATAAAATTTAACAGTTTCCGAATACTAGAATTTTTGTAATGCCATGATCGAGGGTCAAATCATATTATTGTTCACCAACTATTTCTTGTGCGGTGTATAAATGCATGAAGTGAACAATAAAAAAATTCAAAAAAATAAAAATAACTCCGCACAGAAATTTCCATGCGAAATTTTTTCTATATATATGAGACTAATGTGTATCATATTACATATGATGTAAAGCCTCATGGTCGACTATAAAACTCTCCCCTCGGCTATATTTTAAAAGATTGGAACTGTTTATTTTGATCTACACACTGTAGAACTCCAAAAACCAGAATATTGAACCCAATGAGTTTTGCACGTTCGTCCCCCCATTCCATTCATCAAAATTTAACGGAAATTTTTGTGCCGGGTGGATGAACGTGTAAAACACCTTGGGTTCACATGATAATGGGTGTTTTGAGGTTTTTGAATAAGAAGATCAAAATGAACAATTTCAATCCTTCAAAAAGGTATCGGAGTGTGTAGTTTTGGAGGCTGCATATGAGGCTTTACATCATATGTCATATGAATACCAATATTATATGTGTGTGTACTTGTCAACCTTGTAACAATAACATGTTGTTGCTGCATACGATGATATGAGTTATTTTTCCAACCTAGCACAGGTTTGAATCTTACTTGTAGCCTCTTGTCAATTTTCATTACGTCAATGGGTGTTAAAACTATTTTTATTCCTTGAACCTGGTGGTTGCATTTTACTAAAACCTGCCAATTCGGGCATTTTTTATAAATTTTCTTGGACAATTGATCATCTAGACTGGCAGTTGGACCAGTCAATCCGGTTCAGATTTAACGACATTTCTCCTAGCTACTCAAAAAATATTGTGATACTTTCAATATACACAGTTAACTTACAAGACCTGTGATGAAACGAACAGCAACATCCCCTGAGCGAACTGCTTCATACTGCATCCATGATCTCCTCAATGCCATCCGCCGCTCAAAATTGTTCCCAGTTGAGAAAACCCCAACAAGCATCAACAACCTTCTCTTAGGAAGTGAAGGAGCTTTTAGCCTCTGAACATCAGCAATTAAATCAAGATCCTCGGATACTGGCAAGCCATTCACCAGCACTGACATGAGATTCAAATCACCTTTCACCCTTACATTGCTGGCTGACCAAGGATCAAGCCTCTGAAAAAATTTACAGATATCATTAAAGATAAACTGTCACTATCTTTGCCAGAGAATGCACCATTGAGGAACTCTTACCTCCCTGTATAGGTAAGAAGTCTCGTGCCTCCCGTTCACTGTCATGTGGAATCCCTCAATTCCAACCCATAACGTGGCTGTGAATGGATGCCCTTCCATGAATGGAGGGTTGGAACTCAAGTGAGCATTCCTCTTTGTGGGCTCTACGAGTATCTTGCTATCAGTTATACTTCCATTTAGATTCTCTTGAATGGCGCTCTCACCCCACTGCTCATTGCAGCGAATGAGACCATCAACTGTACTAATTTGGAATCCAAACCAGTAACAAATCTACAAAAATTAGTTATTTTAAATTTAACTAAAGCACATAAGATCTGCTAAATTATTATAAATTAGCAACAGTTTCTAGCATTTGTGCTTCAATCCATTTGTCAATACTTCTAATGCGCATAGAAATTTTACCATGATTAAGGTGTAGTTCAAAGGCAGTTGCTAAAACCATCACTTTTTGCTGAAATCTCAATGAGAAGTATTTATATACCGCTACTGCTGTAAATAAAGAAGTTTAATGGTTGCACATAAAAGGCTTTCCTACATTCAGGTCTTCAAATGGGAAATTCTTCGGAGTACAAATCTGCTGGCATTACTGGAATTCTGACATGTTTGTTAAAGACATTGTCATTCAACTAAATTTCAAAGAGTAAATAAATTTTCTAATGTTGCACCACATTGAAGTGGTATACTCAAGTAGCAATTGAAAAAAGCTCCAGTCTTTAGCCCTTGAGATGAAAACTTAATGAACATTGCAAATTTGGGTAATTACTTTAAAGCTAATCTAAAATGATTGTTGGATCTCTCACCAGTTGACGAAACACTAAATTTACAACGTTGCATAGAACTTCTATATAAATTCAATGGCCATATGAACCTCAATGTTTGTAAGCAATTGGCATTATAATTCAATGTGCATCTTAAAAGGGTCTGATAAGAATCAAATCTATACATCAAGTTCCCAAATTTCCAAAAGCAAATACCTTTCAAATTGCTAACATTGGCACCTATCCCACGACCTGGGCACCACTCCCACTCTCCCATACCACCCTCCGGCCTCCAGGAGCTCTGACTCACAACCACCTCATCCCCTCCAATGCTCACATTGACTCTAAGTACCACCGGTAGCTCACCGCCATCACCGTTACCATCACCAACAAGCTCGAACCCGAACCGACTGCTTCCATTCCTCCCAACAGGCACCGCAACAATTGTCACCGCTGAATCCTGAATCAACCCACAAGGAATATCCACAACACTCCCATTCCCAATTACAGAAAAAGGGCACTTCTTTCTCACCTCCCCAACTCCAAAGCCTGCATCCTTTTCTGCTTTAATACCCGCGACGAGTTCTCTCCACGCAATGGAGGCCTCTTTGACGCCGTCCGCAGTGGCCGGGAGGGCATCGGGCCTGGAAAGCAAGGGGAGCATGTGTGGCCATATAAGGCTAGGGTTCGGGTTCTCGTGGGTGAGATTGGGGGTGATTTTTGTTAGGACGAGCTCGTCAAGGCCTGGTAGCTTGATGGAGGGAAGATGTGGTGAACTGTGTTTTAGGGTTTTGTTGCTGGGATGAGGGAGAGAAGGGTAGAGAGAGTAGCGGAGAGAGAGGAGGAGGATGAGGATGAGGATTAAGGTTCCGCCCGACCATTTCTTCATCTGGGTTGAGAATCAATCGCATTTGAAATCTAGGGTTTCTGAAGGGTTTGGAAATGTGGGTACAGCGAAAGCTTGGATTTTGAAAGGCGGTCAAGGGAATAGTGAAAGAGAGTTGCTATGCGAACAGACCTTTTGTTCTGTTCACAGACAAACTTATTTACAAGTTTATCATTCTAAATTAACGAGCCATTGAAATTGCTCATTCAATATTTAGGGTTGCGTCATTGAAATTGCTCCGTGTACAAACCATTTCATCAACTTTTTCTTCTCCGTCCCCGGCCGATCCCGTCGCCTCCCCCGTTCCCCCGCCTCTTTGTTTTGACTTGAACGAGCTTTGAATCAAAGAGATGAGTTTGGAATCATGACGGGGAAGCACTGGTTTATTTTGGTGTTTGTATTTATTTTGATGAAATACGAAATAAAAGGGGAAAGAACGGGATATTTTTCGAGAGGAGGAGAGAGAGATGGGGATGTTAGGCAGATGTTGGAGATGGCGGCGTGGTTTACTTGCTCTTTACCAACTCGACATCCCATTTTTGCTGTAAGTACACGTGGAAGATGTTGGGGAATGTATACTCTTAAGACAATTATTATAATTATAATAAAAAATGTAACGACCAGTAATTTTCAACACTTCGATTTACCTATTTTTACGTATTTTAAAAATACATTTTACTTTATAAATGTTCGTAAAAAGTTTTATAACAAAACTAGTTTCAAAAATTCTTATAAAAATATTTTAGAGCACTAGACTTATTATATTGTATTTCAGCAATTTCAGATTTCCGCAAATGCCCAAAACATTCCTGTTAAAATTCATCTTCCAAAATTACCGTTTTGATTCGACGAATTTATTTTCTATTCAAACGTATTCAAAACGTATTCAAACTCCTGCAATAGCATCCTATGATCATTTAGGGCTTCCCACATTAATTTCAGAATTTTCGGATATCGTTTCAGCCTAGAACCCGCAAACCCGCTTTCTAAACGTTTTGGCCTAAAACTTGTATTTCCGTAGCTCAAATCCCAGAATGGATCTTGTATTCGCGATCCTCACGTCGATACGATCTCGTGGGTATGTTTTCGTAATTTTTCGGAATCGTTTGTGAAAACGGGCTTGTATTCCTCCGGTTTTCACTAATTACAAATCGCCAATTACTTTTCTACAATTACTAAGTTACTTTTAACTAGTTACATTTACCCCTAATTATTTTCCTAACCACCCTCATTAACCAACCCATTTTATAGGTCAGATCCGACACCAGTGTATGGTTCCTTTAACACCATAGTTATTATTATTATTATTATTATTATTATATTATTATTATTATCTTCATTTCGTATTATAACTAAGCCTATAAAATCTTACCCTCTCCCTAGGCTTCTTCACACACAGCACACAATCCAACCCTCTCACTGTCTCTCTCGATCTCTCTTCACGATCTCTCTCCCTCACCCACGGCGAGCCCGGACGTCGCCCAACTCGCCCCCGCCTCCATTCCAATGCTCCGCCGCCTTCGAACAGCAGCATACGCCGATTCCCCCCGTTTCCGCCGCCCCTACAGTGCCCAGACGCCGCCGCCGCTCCGTTGCGCCACCGGTCGCCGCCGGCCTCAGTCGCCGCTCCGCCGCTGCTCAAACCCCCCGAGCAGCACCCCGACGTAGCCGCCGCCCTTACCCACGCTCGCCTCGCCGCCTACGGCCACCCTAGCCCGCCGCCGCCGTCAAGCGCTGCCGACGCTCCCTCCTCGTCGCCGTCAAGCCTCCGCCCCTCCCTCCGGGCTTCGCCCGCCGTCCGACGAGCTCCCCGCCCCGCTTCCCTGCCGCTCAGCGCCGCATCGGAGAACCCCCCTCGCCCCGCTCCCTCGCCGGAGACCCCGACCCCCTCGAGCTCGTCGTCGACCGCCGCTCCCCCACCGAAGCTCCGCCGTCGGGCACCCCCTCCACCACCTTGACCGCCGCTCCGCCCCGAGCACCCCCGATCTCCGGCGAACTCCCCCCGAGCTCCGAGCGCCTCCTCCGTCGCCTTCCGCCTCCCCCGCCCCACTGCCGTGCCGTCGGCGAAGCCCCCGCTGGCGAGGAACGAAACGGTGGGTGCGAGCGTAACCCAGTGGCACACTCGTAAATACAGAAATACTTCGTATTATCTAATTTTTAAATAATTATAATAGTATTTAATGGTTTTTAATCCATAAGTAAATATACAGGGGCCAGAAAAATGTGAAACCAACTCTGGAAAATCCGAAACATCATTCCGGACCCAATGGCGCTATTCTCACTGCGAGCAGACGCCTATTTTTCCCAGAATCGTTTTTTGAACCTAAAATTTAAATACGTATAAATCTTTCTAAAAATCGTAACTCGCTGTTTTCACTCACAATAATACGTGAGAAAATTATATGTGAAAGTAAACTTCGAGACGGTCATTTTGACTGTTCATTCAAGTAATTCCGACTAGGATTGCTCCCGGAACAATTTACGGAAGATACGCGTCACTTAAATAAATCAGGTTTTAAAGCTAGTTTTGAGTTTCTAAAAATTATAAAAATTACTATAGACTTCAGAAAAATATTCCCTCTTGCAGTAAAACTATTTTTATCATATATAGGCTATATAAAAATTTAGGACCTTTTTCATCACCGTTTTAACCAGTTTTAAAATCAGACACTCAATTTAAATAAATAAGAAAATAGGGTATTCTCTAACTAGTTATCTCTTGTGTTTGCAGGTAGCAAATCTCGTGCATCGACACTTGATCCCGTCCCGGATCACTACCACCACCTCGAAGATGGTAAGTCACAGTAAATTCTACCCTTAGAAATATAGATAGTGTACTCGTATGAACATAGGACTTGACACCTAGTCTCGGAACAGTTATTGACCTGAACAGATTATTGACATTGCTTGACAGAAAGATTGTAATTGGAAATGTAAGAACAGTAAATGACTGGTAAAATTGCAAAGTACGGTAACCTGCACAGACACTGGGTTTTGGGGTAACTTATAATTGCGGAAGTGCGGGAGCGACTAGTCCAGACTTTGTTGTCACCGTGCGGGTTCTAGCAACCCATAACAGTGCCGGTGACAACCATCACAGATCACAGTTTATTGCACAGTACTCAGAGAATTGGTTCGCCCGGGTAGCACCCGCGGCAAGAGTTGGCCTCTTGGTTGCTCACTGTACTTCCCGTTATAAGTCACGGACTAGGCTAGGCACAGTTTCTCTCATTATTGCTATGGTCATGGTTATTCTTGTACGTTACTTGCTCGGTCACCTTTACTTTACTTGTCACCCTTGCATGCTTGACAGATGTACTTTACTTATCGCACTTGCATGCTTGTCTGTCCCTACTTTACTTTCCGCACTTGTTTACTATAGACTGCTCCATATTTGTGCACTCCTCTTTTTCTATCGCTAGAATTGTTGTGACTTACCTTCGGTTCCATTTATGGCACCGGCAGACGAAGACCTGATCGAGGAGATTGCCCCAGAGTTCGTGGAGCCCACATTGACCCAGAGGCTGCAGAGTTTTAGTTACTTTTTTGTTGGTGTGTGTGTTGTACAGTGTATTTCCTTTTCCGCATTTCCTTTCAGCACTTCCTTTATGTATACGTGAGAGTGTGTGTGCTGGTTGTTGTTGTACTTTAATTTGGACTGTAATAACGTCTGTACGCTGGTCCGAGTATTGTGGTACATCTCTGAGTTGTGGCTATGCTGATTTCACTGGTAAACTGCGGAACCTGCGAATAAACCAAATAAGTAACGGGCCCCCGAGAGCGGGTCGTTACAGGTTTGGTGGCCCATGCAGGTCCGTGCAAAATACCTCGTGAACAGTATAGTGAAACCAGGATGTATCGTACACGATACTCGACTAAGCTGACATTTCTATGGATGCAGGTTTGACACTCGAAAGATGGACGGGAACATCTCGGAGAGCCCCAATGGAGCTGACCTGTCTGGCCTTAATAAAAGCCATTAACAAAACCTAAATTTTGATAGGCTTAATTATTTATTAATAAAAATCTTTTGTATCGGTGGCACTCGTATGAATGATAATCTTCCTTCAATGGACCATGATACCGGTCAATGTGCTTAGCTAAAGTCTGTGGATCGACCTGGCTAGACTGGGCATAAGTGATCCTAGCTTAGTCACTTCCATGACCGTGTCCGCTGGACCGCAAGGACGTGAATCATGATTATGTAACGTCATCGATCTTCATCACTATCATCCTTCCTTTAGCTTGATGACCTTTCGATTGACCTTTCTTTCTAGCTACGGAGGGTAGCGTCCGAATTTTCGACCACCAGAAGTTCGAGTTCCACAACGGAAGCGACCACCATCATCTGCTCAGCAACGTCAACTACTCCCTTCTCAGCAGCAAGTGTACCAACAGACTCCACGACAGGCGCCCCAGAGACGCCAATCTTATACCATGACAGTGGAAGAAGCCGAAGCTACGGGCCAAGTAATCAAAGGTATGTGATTTTTCACTAAGCTACATGCTCTAATATTTAGAAATCGTAAGCTTAGACTTGATTCTCATCACGGTAGGTACCGTCTTAATAGCCGGTAAACCTGCCCTCACACTGTTCGACTCAAGAGCTACACATTGCTTCTTGGCCAGTCGTTTCGTTCAAACACATGCTATCACTGTTGAACGTCTGACTCCCGTTGGAAGGTCGAGACCGCTGGCGGTTCACTACCGGTAGCTAGGAGATGCCTCCAATGATCTGTTGTGATTTGTAGATGAGATCTCGTTGCCAACTTCATGGTGATAATGATGCCGACTTCCGATGTTGTCTTTGGAATGGGTCGGTTATGGACATTTCATGCCACCATTGACTGTCGTCAAAGGAGGGTAGAATTCGAAATACCCAACCATCCAAGTTCGGATTCCTCAACTGAAACAGATCGAAGGACGTTCAGAAGTACTCGAGGATGATGCTGGAGATTTTGAGACGAGCCAAACGTAGCGTGCACGTATAGGTTGTTATGTTTTTGAAACTTGTATTTCTTTTCTAACCCTGCTCCCATCTTGTACCCGATTTTTCCACGTGTTGGAATTCCTTCCCGCCTACCACCTCCCCTCATTATTGCCTTTGTCCTCATCCTTGCCTCGAGCCCCGTTCCCGCCTAACCCTACCCTACCCTATTGCCTACTTTCGGCGCGCCTTTTCAAACCCTCACCCCTTTTTCCCTCTTTTTAAACCCCCTCTCCTTCCTCCCTAAGCCATCCCCCGGCTCCTCCTTTCGTCCCAACCTCTCCCCTCTCGCCCGAGCTCCTCCGGCCTCACTCCGCCAGCTCCGCTCCATCCCGGAGACCCCCGCCACGTCTCGCAGTCGCAGCCGTCGCACCTCGCCGCCATGGATCGACAGCCAGTCGCAGCTCTCGCCGTCGCGGATCGCCAGCCTCCGATAGTCCGCCGACGACCTTGGGGATTGTTGGGCTTCGTGACAGCCCTCACCGCCACCCTCGCTATTGCCGTGTGGTCGGGATATTGGGAACCCGCCGCTATTGGTATTCTTGGGAGCTCCTTTTTCTGGTTCTTCCCCCTTGAGCTGCCCAGCTTCGATTGCTTCTTAGGGGCGCTCCTTAGTCTTTTTGGGTTCATGAGTTTTTAGTTATTAAATTGCTTAGGGCTGATGGTGTTGGCAGTAGATATCGACCATTGGTGTTGGCATCTAGTATTATTGGCGACGATTATTGGCTTGCTTTTGGCCTTAGGTTTTGATTTTGAATGTCCGTATTGTGCTCGGACTTGGGAGACGGCTAGGATGTGGGCTTCTTGTTGGATGTTATGGAAACTACTGGAAGAAGTGGTAGCAATGATCTTGACCCGCGAGAATTGGCCTTACATTTGCCTTTACGTGTCGATTTGGATATTGGCTTGTAATTGGTTGGCGTGGCAGATGAAGTCTTTGGTGTTCTGCTGGTTAAGTTGTGACCGCTTGCATGCATTTGGATTAGTCATCACGTTTTTGTATGCTATGGCGATGATTTACTTGGTTAGGACCCAGTATGCATTAATGGCATGAGTTGTAGTTTTAAACTTTATTAAATAAAGCTTGCTACTGACTTATCACCTCAGGTACCAAGTTCGAACAGATGTTATTATAATAATTATCATTTTCATGTAATGCCATTATATCATGTTTTGGCTACTTGATGAATCTGAAGTGACTATGGTGATGGTACCCCGGGTTTCGAAACTAGTTATGGAAACTATGGTAATAGTATGTATTCATGTATTCGTCTTTTGTTTTCTTAATGATGTGATATCACGTTTTATTTCATGCTATTAACAACTTATTTTCCTATGTCGTGGTCGTTCATCAAACCTTCCGGTCGATTGTTTGAATTGCTTAGGCAATTATCGATCCTCTTAAATTCCGAGGACGGAATTATTTTAAGGAGGGTAGAATGTAACGACCAGTAATTTTCAACACTTCGATTTACCTATTTTTACGTATTTTAAAAATACATTTTACTTTATAAATGTTCGTAAAAAGTTTTATAACAAAACTAGTTTCAAAAATTCTTATAAAAATATTTTAGAGCACTAGACTTATTATATTGTATTTCAGCAATTTCAGATTTCCGCAAATGCCCAAAACATTCCTGTTAAAATTCATCTTCCAAAATTACCGTTTTGATTCGACGAATTTATTTTCTATTCAAACGTATTCAAACTCATGCAATAGCATCCTATGATCATTTAGGGCTTCCCACATTAATTTCAGAATTTTCGGATATCGTTTCAGCCTAGAACCCGCAAACCCGCTTTCTAAACGTTTTGGCCTAAAACTTGTATTTCCGTAGCTCAAATCCCAGAATGGATCTTGTATTCGCGATCCTCACGTCGATACGATCTCGTGGGTATGTTTTCGTAATTTTTCGGAATCGTTTGTGAAAACGGGCTTGTATTCCTCCGGTTTTCACTAATTACAAATCGCCAATTACTTTTCTACAATTACTAAGTTACTTTTAACTAGTTACATTTACCCCTAATTATTTTCCTAACCACCCTCATTAACCAACCCATTTTATAGGTCAGATCCGACACCAGTGTATGGTTCCTTTAACACCATAGTTATTATTATTATTATTATTATTATATTATTATTATCTTCATTTCGTATTATAACTAAGCCTATAAAATCTTACCCTCTCCCTAGGCTTCTTCACACACAGCACACAGTCCAACCCTCTCACTGTCTCTCTCGATCTCTCTTCACGATCTCTCTCCCTCACCCACGGCGAGCCCGGACGTCGCCCAACTCGCCCCCGCCTCCATTCCGATGCTCCGCTGCCTTCGAACAGCAGCATACGCCGATTCCCCCCGTTTCCGCCGCCCCTACAGTGCCCAGACGCCGCCGCCGCTCCGTTGCGCCACCGGTCGTCGCCGGCCTCAGTCGCCGCTCCGCCGCTGCTCAAACCCCCCGAGCAGCACCCCGACGTAGCCGCCGCCCTTACCCACGCTCGCCTCGCCGCCTACGGCCACCCTAGCCCGCCGCCGCCGTCAAGCGCTGCCGACGCTCCCTCCTCGTCGCCGTCAAGCCTCCGCCCCTCCCTCCGGGCTTCGCCCGCCGTCCGACGAGCTCCCCGCCCCGCTTCCCTGCCGCTCAGCGCCGCATCGGAGAACCCCCCTCGCCCCGCTCCCTCGCCGGAGACCCCGACCCCCTCGAGCTCGCCGTCGACCGCCGCTCCCCCACCGAAGCTCCGCCGTCGGGCACCCCCTCCACCACCTTGACCGCCGCTCCGCCCCGAGCACCCCCGATCTCCGGCGAACTCCCCCCGAGCTCCGAGCGCCTCCTCCGTCGCCTTCCGCCTCCCCCGCCCCGCTGCCGTGCCGTCGGCGAAGCCCCCGCTGGCGAGGAACGAAACGGTGGGTGCGAGCGTAACCCAGTGGCACACTCGTAAATACAGAAATACTTCGTATTATCTAATTTTTAAATAATTATAATAGTATTTAATGGTTTTTAATCCATAAGTAAATATACAGGGGCCAGAAAAATGTGAAACCAACTCTGGAAAATCCGAAACATCATTCCGGACCCAATGGCGCTAGTCTCACTGCGAGCAGACGCCTATTTTTCCCAGAATCGTTTTTTGAACCTAAAATTTAAATACGTATAAATCTTTCTAAAAATCGTAACTCGCTGTTTTCACTCACAATAATACGTGAGAAAATTATATGTGAAAGTAAACTTCGAGACGGTCATTTTGACTGTTCATTCAAGTAATTCCGACTAGAATTGCTCCCGGAACAATTTACGGAAGATACACGTCACTTAAATAAATCAGGTTTTAAAGCTAGTTTTGAGTTTCTAAAAATTATAAAAATTACTATAGACTTCAGAAAAATATTCCCTCTTGCAGTAAAACTATTTTTATCATATATAGGCTATATAAAAATTTAGGACCTTTTTCATCACCGTTTTAACCAGTTTTAAAATCAGACACTCAACTTAAATAAATAAGAAAATAGGGTATTCTCTAACTAGTTATCTCTTGTGTTTGCAGGTAGCAAATCTCGTGCATCGACACTTGATCCCGTCCCGGATCACTACCACCACCTCGAAGATGGTAAGTCACAGTAAATTCTACCCTTAGAAATATAGATAGTGTACTCGTATGAACATAGGACTTGACACCTAGTCTCGGAACAGTTATTGACCTGAACAGATTATTGACATTGCTTGACAGAAAGATTGTAATTGGAAATGTAAGAACAGTAAATGACTGGTAAAATTGCAAAGTACGGTAACCTGCACAGACACTGGGTTTTGGGGTAACTTATAATTGCGGAAGTGCGGGAGCGACTAGTCCAGACTTTGTTGTCACCGTGCAGGTTCTAGCAACCCATAACAGTGCCGGTGACAACCATCACAGATCACAGATCACAATTTATTGCACAGTACTCAGAGAATTGGTTCGCCCGGGTAGCACCCGCGGCAAGAGTTGGCCTCTTGGTTGCTCACTGTACTTCCCGTTATAAGTCACGGACTAGGCTAGGCACAGTTTCTCTCATTATTGCTATGGTCATGGTTATTCTTGTACGTTACTTGCTCGGTCACCTTTACTTTACTTGTCACCCTTGCATGCTTGACAGATGTACTTTACTTATCGCACTTGCATGCTTGTCTGTCCCTACTTTACTTTCCGCACTTGTTTACTATAGACTGCTCCATATTTGTGCACTCCTCTTTTTCTATCGCTAGAATTGTTGTGACTTACCTTCGGTTCCATTTATGGCACCGGCAGACGAAGACCTGATCGAGGAGATTGCCCCAGAGTTCGTGGAGCCCACATTGACCCAGAGGCTGCAGAGTTTTAGTTACTTTTTTGTTGGTGTGTGTGTTGTACAGTGTATTTCCTTTTCCGCATTTCCTTTCAGCACTTCCTTTATGTATACGTGGGAGAGAGTGTGCTGGTTGTTGTTGTACTTTAATTTGGACTGTAATAACGTCTGTACGCTGGTCCGAGTATTGTGGTACATCTCTGAGTTGTGGCTATGCTGATTTCACTGGTAAACTGCGGAACCTGCGAATAAACCAAATAAGTAACGGGCCACCGAGAGCGGGTCGTTACAAAAAATCTCGGTCGAAATGATAATAAGCTATTTTGTAATATTTATCTATGCTATCATCCATGTCACTTATATAGTTGATTGTGATTATATGATGCATGTATAAAGTCTCAAGACTTATGCGATGAGTATTGAGATCATGATGGAGATCATGGTAATGAGGCCAATGTACCGATCAATCATATGTCTAGGACTGTTCCTGATCGGATGAATATCAAGACGGGGTATCGATAATTCGATTAGACCAGTGTGCATTAATATATAACCATTAGATGGTGGTGACTGACCTCAAGAGTCACTCGGTGTGAAGAACTCGTTAGATAATACATATGTGATTGTTGGGAGAACAAGTTCACGAAACAACACGCCAGAGATACTTCTTTGCAGTTACTATACTTTGAATTTCAACAGAAGATCTCTCGTGACAATATGTGGAGGTTAATACTTTGATCAGGGATGTGTTAAAGAACATTGCATGTGGAAGATTATACTTTGGTAGAAAACAAAGCGAAAAAGCGAAAAAATCAAAGCATATTTTTAAAGTACACATGTGAGATGCTCTACGGCATTGAGCAAAATCATGCATGGAGACCATGTTTTGATTGATCTTTGGCTACATGGATCCTTGATGTGATCAATCTTTGATTTTGGTTTTGGTTTTCCTTTGCGCGGTCTTGTATGGTTTTGGTCCACCAAGGCATGTTTTGATTTCGTCTTGCGGGACTGGCTATGATCTTTGCCTGTTGGGACACGTTTTGGACTTGATCTTCAGGGAGTTCCTGTACTGGGTTTGGCCCACTTGTTTTCTGCTCAAAGAATCAGCATCAAAAGTGATTCTTTGGGCAGAAAGTAATCCAATCCAAGAGGCTGAGTGCTATTTTCATCTCCTCCCCACTCCCAAGCTTGAAATCTTGATAATGTGGGTTGCAGGACACAAACTCATGGATTTGGTTTGAGTGGATCAACTCCGATGGAGACAAAAACTAGAGAGGATGATGATAAGGCCACTGTGAGGCCACCCTCATGTTGTATTCATTGCCCCACAACCACCACCGTTTTCTATGTTTTGTTATTAACCAATGGAAAGGTGGTACCAATTACACATATTATTCTCCTTTTATGATAATGATTTAGAATTCAAGATACAAGCAAAAAGTAATATTATCGGGGGGCTTAACTCCAAAATCCCTGCCTACAAAAATCGTCTCTCTCTCCTCTGAAAGGCGCAGTCTTTTTTCTGAACAGCGAGATCCAAAAGCGATGGCAATGGCGAGCCTGGCGAGGCGCAGGGCCGGCGACATCTTCAGATCGTCCGAGGCGTTGCGGTGCTCCGCGGCGCTTCGCAGTTTCTCGTCTTCGTCGTCGGATGAGAATGACGTGGTGGTTATCGGCGGGGGGCCAGGGGGCTACGTGGCGGCCATCAAGGCGGCGCAGCTGGGCCTCAAGACCACGTGCATCGAGAAGCGCGGGACCCTCGGCGGCACGTGCCTCAACGTTGGCTGCATTCCGTCCAAGGTGTGTCCCCATTTTCAGGAATTAGGGTTTAGAATTATTATTTGTTTTGATTTGGTTGCTTTCTGTTTGATTTGGGGTTAAAGATTCAAACTTTGATTGATTATGAGCTTGGCTGTGTTGCAAAGCTGAGTCTTTTTAAATCATTATGTAAAAGAAGGAAAAAAATTTGGTTAGAATTGTCGGTTTATTCTTATATTCTATTTGTTAGGACTGAATTTATTGATGTATTATGCTCAAATATGATCAATACTATATGTTAGGGATTTTATATTTGGTGGTTATTTCTTTGGACTCATTTCCATTTTCACCAGTATTAGAGTGAGATTTAAATTTTTGGAGTTGATGAGGATTAACTAGGTCGGTAGAGCTTCATCTTAGTTTATTAGTGCCCTATGCTCCTTAGAGCGTGAGGGTTGTTAACCTTTGTACATTCATATCAGCAAGATATATAGTGTGATATTTATTATTTTTAAAAATATGTGGAGCGCTTCTTGTTTGGAGAATAGTATTGATACAAACAATCTGTTTTCTTACCTCAATATAATTGGGTTGCATTATTTGCTCCGATTTCCCCCTCTTTCTCGTATTAAGAAAGATCACGCACACGGGATTTGACACTAAATGGCTTACAGTTTCAGAATCCTTATTTTATAAAATCCTTTATTCGCATGAAGTCAGGGATGGACCTATAATTTATTTTAAGGGTTGTTAACTCTTTTTCACTGGTTTGAGCTTCCCTTTTTTCATCAGTTTGTGGAGTGTCTCATGGTTTAATAACCATTTGTGCCATATCGCTGAGTAGATACCTGATCTTCTTTTGCGCATCGATATCTGAAGAATTTGTCTTATATTTACACTATTATCAAAATCTTACTTTTACACAATGTTTTTCCTTTCCTTTCTTTTTTTTTCTTTTTTTCCTTGCCATGTATGCCCAACAACTAGGAGAATTCATGACCAATGCTTAAGCATAATCATGATAGCATGTTTGTGAGAAAAATGCACCTGGTATCTTGTTTTGTATTCTCGGGCCAAACTTAAGTTGTTCCTAGATATTTTTCTCCTGAAATTTAACAATTTCCTTAATCATGTTCAGGAATCATGTTGACTCTTCGATTATACATTTTTGTTGTGACAAACTTAAAAGTCCAGATGACTGGTTCCTGGCACATCTCCAAGTGTTTAGCATAGTACATGTTACACTTTTATGTGGACAAAGGTGTTTATATTTCTCATACTCGTCTCCCTCATCATTCATATAGATATGCATGTATGTTCATATGCATCCCTAGGCGTCTATTGCAAATATTCTTTATTCTGTTTTTACACATATACTATGTTTGGAAATTTGGTTATGCATGAATAATAATTATTTCAACAATTTTGTATTTGTTAGTAGTCTAGATAATAGGTTTAAGGAGTTCAGTTGCTCATAACTTTCTCACATTGTCTTTAAAGAATTGTACTGTAGATTATTGTCACAATGATGGTGTGCAGATAAATAAGTTAGTAGGCCCTAACGATTTATGCCATGAGCAAGATTTCCCATATGAGTAATAGATACGTCCGAGATACTCAGTTAAGATACATGGAAACACTGCTCATGAAAGCTAGTTTTCTGCGCAAGGTAACGGCTATTGTGGGAATTTGAATGTTTATAAGAACAGTTTTAAACTGATAAAAGATCATCAAAGATGCTTGTGTGTTGGAATCATACAACTTGGTGTAAACATTGGAGATCAAAGGAGGATTCAAAGAGAACAAAAATCTCAGTTTAGATGGATTTCGCATGCCTATTTTGCTTATGAACTGGGAAGCAGTATGCAACATGCAAATTTTCCCTTCGATTTGTGTGAAGTTTTGAGGTGCAATCTCCACTACTTCATTTGAGGTGTTCAGGTAATTAGGGGTATATCCTGTTGATCTGTTGGCTGAACATATTATCGGTGTTTTAAATGTTTGCTGGCTGGCCCTGTCCAATGTCAACTTTAGGTGTGAAATTTTTGGCCATTGTTATTAAAGCAAGGAAAAGGTCTGTAGTAGTCATATGTAGTAGATGGTAGGTCGACATATGTAACCCATTGCTCAGTTTACACTGTAAGGCATACAGCCTGAGGAGCATGATGATGAAGCACAATATGTTTGTATTCACTGGTGTTCATACTCACAATGCACATGAAGTCTTCACCATCCCAAGTCCACCCAGTAAATGATACATCTGCATACTATGAATGGAACTGCCACTTGTAATTATTTTGAAGTCGGAAAAGGTCACTGAGAATTGTCTTTTTTGCAAGATGAACAACTGGAGCAAATATAGCATTGTAATAATTTTAGCAGGATCCTTCATTGATAAATAAAACATCCTTGTAATAAGGTTGGTTCCTTACACCATCAAATTTTCTTCTTCTTGGCATACTGGCATAAAACGAGTATTCTTTCGATTGACAATCGAGATATGCTTTAGGGAAATGGAAGTTTATCGCTTCATGTTAGGACCATGGAATACTTGTCACTATTTGTTAGAGGAAACGTAGTTTTTAAAATCATAACTATTCTAGGAAGTGTGACCGAACATCTGTACATCTTGGATTAATGTTATTAAGAAAATTAGCTTGCTGGTCATAGCCAATTACTAGTTTATAGAAATTGTCACAAGAATACTGACATGCTTTTGCTTCTCTATCTCCAGGCTCTACTTCATTCCTCACACATGTACCATGAAGCCAAGCATGCATTCGCTAGCCATGGGGTCAAGTTCTCTCACCTCGAAATTGATCTACCTGCCATGATGACCCAAAAAGATAAAGCTGTCTCTGGCCTCACCCGTGGTATTGAAGGCCTATTCAAGAAGAACAAGGTGAGCTACGTTAAAGGATATGGCAAATTGCTCTCCCCATCTGAAGTTTCTGTCGACACTCTTGAAGGCAGTAACACAGGTGTCAAAGGCAAACATATCATAATTGCTACCGGTTCTGATGTCAAATCCCTACCTGGAGTCACGATTGATGAGAAGAAGATTGTCTCTTCAACAGGAGCTCTAGCATTGTCAGAAATCCCCAAGAAGCTCGTAGTAATTGGTGCAGGTTACATCGGATTGGAGATGGGGTCAGTCTGGGGTCGGCTTGGGTCTCAGGTGACCGTTGTTGAGTTTGCACCTGACATTGTCCCGACCATGGATGGTGAGGTCAGGAAACAGTTCCAGCGGATGCTCGAGAAGCAGAAGATGAAGTTCATGCTCAAAACCAAGGTGGTTGGCGTTGACACATCTGGCAATGGTGTGAAGCTGACGGTTGAGCCAGCTGCTGGCGGCGAACAGAGCACGCTTGAAGCCGACGTGGTCCTCGTCTCAGCAGGCAGAGTTCCGTTCACCGCTGGGCTTGGGCTCGAAGCAATTGGAGTTGAGACTGACAAGGCTGGCAGGATACCGGTTGATAAGAAGTTCATGACAAACGTGCCAGGCGTTTATGCGATTGGTGACGTAATTCCAGGGCCGATGCTTGCTCACAAGGCAGAAGAGGACGGAGTTGCCTGCGTGGAGATCATTGCCGGAAAGGAAGGTCATGTGGACTATGATATGGTACCTGGGGTGGTTTACACCCATCCTGAGGTCGCTTCAGTGGGGAAGACGGAGGAGCAGGTGAAGGCTATGGGGGTGTCTTACCGCGTGGGGAAGTTTCCCTTTATGGCAAACAGCAGGGCAAAGGCAATCGATGATGCTGAAGGCCTAGTCAAGATACTGGCAGAGAAGGAGAGCGACAGGATCCTCGGAGTGCATATCATGTCGCCCAACGCCGGGGAGCTGATTCATGAGGCCGTGCTAGCATTGCATTATGGAGCATCAAGCGAGGACATTGCCCGGACGTGCCATGCACACCCGACAATGAGCGAAGCGGTGAAGGAGGCAGCCATGGCTGTCTATGACAAGCCTATTCACATCTAGAGCAGAAAGCAGTCAATTTTTTTATCCTTCACTTTGTCTGTATGTTTACTGTGATATAGTACTCGAAATCGATAGAAATCGCAGAATGTATGCCGACTTTTGGTACTGAAACCGTGGAGTGATGTAACTCATGGTTGATTTCGTGGCTTGTCTCTGTTGTGTTCTGCCATTATAAAGGGATGTAAACGAAAATTGCTTTCATTGCATCGAAAGATCAGCTTCTTGCTACGTAATTCTACTTCGAAAAGATGCTCTTCATTTTACAGTAAGTAGGATGAATGCTTCATAAAGTTTACTGGGAAACGAGAATTTGGAGGGAGAACACAACACATCAGAATTACATGGGAACTTATTGATCAGAAAGAAAAGCCATCTGATTGGTTTTTCTAGGGCATGTGAAATAAAAATAGGATTTTGGAAAATACAGATCTGATTTTTATTGGATTAAGAAGGAATACAGTGATAAATGGCCAGAGGTGGACAGCTCTAGCAAGCACCAATTCGAGAGAATGGCCGCACTCTCCCACAATTTAGAGTTTCACGCAACCTCTTATATAATTCTCACACCATATTCAACCTCTCCTAATCTCTAAACCCCCAGTAATATAATAATCACATTTTCCCAAAATTATAGAATTGCCACCGGATCCCAAAATTACGAAAATGTCACTGAGCCTCTAAAATTAAGAACATGGACGTAGCTAGCGAAAACCCGATCATGAATCTCACCACGACCTCATTTGGCGGCATGTGCATCATCCTCATCATACCCACGGCTTCCTCCAGCTTTCCAGCTTGGCCCAAAAGATCGATCATGCAAGCATAATGCTCGATTCCAGGCCTCCATGAATTGATAGCCCGTTCAGCATCGCGTTCCACGCCACCAAATTCCTGAACCCCATTGTAGCAAACACCGCGCGAGCAGCTCCGATTCTCCCGCACTTTGCGTACAAGTCGACCAAAGCCGTGTTCGCCATGACGTCCTTCGCGTCGCGAAACTCCGATTTCGTGAAATGGGTATGGACCCATCGGCCCACCACACAAGGTCTCCAGCCTGCGAGCACACAGCCAAGATTGAATAAACGCTAGCGCCGTTCAAATTCCTCGCCAACCCGTCCTCAAAAATCATCCGGGCAAGCATCGGGCAAGCATCGAGAGCGCCTCACTTGGCCTCCCGGCCTCAACATACCCCACAATCATAACCGTCCATGACACCTTGTTTCTCATCTGCATTCTATCAAACACCTGTCGCCCTCTCTCAATCTTCTCAAGTTCAACCGCCCCATGCAAAATCACACTCCAGGAAACAACATTAGGGGCAGGCATTTCATCAAAAGCCATCTAGCGCGAACCCAATCATGAATCTCATGTTTGTTGGAAGCGGAGCCTGCACAGGTTCCTCTACATTGGAGAAGCTGAGGTAGAAGGGAGAGTAGGGTACAAAAAGGAAACGAGGGGTGCCGAGTTCAGAGGTCAAGGTGTATTACTCATCGGAGATGATACAATCAGGGCGGAGATCGCGGAGGGGCTGCTTGAAGGGGCATCGAAGGAGAGTAAGGGCATAGTATAATTTGGAGAGTTGGGATGGGGTTGGGATGATGGAAGAGATGACCTCACAGTCTTACGGGTTTGAAGGACGGAAAAAGGGTTGAAAGGCAGCCGCCGCCGCGTGGGGAACGCCCTGCGATGAGGAAGGGGAGACCACTATGTATGTATATAAATTGTGTTAACTCGTGTTAACTCGTACATAACAATATTCCTAAACCACACCCGGTTAAGGACCCTATTTAGTAATATGTTTGATTTCATCCAATATTTCATCTGTCATTGCTATGCATCTGTCTGTGATGACAGATTAAAGGTTGCTTTGTTACAAGACATTAGAAATAATAGCAATCATAACAAGTTAAGATTTCAGCTTTTAAGAACTATACTCCCAAACTGAGGAATTTTAAATTCTACGCACATTACAATCATCTTCAGACTAGTAACGCTGTATATTGCAAAGGGATCATACCAAATTGAGCTGGCAGCCATGTGAAATGAATGATAAGCAAGATTGGCATTGTGCATGAATCAGTAGCAAAGTTGTTACTATCTCTACAACTAACAATTAAGTATACATACAACAAAATTTCCCGGTGCTTTGGTCCAGAAATATCAAATCCTCTCGGTACAAATTACAATAAGCCAACTAAAAGCTGAGGGGCCACGACATTTTCTTTCTTTACGAGTCATGAGTACACGTCTCTCCGTAACCCAACATGAACAAGGCAATACCTTCAAGATGACCGGCAAAACTGGACATGGCGAACATGAAAATTTTAAACATCCAAAATTGAACTGTAATTATGTGCCATTCACGGCATAATCGAAGCTCAAAAAGATGGTATCTTTAAGAATGTTAATCATGTTATGTTATGAATGGGTCTTGAGACCTTTCATATATTCATCCATTGAGATTCTTAACTCTTTATATTAATAAATAAATGAGGCTAGGCAACCACTAGATATCACTCTTTCTTGTGGACTCTCTATCTCTTAACATGTTATCAGCGCGAATTATGCTCGTAGAGAATGAAATGATGCGACGAAGCTCTGAAGAACTTTTTTGCGATGGCTTGAGAGAGGAGCTGATGCGCAGATCATGACGAAAAGCTTCGTAGGACGACTGATCTAGAGGTATTTCTAGATTTGTGCAAAAATTCCAATTTTTTTCCATGATCATGATGTCCTAGATCTAATTTTATTAGATCAAAAGTATTTTTTATGCCATGTATTAAATTTTCTAGATCTAAAACAGAATTTTTAAGATCTAGAGACCTAATTATCATAAAAAACTTGATTTTTCATGTGATCTAAATAATAATTTTTTAACATGTCATAGATCATTGTACAAAACATCTATTTTTATTGCCTTGAAAAATAAAAACGTAATATAAACATCATATTTTTATCGATTCTATGGCAGCGGCCTGAAGCCACCGCACCCTAAACCCCCCATTGATTGAATTCGGCTTTTCAACGGTAATGATCCGGCTTTTGGACTGCCTCGGAATGGCCTCTGATGGTCACGAACGACTTGCAAAGTCCTCTTACGGCCGTCACCGGCCTTGGATCTACACTTAACATGGTCAGTTACAACCGGATTCTGTCTGCTACGACCGACAACACAAAAACAAACAAACAAACCCTCTTTATATCCCCCGATGCCCACGCCGGTCGATCGCCGCCATCGGCGGCAGCCTAGTGAACTCCCATCCCCCAACATGGGGGACCCCGACGAACATTGTGGGTAGTCGCCGCCGCAAGTGGCGGCCCGGCTATCCCCCCAACAGGGGGGACCCCGTGACCAGCGGGGTGACCGGCGCCGGCCATGTGGTCAAACCCTAACCCATTAGGTTTTCCATTAGGTTTTGGATAAAGGGAGGGGAAAGTGGGCAGGCCCTCCCCCAGAATGGGCTGAAAGCCCAATTTAAAAAAAATTTCTTCTTCGTGTGGGCTTCAGCCCACAACCTGGTCGTGGGCTGAGGCACACATGCCAAGATTTTTCAAAAAAAAAAAAGAAAGAAAGAAAAAAGACAAACTTATTTCTTTTTAGGCATGGGCCTAAAGTCCACGAACAGCCCGTGGAAGGGAAAAGCCTAACGTGCCTGAAGCCCACAGGCTTAAATTATTTTATTTTAAAATTTTTATTTATATATATATATATATATATATATATATATATATATATATATAATTCAGAAAATTACCCAAAAAATCCCAAAAAATCCAGAAAAATCTAGAAAAATCAGAAAAAAACTCTAGAAAACTCTAGGGAACATACTGGGATGGGATTGACAAGAAATAAATGCTTTTGGAAGCACATGTTGCTTAGGGATATCTATAATATATGTTTTCGAGCTCGTTCAGTTTTAAATTTTTTCTAAACATGACCCGATTGACCCGGTGCATACCGTGGACGGCCCAAAGCCTCCCTTCCACCACATACCCCACCAAACTTTTGTGTGGCTTAAAGTCCCACGAAATTCTTGGAGATGGGTCATATAAATCAAGACATCTTAATAACAAAACATTAATGCACAATTGATTTAATACCTTGTTTGCATGTCATTTCTTAGGTTATTTTCATGTATATAATTGTTTTGTATACTTCAAATGAATTGCCTACTTAAATGCTCTATATATCTGCATGATATATTTAATAATTCATGCATTTATCCTCTCATATATAAATTATGTATAATGGCACACGATTAATTATAATTTTCAAAAAATTTAAAAATCATATATATATATATATATATGATAATTGAACAGGAAGTTCAAAATCAAATATCAATATCCTTCTGACCAAACAAAAAACGAGGGATTATGCGAAAACTATTTATACCATCTTCTTAAAGATGCGCACTACGCGGTAAATAAATCTCACAGATCTATGGGATATACAGACCGATATGAACACCAGGAGTATGTCATAACACCGCTTAACCCTTTTAGAGTAATCCCACTTTACAAAGAAAGATTCTTCAATCTAGCCTTAAGTATAAGCTCACTCCTGAAGTCGTGGCTTAATAAATAGGTGAAATATTTATGACATTATCACATACGTATTTATTCCCCATTAAGCATGTTTCTCTATCCACATAAAAAATGAATGACTCAAGAAAAATAATGACCTGAAGACCATATAGGAGCGTTTAAATGGACTGTCACAAGTCCCACATAAACTCAAAAGTTAGAAGTATAGAAATAAGCTCATTCACTAGTATATGTCTCCTAATAGAGACTACTGTTCATTCTTCCTTATAAATAACAATATAGAAGATTGAAAATTGGGGAAGTCCAGTACCAACTATGTCCTGATATAAAAAGTAGAAAGGGAAGATATGATATACATCGACATGGAATAAGCAATGGCAAACCAAGATCAGACCTGGAAGTTCTGATAAGACACATATTGATGTTGCAATATGAAAGGTAATTAATTTATGCCATAGATAACATATACAAAGCTAGTCTAAGGACGTAAGTCGATCTAGCTAGTGTATACTTATCTATTCCCAGTGAAAACATAGACTTTTGAAAACAAAATTAATCTGTTGACATAACATAATTTTTAGCAAGTATTTTTTCCAACATAGTTGTAGACGTATGTTTTCAAAAAGCATGTAACCCTAATAATAGTCAAATAGAAAACTATTTTTGGGACGTCTGACTTGAGATTCAGGCTTTGCAAACGTGAATACTCTATAGGAGGATACCTAATACTCTAAAAAATCTAAAATAGAAACTTACCCAGTTTCGATGGATATTCGTTAAAATGAATTCCCTTATGAATGACTCAAGAATATAATGGCCTCGAGGACCATACTTGAGCAAATGGATTTTCAAAAGGTACCACATAAATTCAAAAAGAGGAATTAAATGGAACACCTGCAGTGTCCAAATCGTCCAATTTTTGACTTTGGAACGATATAATATGTCACCATGGATTGATGATGCAAGACTTCATTAACTTATCCTATAAATATGAAGAACACGAAGTTTCTTCAGAAGGGTGCGTTTTCATTGTTCCATTTAGCAGGAAAAATGATTACGAGAGCATCTCCACTACGCGTGGACATTGACTCTTAAAACTTCCTTTAATAGAATTTAAGATGTGTTATGAATAGGACCCATTGGGCCTATTGGGTATCCACCCACATGAGTACCCATTATGAATACTATATAAAGGAGGCTAGGGGTTTCCTAGCCTCAACCCTTCTCCAAATCTGTTTCTCGTTCATAACACGTTATCAGCACGATCACGCTCGTTGGAGGAGACGGCGGCTCGCGGGAAAGGAGATCCACAAATCGCTCAGAAAAAGAAGATCGTAATCTTCTCAACGGGGAGCGAAAAGGGCATCCTTCACCAACCGTCGCCTAGATTCATCGTCGAATCTAGAAGGTAAAAATCCAAACTTTTAGATCTAAACCTGCTTTTCTCATTAGATCTGCATGTTTTAGGATCAAAAAGTTGATAAACTCGGTAAAATTCAACATTTTTAATAAGATCTGCATGTTTAAAACAATAAAAACTTGTTTTTTAGCGATCAAAATTGTTGAAAACCCCGATTTTTACCTCCCCGCCTTTGATCCAAATTTCCGTACGCCCATAGGGCGAAACGGCGGCGCGCCCTTCGCGCCGCCGGCGGAATCAATCGCCGCGGCCTGAGGCCGCGGCCAGCAGCCGCGGCCCCAGGCCGCGGCAGCCGCGGCCTGACGCCGCGGCCTGCAGCCCGCGGCGGCCGCGGCCTCAGGCCGCGGCCTGCAGGCCGCGACGGCCGCGGCCTCAGGCCGCGGCCAAGTGCCGCGACCTCAAGCCGCGGCCAGTTGCCGCGGCCTGCAGGCCGCGGCCAACTGCCGCGGCCTGAAGCCGCGGCCCTGTGCCGCGGCCTCAGGCCGCGGCCCGCAGCCGCGGCCCGTCGCCGCGACGGCGGCCGTACCCTACGCGGCCAGCCGTCGCGGCGACACGCCGCGGGCCCCCCTAGGGTTTCCTGAAACCCTAAACCCTAACGGGTTATTTTTCGGGGGAGGCCCAATATTAACCCTAATGGGTTGTTTTCATGGCCCAAAAAGGCCAGAAAATTAGCCCATTCACACAAATTATTTTATTTATTTTTTTGGCCCTAAAAAGCCCAAAATAGGTAAAAGAAAATTTGAAAGGGTTTAAAGCGGTAAAATAAAACAATAAAATATGGATCAAAAAGGCAAAAGTTTCAAAAAAAAAAAAAATTTCTTGCACGTCGCACACAATTTTAAAATTATTTTAAATGCTTGTGTTTCGATTATCTGCGTGGTTGTATGTTGCAAAAATATTATCTGCGTGGATGTGCAAATTTTAGGCTATGTTTTTAGGGATCAGCCAGGTTTCCGACACCGTTTTAAATTCCCGCAATTTTTCTTTTCTTTTGAGAGAAACTTTGTATGTGAGGATGAAAATGTAAAAAGAAGACCGAAGGACACCAAAAAGAAGCTGAAGGCGTTTCGCTCAATGAAGATAGGGGCTTCTCTCTGAAGTTCCCGAGTTGTAATTTATTTTCATGCATTTTATTCTTGATGTAACTTCGGACTGGACTTTTTATTTATTTTTCGGTGTCGGCTGGCTGATCCCCATAGCCTAAGGTCATTATTTATGTTTTTCATTGTTTATGCATTAACTGCGTGATTGTTAATTAATTTTAATACCATGTCAATGTTACAATGAAACTGTCAAAAAGCATGCTAAAACCACTTTAATATAGTTCAACGCCTATTGCTAGACTATATACATACGATAAGTTTTCTTTAAAAATGCCTGCAGCATATAAATAGCATGTGTACATCATACTTGTTTCATTCAAATGTACATAATCTTTAGTTTACAAACTTTACTTTATATGTATGATGGGCTCATGATATGACGATATTTATGACAATAAGACAATCATGATTTCAAAAAGTTTAATATCATATCCATTTTGACAAAATGAACCTGAAGTTCAAAAGTCAACTCTCTCTCTCCCTAATAAAATAAATACGATGGTTTATGCGAAAATTAAAATTGCTATCTTTATAAAAGATGCATACTTTGCGGTAAACAGATATATAAGATCCATGATCTATATAATCCAATATGGACACCAGAAGTTTTCCATAATACCGCTCAACTCTTTAAAAGAGTACTCTCATTTATTTTTACAAGGAAAGATTTTTTTTTCTAGCCTTGAATATAAGCATACGCCTGAAGTCGTGGCTTAATAAGTGAGAAATATATTACGCACCCACGTATTTGTTCCCCTCTGAGCATGGTAAACTATCCACATAAAATTTGAACGACTCAAGTAAAAGGCCTGAAGCTATACTCGAGCATTCAAATAGACTTTTTAAAAGTCCCTTATTAAAGTGGAAGTATAAATAATTTGCTCAACCCCCTGCTTATGTCTCCTTAGCAAGACTAATTTTCATTGTCCTTTATAAATAAGGAATATTGAAATCAGGGGAAGTTCAGGATCAAACATGACCTGAAATAAAAATAAGGAAAACTCAAAACAGGGGAAGTCTTGGATTAAATGGGAAAGTGAAGATACGATATACCTCGACATGGAGTAAGCAATGGCAAGCCAAAATCAGACCGGAAGTTCTGATAAAGAGCCATAATGTTTTTGCAAACATGAAAGTGCATTAACTTATGCCATACATACATATCTAGTCAAACGACGAAAGTCTAATTGACCTTATGTATATTTAGCTACTCCCCGAGGACAAATAAACCTTGAAATCAAATCTATTGTCATAACATAAGTCTAAATGAGCATAAATATTGTTGTATGTTTTCAAGAGCACACATCACACTATGTCACTTGTTGACTTATCATCGGTATTATTCTCTTGTAGTTTTAATACATTTTATTTTACTGCGTATGTTTTGCTATCTTGAATACCCCTAAAAAATAAAATGAGGATGCCATATACTCTCTGAAACTTATACAGTTTCAAAAAGGATATTCGTCAAAACGAAATCCCTAATGACTCAAGAAATAAATGAAGCCTGAAGCTTTGTCCCAAAATGATCCGCACAATAGTCAAAGTGAAGATGTAATCTTTCACAGTTTGAACACAGTTCAACTATTACCGGACAAAATTAACTTGAGCATTTTAATGGACTTTTCAAAAGTGCCACATAAATTCAAAAGAGGAATTATTTTGGAACACCAGAAGTGTCCAGAATCGACCAACTTTGGATCGATATCACCCTGAAGTGATGATGCAATACATCATCAACCAGACGAACCCGAAGATTCGTCAAAAAGGGTGAAACTTTCATTGTCCTATTCAAAAAGGAAAAATGAAAATGAGATCATCTCCATTCACATGGACCTTGACTCTCCCCACTTCCTCAAATGAATTTAAGATGATATACTATCATCATTAAAGATAATGAAGACCTTTAGGTCTCTTGAGAGTATTTAAGGGATATAAATAGGCTTCGTCCACTCCCTAAACCGGACTGATGATGTACCTTTGGTGTACTCATCAATATATCCTCTAAATAAATGGTCATTATCCAACCACATTCTTTTATTAAAGGGTGGTAACTTTGGATAACACTGGGAAATTTTAAATGTTTTACAACTGGAAAAATAAACGAACACCCTGAAGCTTGTGTTCACACCCAAGTATGGGTAATATAAATCATTAAAATGATTTAAATGGATTTCTTATCCATTAAAAATCCAGTTGTAGGTGACCACATGGGAACATGCAATTATATTGCAAACCATCAAAACGCATCCTTAGAACCTATTTATATGAGTCTGATCACCTCATATAAACAGTTTCCGAAAACCCCCGACAGGGGAAGCGTTTAGAGCACATCTTATAGATTGTGCCATGATGAGTAGACACCCCCATATCACCATTATAGATCATCGAAATGCAGAACTATTTATCGGAAGTAAATATCCCAGATAAATAGAGTCTGAGCACTCTGAACAGGGGAAGCATTTAAATTCACTTCTCCTAAGACGTGCATTGATGATCCTATTTTAAAGATTTGATGAGATCCTGAAGATCCCTCACAACTTTAATGTCCCAGAATCAGTTTCAACAGGAATACTACAATCATCCATGAGCCTAAAGCTCAAATGACCATTTAAATCATTAATACATATGATCTGGTTATCATGAATTGTGATGAGATCCTGAAGATCCACACTTATGAAACTGTTAAAACAGTTATCAGACATAGTTACTGACAATATAGATATTGTCAAAACTTTCACATCCCTGCTACTAAAAATCCAGCTAGGATTGACATACCGAAAATATTGGATGCAATCCACCAGTAGCAGAAGTGGATATCCTCAATGGATGAGAGGACATACCACTAGGCTCCAAAAAGAGAGATCTACTCCTGGAGACCGAAAAAACAATACCACCACAGGAAAGTGAGCTCAAATCCAGAACCTTATTGCAACTTGGTTGCTAAGGACCAATTCTGGATCTGTCCATATTCTTTACCCGTCCCAGAACCTTCACTTCTTTAACGCGTCGTGAAGGAGACACTTCTGGGAGAAATCAAATGATTATAGTACGTACGGGGTGAGTTTTGGACAAGAAAGAATACCTTTTGTCGACAAATTCTCTCATATTTCATTTTGCCAGTTAAATATAAAATATCGTTTCCACAACTCTGCTTTGCCTAAAGCAAAGATAGAGATTTGGCCAAATTATAATAATGTGGAATGAGGCAATAATAAGGTGAGCTGGACTCACTTATGAAATATGAGGTGTTGGACCTGAAGTCCTGGTATCAAAAATGATATCAAATCCTGTGGGATAACTGAGTATTGAAGGAGAATTAAAATAAAATCGTTAGCTATAAGCATTTTAATTTGCTATAGTTTTAGAGGTATAAATCGCTCAAACCAGGAAGTAATCAAGTAAGATGAGCTGAACTCACTTACAAGATGAATCTGATGCATCGACTGGTTTATGTCAAGGCGTAACCCAACGAATGTCAAAAGAGGGAATTTTTGGGTTGATGTTGCTATTGGATGTGACAACATCACCGATATAAAAAATTTCTTCAACTGCATGTACAAATTTTTTCTTTACTTTCCTTTCTTTTTGGGACACATATTAAAAATATGATTAAAGGAAAGACAACCTAGACAAAGATCCTTAAAGGACTCATACTAAAAGGTTGTTGTTTGCACCTCTTAAAAATAGTATTGTTCTTAAGAGAGCAAATTAAAAGAATTGAGATTATTTTAATAACTCAATATATTATCGGATCTCCTGAAGAGAAATTACCGAAATATCTGTTAAAGCCTATCTATCAGATATGATATGATATGAAAAGCCCTAGCTAGGCATAAATTCTAGGCTTACAGAACATTAATCATCCTGAAGATGAACTATTATCCTGGAAATGAACTATCATCCTGAAGATGACGTTAATTAATCATCCCGAAGATGTAAACTTCATTCAATGATGATTGATGAAGAAACATTAATTTCATTCTCCACCAAATACACCTATTTGGTTGTATGGATATACATTAACAGACCCCTTTCCGTTAGCTGGAAGAGGGGAAGAATATATATGGTCCAGAAGTACCTTAAGTGTCTTTGAAACACTCTTTTACCTGGCAAACTGCATGCGTCTCTTTTGAGCGTTAGCAGTATAGCTATTAGCCAGGTACAGTGCAGTGCCCCCAGCGCACCACTGGACCAGAGATATGTAGCTTCTGCACTATCTCTAAGGGTCGAGGAAAAATCCTCTATGTTAAATGTATTTGCATATGCAGGTTACAGATCATCGCGATGAATGGCATAAAAGGGACGTCCACCTCCTAAAGATCTACACAGAATCCTTCCAAGTCTACATCCTTCTACCATCCCGAGAAGCTCATCACCCAGGGAGCAGTTCAAGAACATACTAAGCCAGGTCCTGAAGTACCTTTGCAGATATTGACGATTGAGACGTGGAGCTGTCTACCAAGTTCGTAGCGCTCCTCCAGTTTCAGCTTCTGCCTTATATCAGTGAAACTTGTATAGATGAGTGATGCTTGTACTTTACTTTTGCTTTCGGAATGTTGCAGATGAGATGGATGTATAGACACATAGGAGATAAATGTATAGATATATAGGAGATCTGCAAGCCTGAAGCTTGATCAGATTAGGGGGAGTCAACTGTAGAGTTGTACTCTTTTTCCTTGGCTAGTGGTTTTTCCCACAGGGTTTTCTATAGTCAAGGTTTTAATGAGGCAACCACATTGACTCTGGATCCAGAAGTATCCACCCCTCGACACATCCCCAAATCAGGGGAAGTTATGGAGTGCTGTACTCTTTTCCCTTCGCTATTGGTTTTTCCCACAGGGTTTTCCATAGCTAAGGGGTTTTAACGAGGCAGTTACCCTTAACTTGGATCCAGAAGTATCCACCCCTTAAGATACTCAGTAGTACTAATGAATCATTCAGTATTCATAAGTCGAGTATACCACGTTGGTTGGATAAGGGGAAGTGTTATGAATAGGACCCATTGGGCCTATTGGGTATCCACCCACATGAGTACCCATTATGAATACTATATAAAGGAGGCTAGGGGTTTCCTAGCCTCAACCCTTCTCCAAATCTGTTTCTCGTTCATAACAAGATGATATATTTACTATCATCATTAAAATAATCAAGACCTCTAGGTCTCTTGAGAGTATTTGAGGGATAAAAGTGGACTATCCACTCCCTACATATGGCTGATAATGTACCTTAGTGTACTCATCTATATATCCTCTAAAATGGTCATCATCAAACCTATTATCCAACCACAATTCAGCTATTTCAAAGCATATATGACACGTTACTAAATGGCGAGAACATTGGATAACACTTGGAAATCAACCATAATTTACAACTGGAATAAATCGAACACCCTGAAATTTGTGTTCACACCCAAAAATGGGTTATATGAATAAATCATTAAAATGATTTAGACAAATTACTCATCCGTTAAAAATCCAGTTGCTGGTGACTACATGGGAACATGCAATTATCCTGCATACCATCAAAACGCCTCCTGAAAACCTATTATATGGGCCTGATCACCACATATAAACAGTTCCCGAGAACTCCTAACGGGGGAAGCGTTTAGAGCACATCTTATATATTGTGTCATGATGTGTCGACATCCCCATAGCACCACTATAAATGATTAGAATGCCGTGTTAGGACTATTTATTGGAAGTAATTACCCCAGATAAATAGATTCCAAGCACTCCAAACGAGGGAAGCATTTAGAGCACATCTTATAGATTGTGCCTTGATGGGTCATCATATAAAGATCTGATGGTGAAGAATAGATCCTGAAAATCCTTCACATTCAGAATTCTTTAAATTCCTAGTATTATGTCCAACATGGATATTACCATCAACATTGAGCTTGAAGCTCAGTTGACCATTTCAACATCATGAATCGTGATGAAATCCTGAAGATCCACACTTATGAAACAATTAAATAGTTTTCGGACATATTTACTGACAATCCGAATATTGTCAAAATCACACATCACTGCTGCTAAAATTCCAGCTAGGATTGACATACCAAAAATAATGGACGCAATTCACCAGTAGCAGAAGTGATGTAACGTCAACTTTTCGGTCGTGCGTATTTAGTGCGTATTTTGTTATTATGTGTGTATTTCCGCAATTGATTTTAGTTACTAGAATCCATAGCTCAGATGCATGACCAGACCCCGTATTCACGATCCTCTCGAAGGCACGATCGTCCCAGTATCTTGTTTATAATTTTTGGATGTTCAGGGGTGAAGTTGTAAAATCTACTTATTACTATTATTATCATTTTTTCTAACTAAATTTTAATTTCAAACTTTAAAATATTCTAACGTTATGTTTTTTAAACTAAGTTTAAATCCTAAACTAATTCGTTCCTAATAAGGTGCTACCATTCACTATCAAATAAAAACTGATATCCTTAAAATCCTAACCACCCGCAACACTCTCACCACGTGCATGCAGTTGCAAACCCATCACCCCACGTAACCTCCCCACATACTCTCTCTCTCTCTCCTCTTCAAAACCCAAAGAGAAAACAAACCTCAACCTTCTCCTTATTCTTCTTCTTAAAACCCGCCGCCTGCTACATTCTCTCTCTCACTCTTCAAGCCACCCTTGCTCAACGCCGCAACCCCACCCAGCAACGCCACAACTCCGACACCGCCCTCCATTCAAACACCATGCACGAGCCTCGCCCAGCGAACCCATTTCCCTTCCGAAGCCCACGATCACCACGTCTCCCACCTGCAGCCCGCGACCTCCCATTTCCGACCTTCCTCCGTCCGACAGCCTCTCCCCTCCGTTCACTGCCAGTCCACAACCCCGAGCGCCCACATTGCAACCACGCCGCCTTCTTCCTCACACCGACCTTTCCCTCGTGTCCCCTTCCTCCGAGCTATTCCCTACAGTAGCCAGCACCCCGGCGACCCCACGCCGCAACCCCCGACGACCAAACCCACCTCCTCCGACCCTGAGACACCCCTCAGCCTCTCTGGCGCAACCCTCTCCCTCTCCTCCTGCTACCTCAACCACCGGCGTCATCCCCCGCTCTTTAAAACAGAGCAACCCAAGCTCCAACCCATCTCACCTCCGATCACAGTGCCATCAGCCTCGCAACTCCGGCAACAACCCCCGCACAGCCTGCACCTCCTCCTTTCCTCCCCCGATCTCCCCTCCGATGACCCAAGACTTCGCCGTCGTTCGCCCACCATCTCCATGCCCGTAACCCCTCCCTCAAACCCTCCGTCCTCCTCTCACCGCTCCCTTCCTCCTTCGCCCTCTCCCTAACCACGACCATCGAACAACTCCGACCTCACCAACAACCGCCGCCTCCAACCACCATCAACCCGCAACACCACCATCCAGGCCGTCGCCTCCCACAACCCTTCCAAGCGCCAATCTTGATCACCCATTCGATCTCCTCCTCAGGACGACCGCCCAGCAACCATCCCCCAACCCCAAGCGCCGACCACCACCCTCGCTTGCCCCACACCGCCCAGCGTCATCTCCGATGTCCTCCCCCACAACCAGCAACGCCTCTCCGATGCTAACCCGCTGTACGTACACATCCCGAGGCTCACCCCTTAGTCGTGCACCGCCGGCGGACGAAGCAACACACGAACTCCCGACTGCAGCTGCCTATCACCGCTCGCCGCACCGCTGGACGCTGTCGCCGCTAGTTGATGTCCCCGCCTGCAAGGCAACGTCAGAGCAAACACGTGAGGTACACATTAGTTAGTATGTTATATATAAAGGTAAAAGTTTATATATTAGTTATTAATCAGAATGGTTAAGTACGTAGGTAAGTAAGTTTTTTTTACTAACTTACGTAGGTAGGTAAGTAAGTAAGTAATGTTTATATATATAATATGACAGTAGGTTAGAAAGTTAGTAAGGTTAATGATGTTAATGTATGCAGTTGGTTATATATTAAGTAATTTGTGATAACAGTTTATTAATTATAGTATATCATATAAGTTTTAGCTATTTATATATGTGTCATGGGCTGATAGGAGGTTAAATATTGTTCATTGAAATAAAAGTTAGTATATGAAGTTAGTAAGTATACATGATACGACCAATTAGTAGTACTGATGTTATCTAAGTTTAAATAACTTGTAGGTTAGTGTCAATTACTAAACAGTGTAGTTTATATATATACACTTATAGTTACATTCATAGATGTTAGTTATTAGATTATTTACAAATAGATAGAATATAAATAGTGTTTTATAATTGGGTTGATTGTTTCTGGTTAAGAACTTCTTGGCTTGACATTAATTTAATGACGCAGATACGTCGCGTCTTTTCTGTCGGTCACATGGACACCCGAAATCGTTAAACCAAGCAAGTGTACGAATTTATATAAATTATTGAAGTTTTAATGTTTTAATTGCTTTTTGTCATATGCAAATGCTGATTATTAATGTCACTATGCTTCACTTCATGATGTACACACACTTGTTAGAATTTGCACTTTTGATAGATTAACTTGTAACGGTCGCTTTCCGACCTTATGGATTTCTACGTGCACATACTTTTCGTGCACGTATTTTATTTGGCGCTTTCTTGGTTTCAGTATATACGATATGATATGTCGTTGTGACAGTATGGAAGTGTAGAATTTTATAGTAATTTTTGGGAACATCATTTCACGGCTCCTTTTCTCGCAAACCAGCTTTGAATGGAAGGGCGTTTTGGTCTTTTGGCTTCAACGCTCAGTTCTTGATTTTATAATGATTCTCAGTAGGTGTAGCACGCGGCCAGACCCCGTAGTCCCGTACTTCTCGTCTCCACGATCGTCCCGGTATTTTCGGATTACTTTTCCGATACCCGTAACGAGACTTATCCCCTAAACCAAATTCCAACCCCTAGTTAACCCTAATCAATTTGAATTTTTGAATTAAACCAAATCTTTTTTTAAATCCCATGAAATCGGCCCCCACCCAAATTTTTCTCCCACGTCTATAACTAACCCATTTCCCCCCTTTATAAATATTGCACTACCTAAGCCTACCAAGAGATCTCAGCCACACGTTTCATTCTCCCCCTTTCAAACATTTGAAACCCTAGGGTTCTTTCTCACAGCCGCAAAACAACCCCCCCGTGATTTTACGCAACCCTCTCCCTCTCACCTCAACCCCGCCGGCGGACCTCCATCACAACCCGGCCGCCGCGCAGCCCCATCCCCGGTGCCCTGCCCTGCCCTCGGCCGCCTGAAACCGCCCCCGCCGCCGGACTGTTTCGCAGCAGCAGCAATAGCAGCAGTCGCCGGCTGCTGCTGCTAGTTTTCCGGTGCCACTCCTCTGTCAAGCGCCTCCCTACGGCTCCCCTAGTCCGGCTGATCTCCCCCAGCGCTGCCAAGACCCCTTTGGCAGCAGCCCCTAGGCCGAACAGCCACGGCCAGCCTTCCAACCACTTTTCGTCGCCGTGAACGCGTTTGTTGCTCGCTGTTTTGGCTCCTCGTGGCCTTTGCTCCTCCTTGCTCGCTGTTCAGTGGCCCCTCGACGCCACCTACACCTCCTACGGGTCGCTACCGGGCTCGTCTCGCTGCCCGTGTTTCCGAAGCCATTAGACGCCTTCCCGACGTTACTTTGCTCGATGTTTTGCCTTCCCGGATCGCTGCCCCTCGCCTTCATTATCGTAGATCTGCCTGTTGCCGCAAGGAGACGTTCCGCTATCGTGCCGTTCAGATCCGTCACCGTCCAGACTCTACGTCCATTCTGCGTCAAAACACCGGAGAGGTTGCTTTCCCTAACACGTAGTGAACCCACACCATAACCCATCAAAACTTAAATAAAATCGGTAACTTAAATTAACTAAATTTTATTTCAGCATCTGTAAAACGTTGCCCACTGTAGAAAAGATCGACGAACGGACAAATTTTCTGTGCACATAGGGTAGGCGTCGATCTAGACTGAACAAAATATCAAAACATGAATTTTTGACTGTTAGGATAGCCTCGCCAATTTTAGAAACAAACTCTAATAGGATTGATGAAAAACACGACCTGACACCGTCGCCGTGACCCTGTTTCAGACGGACTACCGCAGACGCGACGCTTGGACGGGACACTCCGAACGGACGACACACTCGCCACCGCAGGCAAATGTACTCGCTTGTACCTTCGGCCGTGTCTAGGCCTTAGACTTTTTTTAGAACTGTTAAAATGTGAACAAAGAGAACCGGACTTGACGTGATAGCGTCTGGGACACCCCTTGACAGCTTAGACTTGACGACGAAGTCTAAGCGCAACAACAACTTTTGACACCTTAGGGTTTTCCTGTATGTGCGTACATGTGGACCCCCTAGAAGAACCATCCCAGTCTTGTCATGTCTTGTCTTGTCATGCACAGCATGCGAGAATAGGGCACTCTCCGAGTGATCCCTTGTACTGATACACAGCCTGCGGGCAATAGGGCACTCACTGAGTGATCCCTTGTACGGACTTGTCTTGTCTTGAGCACTGGGGTTGGGGTAGGGTTGAGCGTGCGCACGGGGAAAGGGTCTGATCCCCCTCGAACCGTAAGGCGTGAACCCTTCGAGTCACACGTGTCTTGTCGTATCTTGTCACGTATTGTCCCGTCTTGTTTTGACCCGTTTAGGTTAGTCCCATAGTCGGTAGCACCTGCTACGGCTACATCGTGTCATGTTTACTTTTCCTGCTTCGTTACTTTCTTTAAATGCCATGTTATAACCCCAGCATGTTAATCAACCAGTAAATCGTTGCTTAAAATTAAAATACACTTGCAGTAGAGTCTAACAATTTCTGTGTTGATTTTACCTGACGTACAGTTCCTTTTCTCTTGGGTGATGTACGCCAGGTGTTGAGCCGAAGTACGTTGACGAGGCAGACCTGCTAGAGTATGTAGAGCCGGAGGATGTCGACCTAGAGTACGTGCCCGAGGAGGACCAGAGCTAGAGGTCTTCACGTTGCTGCTCCAGAGTTTCTTACTGCCGTTTAGTTGGGTGCGTAGCACCGTTTACTTTCTGCCTAGGTTGGGTGCTTGCACTAGTAGTTTACTTTCAGTTGTTGTAGCCGTGTCAGGCTTTTTGTTAGACTCTCAGTACTTCTGGATTGTTGTTTTAGAATAAAATGAATGTTTCCTCTTTCAGTACTTTTGTTGTTCCGTACTAACCTGCAAGGACTTGTTCCTTCGTCTTGGAATACCACACAGACGCTTATTGGGTCCGAGCTTCTTAGCTCCGGCCTAAGCGGGCCTTAGTCACGCTTCGCCTCCGTAGTTTGGGAAGCGGAGCGTGACAGGTTTTAGTGGTGGCCCATGCAGGTCTCTTTCTGCAAAAAGTTCGGAACAATAGAAGTATTAATATTCTTTTTATTATTACCCACTAATATGTGCGAGTCTAAGTTGTGTCTTTCCTGTCGTTAGGATGGTGGGAGGACGTGAAGCTCGAGGTGGACCTTCAGCTGACGGGACCATGGATGGCTGAGGCGACGATTTTTGCCAATTACTGGACGTTATGAGAGATGCTGGACGTGCAGCATCAGTTGGTTCAGCAGTCCCACCGTGCTACCCAGGCTCCCTCAGCTGCACCACCACCGCCTCCGCCGGCCCCTCGAGCTGCTCCAGGAGTGAAGCATTCAATGAGCTTCAGCCGAAGACATTTTCTGGGAAGGAAGGACCGTTGGGTGCTGATGAGTGGATCCTGAGTACAGAGGAGAAGTTGGTAGTGGCGAAGATTTCTGATGATACCCGAGTTGAGATAGCGAAGATGCAGCTGACCGAGAATGCTATGAACTGGTGGCGCATTGAGGAGAGGCGCCTGCAGAAGCCAGTGGAGTGGGGGACCTTCAGGTCGATGTTCAAAGAGATGTATTTCCCCAAGGCTGCAAAGAGGGAGCTTTTGAGCAGATTTGTAGATCTGAAGGGGTATGACCGTCGATGAGTATGAGGCGGAGTTCGAGATGCTGAGTCGTTTTGCCCCATATATGGTGAAGAAGGAGGAGAACCGAGCGGATCGGTTTCGTTAGGGACTGCGTCTGAAGATTCAGGCTTCTATGTCTTCGGCAGATTTCTCTACCATGGGAGCTGTGCTGAATTCCGCGAGGAACCATGAGACCATATCGCGTCTACCTGACCCTCCAGCTGGTGGAGGAAAGCGTCTCATGGAGCAGTACCGGCCACCTGCTAGGCTGGCGATGAGACCAGTTCAGGCAGTGCCCTTCAAGAGGCCTGGAGCACCCGTGCAGAGTCAGAACAAGGGCCCTTGCCACTTCTGCGGTAAGCCAGGGCATGTTCAGGCCAGTTGTAGGAAGAAGATGGGATTGTGCTTGGTGTGTGGAGATGCCTCGCATGCTGCTAAGGATTGTCCGAGAGCGCGTCATGCCGTAGTCAGAGCACCAGCCACGCTGCAGAGTAGAGCGCCTGCCCCGATTCAGAGAGGAGATGATGTCCATGGACCATCCTTGGCGCCACAGAGGCAGATGTTTCAGCGGGCAGTGCAACCCCAGAGGCCGGCTTACACCATGACAACCGCTGAGACTGAGGACCTGGATGGAGTTATTGCAGGTATTTCTTCAGATCTAGTCTTTCATTTCATAGTTTAGATCTTATTGTTAGCTTTGTTTGTTTGCCTTGTTTGCTAGAATAGTGTTGTTTGACCTTAGTCCCTTTATATCTTAGGCACCATTCTAGTGTTCTCTCACCCGGCCTTGGCCTTGTTCGACTCCGGTGCATCCATGTGCATCGTATCCCGGAGATTTGTAACAAGGCACTCCATTCCCACCCATACACTTCCTAAGTGTTGGGACATCACCACAGGGAACGGAGTGGTGACTGTGAACTTGGGTTGTCGATCGATTCCTTTGGTGGTCAGTGGACACGAACTTTTTGTTGGCCTAGTTAGTCTACTAACTAGGTCGTACGGTTTAATTTTGATGAATGACAAACAAGTCACGTGTGACTAACGTCCTTTATTAAGTGATTACATGGAGAAAAGCGCAAAATAAATTTTATTTGCAAGAGGATGAGTATATGAGGACAATGGTGCAAAAAGGAAATAGTCTTACATTATCAACAATGAAGATAAAGATTTGATTGGATCCTCAAGGGATTAGTTTCTTACTCGTATTCAAACTCCATGTTTATCCAAATTCATGTGATCAATAAAACCCTAAGCCGGCCAACCAAAAATATATCACAGCCGCATGTTCTTGTGGCCGCATGGATCCAAGGCAATACAAATATCAAAAAAAAAAAAATTAGCCTTCAAAAACAAAAACAAACCATAATTTGAACTGCCAATTTTTTTGAATGTGTTTGTTCTTATCTCATCTAATTACCATGCTAGTGCATTCCTTAAAAAAAACAGAACACAAAAAAAAAGTTTTTAAGGGCACACACGCACCCAATGAAAAAAAATAGCCTTTCTTTTCTTTTTTGTTGGTGCTTCTGAGTTTTAATGCTAGCACAAATTTTCAAAGGCCCTTTTAATCATTAATCATTTTTGTGCTCTTGAAGTTGCCATCTTTTAATCATTAATCATTCTGTGCTCTTCCTCTCAACAAAAGAACGCACAGAGATTTTCTTTTGGTCGTGTGTCATTTTTTGTGCGTGGCTCCTCTGTCAAAAATATTACGGCACACGCGCAATTGTGTCTTGTGCTTTATCTTAATTTTTACAGCGGCTACTTTCAAACATTGAGGAATAAATCACATGTCCATGTTCTTCTTGCTGATGCGAAGAGAAACTCACGGCTTGTGCAACGGCAGATCTCAAGGGAGGATTTCTATCGCGCAGTCGACTTCGTCCGTACATATCTCCTGATCCAGACGTCGGATCAACTCGCCGTTTGCGCCCATGCGACCACATCTTTATGCCATTCGCAACGGTGATAGTCTTCTTCGCTCAGTTCTCAGGATCATACACCGTCCGGGCGTTTTTCCACAGACTCATCACTGCAGAATTCAGATTCGCGCATCCGACTTCGTACGCTCATATCTCCTAATCCAGACGTCGGATCGACGATCCGTTTGCGCTCACGCGACCACATCTTCATGCCATTCGTAACGGTGATAGACTCCTTTGCTCAGTTCTCAGAATTATATACAGTTCGGGCGTTTTTCTACAGATTAGTCACTGCAGAATTCAGATTCGCGCAAGCATCTTCCGAAGACTATATTTTCCAATCCAAACATCGGATCAGCGAACCGTTCGCGCCCACGCGATCACGATCTCACAAAATTCATCACGGTGATATCTCTCTGATTTTTCACTGCAGTATTAAAGCTATTTGAATCTGTTTTAGTTGTGAGATTGTATTAAGAATAGCTTTACTCTGAAGCTATCTCTGCGCTTTAACTCTTGAACTATATTTGTGTAAGGTGAGATCACTACCCGTAAGTGTGATCGGTTTTATTAAGTGAAATCCGCATAGGTCTTGGGGTCGGAGTTTTGGCGGGGAGCCACTCCGTTAAAAAATATCTGTGTCTGATTATCTCTGTGTTTGTGATTATTTTTCAAATTTGTGCCACACACCCTATTCACCCCGCCTCTAGGGTGTTTTTCACTTTTTGCAGACTTCATTGTCCATGACCTGCCACTTTTCGATGTCGTTCTTGGCATCGATTGGCTGGGAGACTTCCACGCCTCGATCGAATGCCACAGCAAGAGGGTGGTATTCAGGATTCCAGGCCATCCGGAGTTCGAGTTCCGTAGCAGAAATGAATCGCTTGGGCCCATCAGATTTCGGGCCAAGCCAGAGGTGCCGGTTGTCGCAGCTATGCAGATGGAGATCGACCGACCAGCAGTCGTCAGAGACTTCAACGACGTCTTCCCGGAGGATATCTCGGGTTTGCCACCCGACCGAGCTCTAGAATTTGGTATTGATCTTATGCCGGGAGCGCAACCGATATCGAAGGCGCCGTATCGGATGGCTCCTGTTGAGCTTGAGGAGCTACGAAAACAATTGGATAGGTTGCTACAGAAGGGTTTCATCCACCCTAATGTGTCACCATGGGGTGCACCAGTCTTGCTCGTGAAGAAGAATGATGTGTCCCGCAAGATGTGTGTGGACTATCGAGGGCTGAAAGCTGTCACAGTGAAGAATAAGTATCCGCTGCCGCGCATCGATGATATCTTTGATCAGCTGGGAGGCTCGAGAGTTTTCTCGAAGTTAGACTTGAGGAGCGGATACCATCAGCTGAAGGTGAAGAAGGATGATATTCCAAAGATAGCCTTCCGGACGAAGTACGGACATTATGAGTTTGTGGTTATGCCTTTCGGCGTGACCAATGCTCCAGCTGTGTTCATGAATTTGATGAACTTGATTTTCTACGACTTCCTGAATAAGTTTGTCGTTATCTTTATAGATGACATCCTTATTTACTCGAAGTCTGAGGAAGAGCACAGCTGTCATCTGAGGACAGTGCTGGAGACGCTGAGTCGACATAAGATATATGCCAAGTATAGTAAGTACGAGTTCTGGTTGGACAGAGTCGCATTCCTGGGACACGTGGTGTCCGGAGATGGCATATCTGTAGATCCGGATAAGGTCAGAGCAGTCAGAGATTGGCCGACTCCGCAGTTAGCGTCAGACATCAGGAGCTTCCTTGGTTTAGCGGGCTATTATCGGCGGTTCATCAAGGATTTCTCGAAGATTACTGAGCCGATGACGAAGCTGGCGAGGAAGGATGTGGAGTTCCATTGGTCAGATGCTTGTGAGGAGGCCTTCAGTATCTTGAAGGCGAGGTTGACCACATCACCAGTTTTGGCGGTACCGGATCGGAGTGGAGGCTTTGAAGTATATTGTGATGCATCAGGGAAGGGCCTTGGGTACGTTTTGCATCAGCATGACCACGTGGTCGCGTACGCTTCTCGTCAGTTGCGGACCCATGAGAAGAATTACCCGACGCACGATCTGGAGTTGGCAGCGGTGATATTTGCACTGAAGATCTGGAGACGCTTCTTGCTGAGTGAGAGCGTGAAGATTTTCACCGATTACAAGAGCTTGAAGTACATCTTTACGCAGAAGGAGCTCAACATGCGTCAGAGACGTAGAGCTCATGGCTGACTATGAGATAGACTTGCAGTATCACCCGGGGAAGGTGAACGTAGTGCCTGATGCCTTGAGTAGACTTCCTTCTGCGATGATGCATACTGCCGGCTGAAGGATACAGTAGGAGCTAAGAGAGATGGATTTAGAGGTCGTCCTACCTGGTGTGGTTCTTTCATTCATGAATTTGCAGATTCAGTCCACGATCGTGGATCGGATCAAGGCAGCACAGGCTGGAAATCCGAAGTTACAGAGGATCAGGAGGCAGGTTGAGGCTGGACTACGGACGGAGTTCGTGATTCATGAGGATGGTTCGCTAAGGTATGGTAGTAGGCTCTGCGTACCTGCAGGTGATGTTCGTGAGGATTTGTTAAGCGAGGCTCATAGCTCACCTTATTCTATACATCCTGGAGGCACCAAGATGTATAAGGACCTCCGTCTGAATTATTGGTGGATTGGCATGAAGAGGAGTGTGGCACGGACCGTTGCCAAGTGTCTGATATGCCAACAGATGAAGGCTGAGCACCATCGTACGGCTGGTTTGCTACAACCGCTTCCTATCCCGGAGTGGAAGTGGCAACATATCACGATAGATTTCGTGACTGGTTTACCTCAGAGCCCGAAGCAGAACGATACAGTCTGGGTGATCGTTGACCGATTGACTAAGTCTGCGCATTTCATCCCTTTCCGAGTGGGCCAGTCTATAGAAGTCTTGGCGAGGAAATACCTAGAGGTAAAATTTCATTTTACTTCTCTTTTATTTTCCTCTTTGAGTTAGTTGTGATGTAGACCGTGTACGTGCAGGAGATTTTACGCTTACATAGAGTCCCCGTGAGCATCGTGTCTGACAGAGACTCGAGATTCACATCTCAGTTCTGGAGAAGTTTACAGGAGAATTTGGGTACGAGTCTGAGCTTCAGCACGGCGTACCACCCGCAGACCGATGGCCAGTCCGAGAGGACTATTCAGATTCTGGAGGATATGCTGCGAGCTTGTACACTCGATCTGAAGGGTTCGTGGGAGGACCATCTTCACTTGGTGGAGTTTTCGTACAACAACAACTACCAGGCGAGCATTGGCATGGCGCCATTCGCTGCCTTATATGGGAGAAAATGTCGATCGCCACTGAGCTGAGATGACATCGGAGATCGGGAGCTGTTGGGTCCAGAGATGATAGTGAAAGCTGTGGATGTCGTGAGAGACATCAGGGAGAAGCTCAGAGTTGCGCAGGACTGCTTCAAGCATTGGGCAGATGCCAAGAGGAGACCTTTGGAGTTCCAGCCTGGAGATCACGTCTTCCTGAAGATTTCTCCAAACCGCGGAGTCATTCGATTCGGGAAGAAGGGAAAGCTGAGTCTGAGGTATATTGGACCCTTCGACGTGCTGGAGCGTGTGGGAGCAGTGGCCTACCGCCTTGCTCTGCCACTTTCTTTGGAGGGAGTTCACGACGTATTTCACGTATCTCAGCTACGTCGGTACGTCAGTGATCCGTCGCACACTGTTGATTTCTCAGAGATTACGGTCCGCCCGGACCTGACATATGATCAGCAGCCTATGCAGATTTTGGACCGTCGACAGAAGCTTTTGAGGAATAAGGTAGTCGACCTGGTGAGAGAGATGTGGCGTCACGGGTCACCTGGAGAGTCCACTTGGGAGGGCGAGGAGGAGATGAGAGAGCGTTTCCCATTTTTATTTGCGGATTAGTGTTGTTGATTCCGAGGACAGAATCATTCTTTTAGTGGGATAGAATGTAACGGTCGCTTTCCGACCATATGGATTTTTACGTGCACGTACTTTTCGTGCACGTATTTTATTTGGCTCTTTCTTGGTTTCGGTATATACGATATGATATGCCATTGTGACCATATGGAACTGTAGAATTTTATAGTAATTTTTGGGAACGTCATTTCACGGCTCGTTTTCTCGCAAACCAGCTTTGAATGGAAGGGCGTTTTGGTCTTTTGGCTTCAACGCTCAGTTCTCGATTTTACAATGATTCTCAGTAGGTGTAGCACGCGGCCAGACCCTGTAGCACCGTACTTCTCGTCTCCACGATCGTTATGGTATTTTCGGATTATTTTTCCGATACTCGTAACGAGACTTATCCCCTAAACCAAATTCCAACCCCTAGTTAACACTAATCAATTTGAATTTTTGAATTAAACCAAATCTTTTTTTAATCCCATGAAATCGGCCCCCACCCAAATTTTTCTCCCACGTTTGTAACTAACCCATTTTCCCCCCTTTATAAATATTGCACT
Source organism: Scilla litardierei (assembly GCA_030789695.1). Taxonomy (NCBI): domain Eukaryota; kingdom Viridiplantae; phylum Streptophyta; class Magnoliopsida; order Asparagales; family Asparagaceae; genus Scilla; species Scilla litardierei. The sequence continues at coordinate 127,462,924 of CM061137.1, forward strand.
ACCTAGGCCTACCAAGAGATCTCAGCCACACGTTTCATTCTCCCCTCTCAAACATTTGAAACCCTAGGGTTCTTTCTCACAGCCGCAAAACAAACCCCCCCCCGTGATTTCGCAACCCTCTCCCTCTCACCTCAAACCCGCCGGCGGACCTCCATCACAGCCCGGCCGCCGCGCAGCGCCATCCCCGGCGTCCTGCCCTGCCCTTGGCCGCCTGAAACCGCCCCCGTCGCCGGACTGTTTCGCAGCAGCAGCCGCCGGCTGCTGCTGCTAGTTTTCCGGTGCCACTCCTCTGTCAGGCGCCTCCCCACGGCTCCCCTAGTCCGGCCGATCTCCCCCAGCGCCGACAAGACCCCTTCGGCAGCAGCCCCTAGGCCGGACAGCCACGGCCAGCCTTCCAACCACTTTTCGTCGCCGTGAACGCGTCCGTTGCTCGCTGTTTTGGCTCCCCGTGGCCTTTGCTCCTCCTTGCTCGCTGTTCAGTGGCCCCTCGACGCCGCCTACACCTCTTACGGGCCGCTACCGGGCTCATCTCACTGCCCGTGTTGTCGAAGCCATTAGACGCCTTCCCGACGTAACTTTGCTCGTTGTTTCGCCTTCCCGGATTGCTGTCCCTCGCCTTCATTACCGTAGATCTGCCCGTTGCCGCAAGGAGACGTTCCGTTGCCGTGACGTTCAGATCCGTCACCGTTCAGACTCTACGTCCATTCTGCGTCAAACGCCGGAGAGGTTGGTTTCACTAACACGTAGTGAACCCACACCATAACCCATCAAAACTTAAATAAAATCGGCAACTTAAATTAACTAAATTTTATTTCAGCATCTGTAAAACGTTGCCCACCGTAGGAAAGATCGACGAACAAACAAATTTTCTGTGCACATAGGGTAGACGTCGATCTAGGCTGAACAAAATATCAAAACGTGACTTTTTGATTGTTAGGGTAGTCCCGCCAATTTTAGAAACAAACTGTAATAGGATTGATGAAAAACGCGACCTGACACCGTCGTCGTGACCCTGTTTCAAACGGACTACTGCAGACGCAACACTTGGACGGGACGCTCCGGACGGACGACACACTCGCCACCGCAGGCAAGTGTACTCCCTTGTAACTTCGGTCGTGTCTAGGCCTTAGACTTTTTTTAGAACTGTTAAAATGTGAACAAAGAGAACCGGACTTGAAATGATAGCGTCCGGGACACCCCTTGACAGCTTAGACTTGACGACGAAGTCTAAGCGCAACAACTTTTGATACCGTAGGGTTTTCCTATGTGTGCATGCGTGTGGACCCCCTAGAAGAACCATCCCTGTTTTGTCATGTCGTGTCTTGTCACGCACAGCCTGCGGGCAATAGGACACTCTCCGAGTGATCCCTTGTACTGATACACAGCCTGCGGGCAATAGGGCACTCTCCGAGTGATCCCTTGTACTGATACACAGCCTGCGGGCAATAGGGCACTCTCCGAGTGATCCCTTGTACTGATACACAGCCTACTGGCAATAGGGCACTCTCCGAGTGATCCCTTGTACTGATACACAGCCTGCGGGCAATAGGGCACTCTCCGAGTGATCCCTTGTACGGATACACAGCCTGCGGGCAATAGGGCACTCTCCGAGCGATCCCTTGTACGGATACACAGCCTGCAGGCAATAGGGCACTCTCCGAGCGATCCCTTGTACGGACGTGTCTTGTCTTGAGCACTGGAGCTGGGGTGGGGTTGAGCGTGCGCACGGGGAGAGAGTCTGATCCCTCTCGAACCGTAAGGCGTGAACCCTTCGAGTCAGACGTGTCTTGTCTTGTCTTGTCACGTATTGTCACGTCTTGTTTTGACCCGTTTAGGTTGGTCCCGTAGTCGGTAGCACACGCTACGGCTACAGCGTGTCGTGTTTACTTTTCCTGCTCCGTTACTTTCTTTAAATGCCATGTTATAACCCCAGCATGTTAATCAACCAGTAAATCGTTGCTTAAAATTAAAATACACTTGCAGTAGAGTCTAACCTGTGTAGACTTTACCTGACGTACAGTTTATTTTCTCTTGGGTGTTGTATATCAAGTGTTGAGCCGGAGTACGTTGACGAGGCGGACCTGCCAGAGTACGTAGAGCCGGAGGATGTCGACCCAGAGTACGTGCCCGAGGAGGACCAGAGCTAGAGGTCTTCACGTTGATGCTCCAGAGTTTCTTACTGCCGTTTAGTTGGGTGCCTAGCACCGTTTACTTTCTGTCTAGGTTGGGTGCTTGCACCAGTAGTTTACTTTCAGTTGTTGTAGTCGTGTCAGGCTTTTTTGTTAGACTCTCAGTACTTCTGTATTGTTGTTTTGGAATAAAATGAATGTTTCCACTTTCAGTACTTTTGTTGTTCCGTGCTAACCTGTAGGGACCTGTTCCTTCATCTTGGAGTACCACACAGACGCTTATTGGGTCCGAGCTTCTCAGCTCCGGCCTAAGCGGGGCCTTAGTCACGCTTCGCCTCCGTAGTTTGGGAAGCGGGGCGTGACATAACTTGCTTAGTGGTATGGACATTGACGGAACTCATTGAACATCTTGAATTCGTGAACTCGTGCCCTCGAAGGCCAAATCTTGAAATCGTGAACTCGTACACATTGATTAGGCTAGCTTGTATTCCAGCACAACTTTTGGGTGGGGTTAGGGTTAAGCGGCCGCTGAGCGTGCGTGTAGAGGCCCCCTTCAAGAGCACCACCTAGGCGGTGGGTGGAGTCAATCACGATTATACCCCCGTGAGAAGGATCGACCTATTCACCGTGACTTAAAGGCGTGAACCCTAGACATAGTAGAAAACACATGCACAGAAAACTAGAACCAATTATTGTTACCATTGTTCTACACTAGAATTATCATACTATTTTAGAAATGCCATGTTCATCAAGGTTTGTTTTAAATTCTTTAGAACCGCCATGCTTAGAAGTACCTTACTTTAAATCTTTAGAACTGACATACTTAGAAGTACTTTACCTTTCTTTAAAATTGTTATGTTTATAACCATGATGCTGACAACTTGAATAAACAGTTAATGCTTTATAATTTGTTACTATTCGTACACCTCGCTTTGGATCGTCTTACTTTTACTTGCCAGACTCTTGCTGACATATATTTGTGTTTTTGGAATGTATGTCAGATCACGAGCCAGAGTACCAGGACCAGGAGACGTTTGAGACGGCTGATTCAGTGAGCCAGGAATTTGTTGACCCGGAGTCGCTCCCGGTGGAGGACTAGAGACTTGTTCCATTGATGTTTTAGTTTTGCTTTAGCACTTTGTAGTAGGAGTATGTTATCTTTATTGTAGTTTCCTTTGGTCATGCTGAGGCCTTGTCGCTTTTACTTCGTGTATGAACTTCTGGATGTTGCGTTAAATATATGAATGTTTTTATTGTTCTAAATGCACGCAAGAACCTGTAATGATGTTGTCACAGACGCTTAATGAACTCGAGCTTCACCGCTCCAGTTCATGCGGACCTTCGTAACGTTCTCGCTTCCATCGTGCCTTGGGAAGCAGTGCGTTACAGGTTTTAGTGGTGGCCCATGCAGGTCGTGTATTTGCAAACTTCAGAACAATAGAAATACCATCATTAGCCAAAACGTCTATAATTACCTCATACACAAAATTTACCCGAGTTTTTGTCTCAGCATGGTAGGGAAACCTAACACCGGGATTATAGGAAGATTTAGTTAGACACCAATGCTTGTTAGTTAGACAGCATTGCTAAGATTTAGTATTACCATCTTAGAAGCCACCTTAGTGGTTCCCCACCCAGCTCTGACCATATTAGATTTTAGAGTTTTGTTTAGTCGTTCGCTCGGACCTATCAAATTTCGACCCAGCAGAACGTAGTAATTGTCGCATCCGTGCAAGTCGAACCTGAGAAGCCTGCAATGCTTAGAGATTTTGAAGACGTCTTCCCTGAAGATATTCTGGATTGCCGCCTGATCGAGCTTTGGAGTTCGGCATTGATCTTATGCCAGAGGACCAACCGATTTCGAAGGCGCATTAACGTATGGCTCCTGTAGAGCTTACAGAGCTACGTAAGCAATTGGACAATCTGTACAGAAAGGATTCATCCATCCCATCATCTCATTGGAGTACACCTGTTCTGTTGGTCAAGAAGAAAGACGGATCGAGAAGAATGTGTGTGGATTATCGGAAGCTGAACAAGTCGCTGCGAGGAATAAGCAACCGTTACCACGCATCGATAACATCTTCGATCAACTCGGTGGATCACGAGTTCTCTCAAAGTTGGATCCCAATAGTGGATATCACCAAGTGAAGGGCAAGAATGGAGACACCTACAAGACGGCTTTCCGAACCAAGTATGGACACTGCTAGTTCGTTGTCATGCCACTCGGTGTGACCAATGCTTCTGCAGTATTCATGAATCCGTGAATCTTATATTCTACGAGTTTCTGGATAAATTCGTAATGATATTCATAGATAATATGTTAGGCCTATTCGAGGAGCAAGGAGTATGCGGAGCATCTGCACATACTACCAGAGACTGCCCTCCCCACACTAACAAGCCGACGATTGCTGAACCTTCTGGATATACTCAGGGTCAACTATCCCGGCTCAACAACTGAAGACTTTTGAGCAAGTGAGGCAGAACCAATCGAGGTGTCAGGCATTCTTCATGACAACCGCAGAGGCTGAGACTGTTGAGCAAGTGATTCAAATAATGCCCGACCTTTCCTTTATAGTACTTACGGTATAGGTATAGTGAACCCATTTGTATTAATTGTGATGATCGTAGTGTATATATAGATAGTGTGTGTGGAACCATGTGTGTGAATCTCTGTGTCCCACTCATGTATGAGCGTGCATACTAATATTACATTAGTATGTTATAGTTATCTATTGTGGTGTATCCATATATGGTGATATATGTGACATATATATAGTTGTATGTAGAGTAGTAAGTGTTATATTTATACATGTGTGAATAGATATATCGCTATAGGGATATCGGTGCGTATTAGAATTGGTGTTTGATTATCTACTAGGGGTATTTGTATTTTGGATGTACTTGTCAATGTTTGTAATTGTATGCTAGTAAGGTCATATGCATGATTGGGTGTAATGAACATGATAATAGGCGTATTTAATAGTCGAGTGTACATATCTATTGTATGATCTATATATGTTAGTGCGTATGGGCGTGTGCTCATACCTGGTTAAGTATGTCTGTAGTTATATGTATCTCTACTTATGATATAGTATGAATGTGTGAGTCTTACGTATAGTAGTAGGGTTATAATATTGTATGGTATTGCTTGCCCCTACGGGATGATTGTATGTGAGTGTATTTTTGATGTATACTAGGAGATATATATGATTGTATGCTCGTAACTATTTATGGATGTGTATACGTAGTAGTATACTAGCTTTATGTAAATTACTATGGTTGTGTATATTGGTGTGAACATATAGTGTATATTGGTGTGAACATATAGTATGTTTGGCTATGTTTTGTATAGATATGAGGTAGGTGTGTGATAGTGTAAGTGTAGATATATGTGTGAGTGAATGTATATTGATGTACGTTACTTTAGTGTATGTATGTCTGGGGTATAGTGACCTTAGTCCACTCACCCCTAAGTTGATCATATTCAAGGATGTCTGAGGACAGACTTGATTTTAAGGTGGGTAGATTGTAGTGGCCTAGTGCCATATAAGTATAACATGTTATTTTATATGGTACATGTGGTGTGTATAGTGTATTTACGTAGTGTGTAAAGTGATTGTACTATTGGGGTGTTATTTGACTAAATATGATTATACTTATTAGTATCGAGTAGAGTGGTTATATGACATGTAGTACTATACGATTGAAGATTATGATTGTATACATATGGTAGTGCAAGGTGTATTAATAATAATGTGGGTGTGCCAGGTGATGGCACACTTACAGCTAGTAAGTTGATGTGTGTGTGTATTAAAGTGTTTGCCTTAATTATGAATGTACTGTATGACGGCTTTATATTAATTGTGTTGTGTTATGGCTATGGTATATTAGTAATGATGTTGATATGAATTAGTGATGTATGTGTGAGTGTTATTATTATTACTAGCATGGTGGTTAGTATGACTAGTAGTGATACTACTATTGTTGTTATTATTAGTGTTAGTAATATTGATTGGACGTTCACGCATAATCGTGTAGTCGTTATTTATTAGTAGGGTGTGTGCATATAGTAGAGAGTGTGGTGTGCGTGTATCGGTGAGAGGAAATACTTGAACGCCATCCTTATCTATCTCTCGCACCCTAATTGATAGAAATTCCGAGGACGAAATTTTTCTTAAGGTGTGTAGGATATAACTGCCACTTTTCGGTCGTGCGTATTTAGTGTGTATTCTGTTATTATGTGTGTATTTCCGCGTTTGATTTTAGTTACTAGATTCCATAGCTCAGACGCGTGACTAGACCACGTATCCACGATCCTCTCGAAGGTGCAATCGGCCCGGTATCTAGTTTATAATTTTTTGGATGTCCAGGGGTGAAGTTGTAAAATCTACTTATTACTATTATTATTATTTTTTCTAACTAAATTTTAATTTCAAACTTTAAAATATTCTAACGTTATATATTTTTTAAACTGAGTTTAAATCCAAAACTAATTCGTTCCTAATAAGGTGCTATCATTCACTATCAAATAAAAACTGGTATCCTTAAAATCCTAACCGCCCGCAACCCTCTCACCACGTGCATGCGGTTGCAAACCCATCACCCCACGTAACATCCCACATACTCTCTCTCTCTCTCTCTCTCTCTCTCTCTCTCTCTCTCTCTCCTCTTCAAAACCCAAAGAGAAAACAAACCTCAACCTTCTCCTTCTCCTTCTCCTTAAAACCTGCCGTCTGCTACCTTCTCTCTCTCACTCTTCAAGCCACCCTCGCTCAACGCGACAACCCCATCCAGAAACGTCACAACTCCGACACCGCCCTCCACTCAAACACCCTGCACGAGCCTCGCCCACCGACCCCATCTCCCTTCCGAAGCCCACGATCACCACGTCTCCCACATGCAGCCCACAACCTCCCATTTTCGACCTTCCTCCGTCCGACACTCCGTTCACCGCCAGTCCACAACCCCGAGCGCCCACCTTGCAACCACGCCACCTTCTTCCTCACTCCGACCTTTCCCCCGTGTCCCCCTTCCTCCGAGCTATTCCCTGCAGCAGCCAGCACCCCGGCGACCCCACGCCGCAACCCCCAACGACCAAACCCACCTCCTCCGACCCTAAGACACCCCTCAGCCCCTCCGGCGCAACCCTCTACCTCTCCTCCTGCTACTTCAACCACCGGCGTCATCCCCCGCTCTACAAAACAGAACAACCCAAGCTCCGACCCCTCTCACCTTCGATCACAGTGCCATCAGCCTCGCAACTCCGGTAACAACCCCCGCACAGCCCGCACCTCATCCTTTCCTCCCCCCGATCTCCTCTCCGACGACCCAAGACTTCGCGTTCACCCACCATCTCCAAGCGTGCAACCCCGCCCTCAAACCCTCCATCCTCCTCTCACCGCTCCCTTCCTCCTTCGCCCTCTCCCTAACCACGGCCACTGAACAACTCCAACCTCACCAACAACTGCCACCTCCGACCACCATCAACCCGCAACACCACCCTCCAGGCTGTCGCATCCCACAACTCTTCCCAGTGCCACTGTCGACCACCCATTCGATCTCCTCCTCATGACGACCGCCCAGCAACCATCCCCCAACCCCAAGCGCCGACCACCACCCTCGCCGCCCCCACACCGCCCAGCGTCATCTCCGACGTCCTCCCCCACATCCAGCAACGCCTCTCCGACGCTAACCCGTCGTACGTACACATCCCGATGCTCACCCCTCAATCGTGCACCGCCGGCGGACGAAGCAACACACGAACTCCCGATTGCAGCTGCCTATCACCGCTCGCCGCGCCGCCGGACGCTTTCGCCGCTAGTTGATTTCCCCGCCTGTCGTCAGAGCACACATGTGAGGTACACATTAGTTAGTATATTTTATATATAAAGGTATAAGTTTATATATTAGTTATTATTCAGAATGGTTAAGTACGTAGGTAAGTAAGTTAGTAATGTTTACATATATAATATGACAGTAGGCTAGAAAGTTAGTAGGGTTAATAATGTTAATGTATGCAGTTGGTTATATATTAAGTAATTTGTGATAGCAGCTCATTAATTATAGTATATCATATAAGTTTTAGCTATTTATATATGTGTCATAGGCTGATATGAGGTTAAATACTGTTCATTGAAATAAAAGTTAGTATATGAAGTTAGTAAGTATACATGATACTACCAGTTAGTAGTACTGATGTTAGCTAAGTTTAAATAACTTGTAGGTTAGTGTCAATTACTAAACAGTGTATTATAACTTCAGTTTATATATATACACTTATAGTTACATTCATAGATGTTAGTTAGTTATTAGATTCTTTACAAACAGATAGAATATAAATAATGTTTTATAATTGGGTTGATTATTTCTGGTTAAGAACTTGTTGGCTTGACATTAATTTAATGACGCAGATACGTCGCGTCTTTTCCGTCGGTCATATGGATACCCGAAATCGTCAAACCAGGCAAGTGTACGAATTTATATAAATTATTGAAGGTTTAATGTTTTAATTGCTTTTTGTCATATGCAAATGTTGATTATTAATATGTCATCATGCTTCACTTCATGATGTACACACACTTGTTAGAATTTGCACTTTTGATAGGCTAACTTGCTTAGTGGTATGGACATTGACGGAACACATTGAACATCTTGAATTCGTGAACTCGTGCCCTCGAAGGCCAAATCTTGAATTCGTGAACTTGTACACATTGATTAGGCTGGCTCTTGTTCCGGCACAACTTTTGGGTGAGGTTAGGGCTGAGCGGCTGCAGGGCGTGCGTGTAGATGCCCCCTTCAAGAGCACCACCTAGGCAGTGAGTGGCGTCAATCACGATTATACCCACGTGAGAAGGATCGACATACTCTCCGTGACTTAAAGGCGTTAACCCTAGACATAATAGAAAACACATGCACGAAAAACTTGAACCAATTATTGTTACCATTGTTGTACACTAGAATTGTCATACTATTTTAGAAATGCCATGTTCATCAATGTTTGTTTTAAATTCTTTAGACCTGCGCTGCTTAGAAGTACCTTACTTTAAATCTTTAGAACTGCCATGCTTAGAAGTACTTTACCTTTCTTTAAAATTGCCATGTTTATAACAGTGCTGATGACATCTTGAATAAACAGTTAGTGCTTTATAGTTTTTTACTATTCGTACACCTCGCTTTGGATCGTCTTACTTTTACTTGCCAGACTCTTCCTGACATATATTCGTATTTTTGGAATGTATGTCAGATCACAAGTCAGAGTACCAGGACCAGGAGACGTTTGAGATGGCTGATCCAGTGAGCCAGGAGTTTGTTGACCCAGAGTCGCTCCTTGTGGAGGACTAGAGACTTGTTTCATTGTTGTTTTAGTTTTGCTTTAGCACTTTGTAGTAGGAGTATGTTATCTTTGTTGTAGTTTCCTTTGGTCATGCTGAGGCTGTGTCGCTTTTACTTCGTGTATGAACTTCTGGATGTGGCTTTAAATATATGAATGTTTTTATTATTCTGAATGCATGCAAGAACCTGTAATGATGTTGTCACAGACGCTTAATGAACTCGAGCTTCACCGCTCCAGTTCATGTAGACCTTCGTAACGTTCTTGCTTCCATCGTGCCTTGGGAAGCGGGGAGTTACAATGAATGATAGGACATACCACGAGGCTCCAAAGAGATGAAAATTCTTGGAGACTTTTAAACAATATCACCACATAAAAATGAGCTCATCTCCATATCATCTCCCTTTCCAGAACATCTAGAAGAGATGAATATGGAATAAATTGAAATAATATTGAATAATGTACGTACAGAAGAGGTGTTTGGATAAAACACACACTTGTCGACATTTACTCACATTTCATTTTGACGTTTTAGTGATAATTATAAATATCGTTGCACACTCCGTTTCCTGAAGCAAACGTAGAGATTAGCCAAAAATACGGAACGATGCAATAATAATTTGAGCTGAACACACTTATGAAATGTGAAGTGTTTGGACCTGAAGTCCTGATATCAAAAGATATCAAACTTGTGGGTATAATGAGTATTGAATAATCATAAATAATAAATAAATAAAATCGTATGCTAAAAGCGACATGATATAGCTTAGAGGTTCATTTCGCTGAAACCAGGAAGCAAGTGAGATAAGCTTGACTCACTTACGAAATAAAACTGATGCATCAGGCTCCCTGGTTATGTTTGTGAAATTCCTGCGGTTGGCAAAGGAAAATTTAGTTTTTGCTGCTATGGATGTTGTAACAGCATAACCTTATGGATTTATTCCGATTTTCCTTACTTGCCTGAATAGACTTTGGGTCGTTTATTCTATGAAATATCTTTATTACATTTGATGACTGATTTTGAATTCTAGGGCTGACTAGAACTAGCTGACTAGCACAAATGGGTTTATAGAAGAACAGCTGATATTTAATCTTGAGGAATGAATGATTGAGAATAGATTTTGTGGAAAGTTTTGGAGGAAAAAACATATCTTGGGAAATGAAAGTTTATGGGGAAATGAAAATTTTTGGGGAATGAAAGTTTATGGGGAATAGCAGAGAGCAATTAATGCATTTGGAAAAAAACTTTAACTTGCACTTAATGTTGCAGATTGAATGCTATGCAGATCGAATGATCTCTCCCTTAACACGAGGCCCACCGTCTCTTCGATGCATGTGGCGACAAGATGAGAATAATTTCTCGCGCCGAAGGCGCCCGCTTTTAAACCAATTTGTTGTTCTGCGCCGAAGGCACCCGCGTCGAATTTGTTGTTCTACTCTAATTTGTTGTTCCGTGTCGAATTTGTTGTTCTGTGTCGAAGGCGTTTGCGCCGAATTGGTTGTTTCGTGCCAAATGCGCCCACGCCAAAGGCGCCCGTGCCGCTAAATATTTTCACGCTAATTTGTTGTTCTTTTAAATTTTGACCGTGGAAATAATTTTTTGGGTGACAAAGATTTCGCATGGGAAAATCTTAAATGAACCGTGCCCGCAGACACGAGTTATGACTAGTGTATATATAAAATTCAACCAATAAAGTTCCTTATCAAAATAAGGACTCATACTAAAGATTGTCTTTGCATCTTTAAAAGAGCAAAGAAAATGATTTGAGATTATAGTTGCAAACTCAAATCTCATCGGATCTCCTGAAGAGAAAACCGAAATATTTGTTTAAGTCTTATATATGATATGAAAGACCTAGGCAGAGATAACTTGGTTTACAAACTATCATCCAGAAGATGAAACTCTCATCCAGAAGATAAACACATCATCCAGAAGATGAAACACACCAGATGAAACTATCATCAAGTAGATGACGACATCATACAGAAGATGATCATCCAGAAGATGAAAATATCATCCAGCAGATGAAGGTTATGCCCTAGGCCAAATATTTGGACCTTTATGTTATGTCATTTTTTTTTCATTTATTAAATGTTTCTCTTAATGTTATTGTTATATTGATTGCATGTTTCATTATAATAATGTTTGAATATCTATGTTATGTTATTCCAAGCATCCATAGTGTTTCAGAGTGTTTTCTCACTACAAAGCGTTGACCGTGGAGAACCCGGTCAACGTGGTCAAGGGGCCCGCTTTGGGTCCCTCGGGGGCTTCGAATCGGTGCAGAAGGGGCGAGGGGAAGCCTCGGCCCTGGTTGAGACGCTCGGCCTCGGACAGGTGTGCTCGGCCTCGGCTGGGAGGGGGACGAGGGGTAGCCTCAATCGCCCGGGTAGATGGACGGCCGACGGATGGCGAGGGAGAGTCTCGGACCCGATTAGGACGCTCGGCCTCGGTAGGGCGTGCTCGGCCACGGCTGGGTGACGGTGAGGGGAAGCCTCACTGTCCGGTTGATCGAGTGGTCGGAGAGGGGCGAGGGGTAGCCTCGGCCCGTTGATCTGTTGTCCACCTGCGCAGACGAGAACGCTCGTCAGGGGGCCGGACCTTGGTTCCGGCCAAATCCCCTCCGATGCCTAAGTCAGATAGAGATCTGAGAAAGGAGGCCCGGCGGAGACGGTCCGACTCGTGAGGAGATCGTAACGGCGTCTCTCGGCGCGAGCGGGGGAGGAAGGAGATGAATTGGGGGAACGAGGTCGTTGATGGAGTACCTTAGGTTTTGTTACATGAGATGCGGTCCCTTTCTTCGTCGTCTTCCTGGCCCTTTTATAGAGCTCCCGCTTGATTGCCTCCGGCCCACGTCCCACGCCCGCCATTGATCGTGCCCCATCAGTCCCCCCTCGCCGCCGCTCTCTCCGCCATGCCAGCACCTCCCCATTATCGCTATTTAGTGGTCGCGCGTCCGGGGGAGTGGTTTTCGCAGGAGTGGGCGAGCGACCAACGGGTTATTGGGGCTGGGTCGGATCAACGTTCGAGAAGGTCCCTTGTAGGGCCTTTGTCGAATGGGCTTTGAGGACGCAGATGGGCTTTTGACCAGTAGTCGGGCTCTTGGGCTCGTGCTTTATGGGTCTCGGTCAAATAGGCGTAACAATTGCCCCCATCGGTCGGGTTGATCGGCCTCGGCTGGTTCGGCTCGGCCGATGTGACCTCTGCCGATTTTGACGAGCTCGCCAGTCGATGCCGACTCATTTATTAGTCGTCATCATGAGTGGGCACGTTTGATTTTTTTGAGGCGCGGGTCCCGAAGTGCCGTCGGCCTTCAGATGCTGCCACGTGTAGCGGCAAGCTTATCCCCGCCGCTCGCGGAGTCGCCTTAAGTTTGAGAAGCCGAAGGGTTCGTGAGCCGCCATTGGTGGGGTCGATCAGCCTCGGCTCGCTCAGATCGCCCGTTGTGTCTCCTGGGATTCCGAGCGGCGCTTCAATCGAGGCGAGGCCATAAATGCAGGTCGTGATGAGGCGGATCGATTGGACTTCGACTGGCGCCAAATTCGGAACGCCGCCGACTCTTCGAGCCTCGCCACGCGTTCTTGTCAGGCGCTTCGAATTCTCCCCTGGCATATAAGATCCCCAGTGGTGTTGATTTCCACTTCTCCCTTGCTCCTCCCGGTATTCAAAGCCTTCAGCAACTCGGAGTTCCCCGTCGCCTTCGCTTCTTTGCCCTCTCCAAACTAGTTGAAAATAGGTAATTCCTCTCTTGCTTTCATCTTATGGCTGCTCTTAGGATAGGCGGTTCTGGCCGGAGGACGAGGGGTCCTCCGGAGTCCGGGCGGGGCGAACCCCGGCTAGGGGAGTCTGGTTCCCCCGCCGGGAGTCGTTCTCTTCAAGATAAGGGGAAGGGGAAACTTTTTCCAGACTACGCCCGTGACGATGTTGCGTCGGCTGCCGTGCGGCTTAATGTGCCCCCGGTCGTCCTCCGTACTCAGTCGAGGACTCCTCCTTCGGTGGCCGCGGAGATCCGGGAAAGATATCTCTGCTTCCCATACGAGGTTCGAGTTCCATTTGTCGACGAGCGGATTTGCCTTCCGAGGAGCAATGAGGTCGGCGCCCACGTCGAGATGTTCCGCCTGGGTCTTCGCTTCCCGCTCCATCCTTTTATCATCCAGGTCATGGAACATCTCACGGTGTCCCTGTGTCAGTTCACCCCGTGCTCGATCGCGGTACTGACGGGCTTCGTAACGCTCTGTTGCATCCGCGGTCTGGAGCCGTCTCTCCCCCTTCTTTTCCACTTTTATCAGATCCAGGTGGTCGGGCCGGGGTCATGGCTGCACCTCCGTGCCCGTTCAAGGAGGGAATGTCTGATAGGGCTTCCCCGCTGGTCGGGGGATTGGAGCTCGGATTACGTCTTTGTGGTCTTTTTGGGTGATGCCCAGATCCTGACAAGCTGGGGCGCGTCCGTCCAGCCTTGCTCGCCGTTAGCCCTTTCCGACGCTGACCAGACAGCCGCCGCGACGCTGTCGGCTCTTCCTTTGGAATCGAAGTCCATCTGCTCTTTGTTGGACGACCTACTCCTGAAGGCCATCTTGTGGTCCCCGGGTAGGTCGCTTTTTCTTCCTCGGACTGCCCTGTGACTCATCCTGATTTCGGTTTCCTTTGCAGGGATGGCAGGCCGCGAGTTTGTTCGTGACGTTGATGAGCTGATCCGTCGTGGAGCTGCTCGGAGCCGAGGCAGTACCTCCGGAAGGGCGCCTCGACGGACTGTTGAGGAGGAGGTGCGCCGAGCCGAGCCCTCTGTGGGCAAGGTAGTTGCCGTGTCTCCTGCCTCCTCTTCTGGCGATCCCCTCCCCGAGGGCGTAGTAAAAGCCGGATCCGCCCCACCAGCCCGAGTGGCAGGGGCTGATGGCGGGTCCGGTGTAGTCCCCCCCGCCCTCGGGGCGTCCCCTCCCGTCCTCGAGAGTGGGGACGGGGCCAGGCGGAAGCGCTCTCCTCCGGCGCTTGTGGAGCCTCACGGAGGGAAGAAGAGGAAGGAGGGTGCGGAGTCCCCCAGCCCGGCCAGTTCTGTGCCTCATGCCGACACCACCGGGGGTCTTCAGGTGACTCTGACGTCCACCCCCATCGCAGCGTCCCCGCCTCCGTCCCCGGGAATCGGAGCGCTATTGGCGGGCCATATGGCTTCCCTCGATGTTGCCCCCGGGAGTTCGGTGTTCGTCGACCGAGCCCTGGCCCAGCAGGTGGCCGAGAGCACTGTCTTCCCCCGGGACCGCAGCACCCTCGAGAAGATTCCCGCCGACAAGGTGTCGGATTCTTTGGTTTGGGCCCTTCAACAGGTTCGGCCCTCTCGCAGTCCTTTCTTTCCCTTCACACCTTTCTTAGCTTATGTCCCTTTTTCCAGGGGTCGACGCTTGCCGTGGAACTGCAGCGGCGAGCCATCCTCTTGAGGAAGCTGGAGGAGACCACCATGAAGGCTCAGGAGCGGGCCGGGGCGGCCGAGGTGGCCATGATGGAGGCCCAGATGGAGTCTCGGCGCCTCACCCTCCGTGTGGCTGCGTTGGAGGGACAAGTGGGTGACCTCGAGGGAAAGCTGGGGGATGCTCATCAGTCGGCTGAGGAAGCGGCGGAGTCGTTCCGCCTGGAGAGGGAGGAGCTTCAGAGGGAACTGTCGGACCGGCGTCAGGTAATGCGGCTTGCGGAGGAGGTGGAGAAGGGCGTCGTCGAGACCCTGGGGAAGAAGATCTTCGAGGTCCTCAGGGAGGCCTTCGGTAAGTATGTAGACATCATCGCCCCCCGGATCGTCGAAGTCGTCCAGTCTTCCTTCCGGGAATGTGCGGAGCGTGTCCGGCAAGCCCCTCCGCCAGTCGAGTCCCCTCGCTCCGAGCAGGGCGAAGTGCCCGAGGATGTGTCCTCTCGAGCTCGGGCTCACTGAGCTGCCCCTCCCGGCTTTATCCTCAAATTTTTTAGCATCCGCTTCGCTTTGGGCCAGTCTACTTGAAATGGATCCCTGGCCCCCGCTATCTCCTTCAGCCCCGCGGCCAATAATTGCTGGTTGCATGGCCGCTAGCTTGGGTTATCTACTTTGGGTCTTTTGTCAACCAATTTTGCTTTGTCGGCGTCGATCTAGCTTCTGTTGGTGATGAACTCTGTCATTCGTCGTGAGTAGATTGTTGGTAGGGTGTTCCCTTCGCCTTGATCCCCTGTAAATAAGACGCATTTTTGTACTCGGGTTAACTATTATAAACGAAATCGACTTACTTGGAATTCTTGTGTACTTTGCGTTGTCGCCTTGTTCTTGGCTTGGGAATGGATGAAACTGGCGTTGGGGATTCTCCCCAGACTTATGGGCGCAGGGGTCGGTCAGCGAGGGCAGAGCTCCTCGGCTTAGGACCGGCCGGCGTCCGTGCCTGCTGGGGGAATTGCCCCCAGACTTATGAGCGCTGGTGTCGGTCGGCGAGGGCAAAGCTCCTCGGCTTAGGACCGGTCGGCGTCGGTGCCTGCTGGGGGAATTGCCCCCAGACTTATGAGCTCTGGAGTCGGTCGGCGAGGGCAAAGCGCCTCGGCTTAGGACCGGTCGGCGTCCGTGCCTGCTGGGGGAATTGCCCCCAGACTTATGAGCTCTGGAGTCGGTCGGCGAGGGCAAAGCTCCTCGGCTTAGGACCGGTCGGCGTCGGTGCCTGCTGGGGGAATTGCCCCCGGACTTATGAGCACTGGAGTCGGTCGGCGAGGGCAAAGCTCCTCGACTTAGGACCGGTCGGCGTTCGCGCCTGCTAGGGGAGTCGCCCTCAGACTTATGGGCACTGGAGTCGGTCGTCGAGGGCAAAGCTCCTCTTCCTCCTCCAGTGAGGCGGCGGTCCCCAGCCTTTTGAGTTATTGGTGACATGTCAACTCCGTCGGGATTTTAAATAAAGACAACAAAAGGAATGCGTTTGTACTCTCAAGAGTCCTGTCGGACCGGTACATTTGGAGGAAAACGAAGCTAGACAGAGGGATGTAAAACTAGATAACTCCCTCATACTAGGCTGCCACCGGGGGGAGAGACGTTGCCTGCTCACTCTATGATGCGGAGGGGGCCTTGGATGGTGTTGATCTTCTTCCCCTTGTCCGGCTGCGTGGAGGTCCCTTCTCCGTGGGCCGGCTCGTCGGCCTGATTCCTGGCGTGCCCTCGGCTCATCAGCTTCTCAATGTCCTTCTTCAAATGCCAGCAATCTTCCGTGTCATGACCATCGTCCTTATGGTACTTACAGTACTTCTCCCGGTTCTTCCCGCCTCTTTTAGCCTTCGGTGGGGGGCGATCAGCTCGCTCTTCCTTCTGTACTTGGGCGAGAATGGCGTCTGGGGTGGTGTCCCTCGCGCTTTCTCCCCGCTGCCTGTTCCTCTGCCTCTTCTCGGTCCGGTACCCTTCGGGGCTAGCTCGTCCGCCGTCGCCACGCTTGGTCCCTCGAGCGGTTTTTCCCGCATCCTCGGCCAAGGCCTCCTCGGTCAGCATGAAGCGTTCGGCCCTTGCCATGATCCCGGGGAGGTCCTTTGGGGGGTCGTTGTGTAGGGACTTCTCGAGGCCCCTGTGGCGAAGCCCTTTCTTAAGAGCCGTCTGGACCACCAGGTCGGGTGGGTTGTTCACGTTTAGCCTTTCCGCATTGAAGCGGCGCATGAACTGTCGGAGTGGCTCGGCCGGGCCTTGCACTATGTTGAACAGATGTTCAGCACCAGGTTTGATCAGCCTCCCCGCCATGAACTGTTTGCAGAACAACTGGGCGAGTTGCTCGAAACTGTCGATGGAGCGGCCGGGCAGGCTGTGGTACCAGATCCTCGCCGCTCCCCTGAGAGTAGAATAGAAGCCCCGGCAAAGCAGGTCATCGTCAGCTCCCTGGAAGGCCATGTCCCCCTCGTAGTCCATCACGTGGTGTGCCGGGTCTCCTATTCCGTCGTACTTTCCCAGCACCGGGATCCTGAATCGAGAGGGGACCCGGGCGTCGGTTATCCTCCGTGATAAGGGACACCGGTCCCCGTGGATGCCTCCGGGGATGCGGTATTCGCCTGCTTCCGGCTCGATCGGGGGTGGAGGTAGCACCGGCGCCGGCGGGGCTGGCTCCGCAGCCTTCGCCACGCTGGGGGTCGGGCTGACCCGACGCTCCCGACTCCTCCTGCGGGAGCTCCTGCTCCGCCGTGATCGGTCTCTTGAGTGGTGTCGTTCGCTTCTCCTGCGGCGGGACGACCGCGATCGACGAGACGATGCCGTCATCGATTCGCCGTTCGTCCCTTCGGTCTCTCTTCGGCTCCTTTCACGATAGGGCGAGGAGGCGCGTGACCTCGCCTGACGAGAGCTGGACAGCGTGTACCATCGCTCCGTGTTCGGTTTCTGGGCCCCGTGGTCGTCGACCACGGCAGACCGCAAGTGCGGGGGACCCCCTGTCCATCGATGGTTATCGTCCAACGTGCCTCCGTTGGGCGGCGCAGGGCCAACAAGCTGCTGCACCGTCGCAACCAACGTCTGGAGGCTTGCGTTGGTCTCCTGAGCCAGGGCGCGGAGCTGTCCTTGCGTGGCCAGTTCTGAGCCGCCGGTCTTCTCGGTTGAGAGGGCAGGGTGGTCGCCGACGGGCGCGTCCTCGGGGTTGCCGTTCAACGCGCCATTCCCCTCCTCCGGGATGGGGGGCATGCGCTTCCTTCCATTGCTGGCTCGTGCCATTGTTGGTGTGGTTTTCTGCTTCGTGGGATGATCTTCGGTTCCCACAGACGGCGCCAGATGTTTCAGAGTGTTTTCTCACTACAAAGCGTTGACCGTGGAGAACCCGGTCAACGTGGTCAAGGGGCCCGCTTTGGGTCCCTCGGGGGCTTCGAATCGGTGCAGAAGGGGCGAGGGGAAGCCTCGGCCCTGGTTGAGACGCTCGGCCTCGGACAGGTGTGCTCGGCCTCGGCTGGGAGGGGGACGAGGGGTAGCCTCAATCGCCCGGGTAGATGGACGGCCGACGGATGGCGAGGGATAGTCTCGGACCCGATTAGGACGCTCGGCCTCGGTAGGGCGTGCTCGGCCACGGCTGGGTGACGGTGAGGGGAAGCCTCACTGTCCGGTTGATCGAGTGGTCGGAGAGGGGCGAGGGGTAGCCTCGGCCCGTTGATCTGTTGTCCACCTGCGCAGACGAGAACGCTCGTCAGGGGGCCGGACCTTGGTTCCGGCCAAATCCCCTCCGATGCCTAAGTCAGATAGAGATCTGAGAAAGGAGGCCCGGCGGAGACGGTCCGACTCGTGAGGAGATCGTAACGGCGTCTCTCGGCGCGAGCGGGGGAGGAAGGAGATGAATTGGGGGAACGAGGTCGTTGATGGAGTACCTTAGGTTTTGTTACCTGAGATGCGGTCCCTTTCTTCGTCGTCTTCCTGGCCCTTTTATAGAGCTCCCGCTTGATTGCCTCCGGCCCACGTCCCACGCCCGCCATTGATCGTGCCCCATCAGTCCCCCCTCGCCGCCGCTCTCTCCGCCATGCCAGCACCTCCCCATTATCGCTATTTAGTGGTCGCGCGTCCGGGGGAGTGGTTTTCGCAGGAGTGGGCGAGCGACCAACGGGTTATTGGGGCTGGGTCGGATCAACGTTCGAGAAGGTCCCTTGTAGGGCCTTTGTCGAATGGGCTTTGAGGACGCAGATGGGCTTTTGACCAGTAGTCGGGCTTTTGGGCTCGTGCTTTATGGGTCTCGGTCAAATAGGCGTAACACATAGTCATTCATCATTAAATGTATAATGATGAATTAAGACTAGTATGAGTTTGGTTGATAATTATGAGATGATTATATGTATGGTGATACAAATTAAACTTATAGATACTTGTTGGATAACAAGGGACTGGATAGACTCGCTATGAGATCATTACATGGATCAGTGTCATAAATGATTTCATAATAGTTATGTCATAGAATCCTTAGACCTGAGATCATCACAGTTTCATACATAAGTAACATCATATTTTGACATAACCAAACGTTATCTTTAATCAGATAATCATAAAGGTTATGATTGAACATGATGTGAATTATGCAGAGGAAAGAGAATGAACAAAATGAAATTTGTCTTGTGCGAGATATCAAATGGGCCCCTCGATAAATAAAACTGAGAAATGCATGGCCGTGCTCAAATGAATGTTATTTGATTTTATCAGGCTACTTAGTAATCGAGAAATTAAATATTTGAACAATATAAGTATGACACTATCTATGACTTATGTTCAAATAAGATTTCGTGTGACAAGGATTATGACATGTTCTATTAATTTGGTTAATATCGGACTAACGATATTCATATTAATTGGGTGGTCATAATGTTTTGCTAGAGACCAATTATGACGTGTGGGCTTTTAATGGGATTAGGCCAACTGCCAATTTGATATGAGCCTATTGGGACGCACACAACGAGTGTAATAGATAGGATATGGTTTAAACTAGATTTCGAATCTGATTTGTAATTCAAAATAAGGCGAAATATCTTAAATGTCAGATATTGTATCTCGTTAAGATATTATCTCTAAGATATCGTTACGTAACAAAAACAATTCAAAGAGTCAAAGGATAATATATCCTATTAAGATATTATCCCTAAAGATATCGTTGCGTAACTGAAACGCGTTAAAGGATTAACGCGGAATTCTATATATGATATAAAGAGGATTTTCAGTTGTTTAACACATTAAATCTATCTCTCCCGTTTTTTAGAAAAGCGAAGAGTGAGAGAAACCCTAGTTGCAAAGAAGGAGCTAGCACTCTCGCAATTCATGTTCATGACGTTCACGTATGGATACTAATAGAGGACGGTTGTTCGTAGAGCAGCACCTGCAGTCCGACACATTAGAATCGTAAAAAAGGTTAGTAATTTGATCAAATCAATTTGATAATGCATGGATCTTGGTAGGTTTCTATTTTTCCGATGCGTATAAATTAGTTTATGCATGATAGAAATCCTAACAAAAATAACATCCAGAAGATGAAAATCATGTGACATTTAACTTCATACACCCCTGAAGTTGATGAAGAAACATGGACAATTGTAATCCATTTAAATAAACCTATTAGTTGTACGTATATACATAAAGACCTCTTCCGTTCGCTAGAAGAGTGGAAGGATATACTAGGTCTTGAAGTGCCTTACTTAAGTGTCTTTGTTACACTCCTTTATCTGGCATACTGCACGCATCCCTATTGCGCTGGCAATAAATCTGTTAGCCAGATACAGTTCAGCGCCTGCAGCGCACCACTGGAAAAGAGCTACACACCTTCTGCGTTACCTCCAATGGTCAATATTATAAAGGATCATCCTCCATGTTAAATGTATTTACAGATGCAGACAATAAATCATCACGATGACCACCTTGAAGGACATGCCACATCCTGGATATCTGCGAAGCATGTGACTAAGGCAACACCCTACCATTCCGAGAAGCTCATCATCCAAGAAGCAAATCAAGAGTATGCATAGCTACATCCTAAAGTAGCTCGCAGACACAGTGACGACTGGGTCGAATAATAAAGACATGGATCTATCTACCGAGTTGCAGACCATGCCACTTTCCTAGCTCATCTTTGAGAAGGCTCTATCAAAGGCGATGAGACAGAGCACACCTCTTCAGAAGAGCTCCCTTAGAGTCAGTAGCTGCCATATATGAGTGATACTTGTATTGATAGGCGATGCTTGTATTTTGTATTTTTTCGCGAAATGTTGTAGATGAGATTGATGTATATATGCCTAGTAGATCTACACGCCTGAAGCTTGTACAGATCAGGAGTTAAGAGTTATACTTTTTTCCCTTAACTATGGTTTTTCCATAGCCAAAGGTTTTAACGATATAACCATATTAACTCTGGATCATGAAGTATACACCCATCGTGATATCCACAGAACAGAGGAAGTTAAAGAGACTTGTAATCTCTAAACAATGATCAAGAAATATCCACCCCTTGTGATACTCATACGCACAATGAATCTTGAAGCAATCATGTCTGTTTTACAATGATGAATGGATAAGGAAAAGTGTTATGAATAGGTCTTGAGACCATTCATATATCTACCCATTAAGATTCTAAACTCTTATATTAATATAGAAGGCCAGTCAACCCCTCCATCACTCCTTTTTGGAAACTCTTCATCTCTTAACAAATCCATCCTATAAGATTTCACAATAAAAAGGCAACGTGCCCCTCCAACGTAATTTCTCACGCCATCAAGGCAACAACCTCCACAAAAACATGTCCTACATCTAAAAACCCATACATAATATTTCACCTTAGAAAGACTCACTTATTCCAGTAACCATGTTCCTCTGAATAATCATACCAGTGCCAGCTGCTTCCAAAAAAACAATGCAGATGAGACTATATTGGCAAGAATTAACAATATGTACATGAATAAATATTTTCACCTTGATTGTTATTAATACAGCGAGAAGACAAGGTATTATTGCATTTAGAAAGCCTGTAGGAGTCATGGATTCATCATAATGACAGAACAAAAAAAAACTTAAGACTCCACATCAAGGCTATGTTGTAGCAACATACAAATCAAATAGACCATAAAAAATTACGCTTGCCAATCTATCCGAATAACAACCAACATGTATCCACAACTAAACTTCAACAAGTAAAACGTACTGACAATTGTGTACTTAATAATCAGTTTAAAGCAAAAGGCAGATTAAAAGACGAGGATACAAAATCATGTCAAAAAAAGATTCACCTAAAATTAATTACATAGGAAAGCTTGTTTGTCGGGGAAAAAATACAGCATAATAAGATATTTCCAAATAGGGGCATTACACACTGATGAATAATTCCTGAACAAGCGTCTACACATGGAAAGTTTGGTTATACAACAAGCAGACAGATCTATGACATTTGGATGTTATGGGCACGAACCAGCGGCTACCGCATACCATGACAAGATGTCAGATGAAAGCATGCAACCAAATATAAACCAGAAAAAGATACTGATTTATCAAAACTAACATCAAGGCAATTTCACAAACAGAAGAATTCAGATGAATACTGTGCTGAATCTCCTGACGGATACCAAGAAACTTGCATACTATATATCAGAGGCTGCTTGAACAATTCAGAACCGCATGAAAATGAATTTGTCTAGCAAATCCCTTATTCTAGAAGGATGACAAAAGCATAACTAAACTCCGAGGTTTTAAGGATTAAATATCCATAATTACATATCACCTCCTGTTTCAAGTAAGGTAATTACTAATGGGTTTTTTAGAAATCGGCCCACCTAATTATGTCTAATTTTAAAAGCGTAGGACCCGTATTCATATAACTCACTTGAAACGAGTTACTTTTTTAAGAAATAGGCCTCCCTATTTCAATAGGACCAATTTCTTTAAAAAGGGACTCTTTTCAAGTGAGTTATACAAATAGGGGGAACTAATCGTAAATGCTATGGTTTAAGGGACGTTTTGAAATAGCCATGATTAAAGGGACCAATTTCTAAAACCCCCCTAATATAATAGGCTATTTTACATATCACCTCCATGTCAAAATATCAAACATCAGACATTTCAATCTCCATACTAAACCAAAAGACTCAACCCTAAACCACACTGAAAAAACACAAGCCAATATCAATGCAATAATCTGCCACTGATTCAAGTAGAACATTAACACTAGGATCACAGAAATGATTAGACAACAAAACCAACGTAAATCAATGAAAACAAAGAATGCATATAATTACATTTTAAACAAGGTATCTTATATATTAAAACACAGAGGTTTTTGAATTCCTAGGGCTGGACTGGGACAAGCTGATGTCATGCTGATGTATAAAGAGGTTGATAGAAGAATGGCTAGGGATTTAATCTTGGTAAAAGAAGGGTTGAGATGAGTGTTTGGAAAACCCACCACTTTTTTCTTTTTGTATTCAAACCCCCCACAATCATTACATTTGCGCAGAATACCACCTATTTCTCATTTTTTGCTAAAAAACCCCTCTCATTTCACTTTTTACCCACATACCATACACACACGCACGCACGCACTTATGCATTTCCACCCTTCGCGTCGAAGGGCGCCCGCTAAATTTTTTTACTCTAATTTGTTCTTTCGACACAAGGACGCCCTCACCGAATTTATTGTTCTACGCCGAATTTGTTGTTTCGCACAAAATTTGACTATTATACATTTGACAACCTTTTTTGAATCTTTGTCCTATGTGGCTTTGTTTGTCCGAGTCATATTTTGGCTTAATGACTACGATGCTGACCAGAATAAGATAATGGGTTTGAGAAAATTTTGGGGGAAAAATTGAATTAAAAAATTGAATTTTTGAAAACTATTTGTTGAATGTTGACGACGTTTGTCACATTCACAAGTTGACTGTGACAGACAATTTGGCCAGGGGTGCTCCACCTCATCTCGGTGGGGCCCAATGGGGAGTGTGTGGGGTTTTGAGCTTAGTTTGATGTGGGTTTTTGGAGAGTTGGTTTGGGATGTGTTTTTTGCGGTGCGATCCCTACTTTTCCTCCTTTTGCAAAATTAACCACCAAACAAAAAAACAACCCAGAGATGAGATATTAAGCAAACAAATAAGATTTTTACAAATAGTGGCATTACACACTGATGAATAATTCATGAACAAGCATCAATACATAGAAGTTTTGGTATACAACAATCAGACAGATCTATGAAATTTGGATGTTATAGGCACGAACCAACGGTGACAAGATGTCAGATAAAATCATGCAACCATAGATAAACTAGAAAAACAAATTGATAAATCAAAACTAACCTCAAGGCATTTTCACAAACAGAAGAATACAGATGATTACTGGGCTGAATCTCCTGACCGAAACTAAGAAACTTACAGAACTACTATATAACATAGGCTGCCTGAATAATTCAGAACAACATGAAAATGAATTTGTCTAGCAAATCAATTATTCTATGACGACAATAGCATTACCTAAACTCTCAAGTTTATAGGATTAAATAACTTAATAAGTACATATCACCTCCTGTTTCAAGTAAGGCTAATAATATAATAAGCTATTTTACATATCACCTCCATAAGTTCAATCTCCAGATTTAACCAAAAGACTAAACCCTAAATCACACTGATAAAACACAAGACAATATCAAGGTTAAAGATATCAAAGAGAACACAATCACTTCACTATGCAACACCAATTGGCAATACACGTTAACAAATCCACGCAACACAACATCATATTCCAATCGGAGTCTCCTGAATATTAACAAACTCCCACAACGGCAAAATTAACTAACTACCATCGTCAAGACTCAGGTAAAAAACCAAAAACAACCCAGAGATGAGATATAACTTAATCTAACATTACCAATTCAAAAAGACAACACATTCAACAATTATCCATAGACAAAAACAGCTAGCTTAATGTATCAGATCACATGAAAAGCAACGAAAATGGAAGATTCAACATCCTAAATTGTCCAAAATCCTCTCTTTTTATCTCTCAAACGAATAAAATTCATTCACTCACCTTTAAAGACATAGGTCAGCCCACACTTGCCACAGTAGTGGCGGTTCTCATGGCTGGCCATAAAAGTCCCGGCGCCACACTCAGCGTTGGGGCACTCCTTCCTGAGCCGGATAACTTTGCCACTGTCGTCGACCTTGTAGAACTGAAGGACGGCGAGCTTCACCTTCTTCTTCTTGTGCTTGATCTTCTTGGGCTTCGTGTAGGTCTTCTTCTTTCTCTTCTTCGCGCCTCCCCTCAGGCGGAGGACCAGGTGGAGGGTTGACTCCTTCTGGATGTTGTAGTCGGCTAGCGTCCGGCCGTCCTCCAGCTGCTTCCCGGCGAAGATCAGGCGCTGCTGATCCGGCGGAATCCCTACAAAATCCCAATAAAATTAAAAAAACAGGATGGGGTTAGGGTTTGGATTCTGTGTGAAACGATAGCGAACGGCACCTTCTTTGTCCTGGATCTTGGCCTTGACATTGTCGATGGTGTCAGAGGACTCGACCTCAAGAGTGATGGTCTTGCCCGTCAGGGTCTTGACGAAGATCTGCATCTTGGCGATGAGATGGGGGGTCTCCGGCGGCGGCGAAGGCCGACGGCGAAGATGCTAGGGATGCTAGGGTTTTTTTGGGGAGGATGAAGGAGGCGGGGTTTCCTACGGTTAGGGTTTGATGCGAATGCTTAGGAATGAAATTTATAGGACAAATGGACGAGGTGCTGAGACGACGAGGGTAGATCTTAACCGCTCATTTGAAGACCGGAGAATCTTGACCGTAAGATCTATTTCGGCCTTGCGAATTGGGCTACTCTTAGGGCCTTTCGGTGATTGTGGGTTGTGATTTAGGGCATGTTCTTTTCGGTGGAAGTGAGTGGAAACCTCATAAAAGGTGGGCCCTTTTACTGGTCACTCACTTTCTCTTCGTTTTCATCTCGGTTGTTCGTTTGGGGAAATTGGAAAAATTTGGGGTTTGATTTCTCGCTGCGACGCTTTTCTCTCTGTCCGAGCAACTCCATTTCGGAGTTTTTTGGGGGGATTCTCTGAAGGTGGGGCCCCCAGGACATGTGATCTCCTCTTCCTCCTTCTCCACACCTCAGAGAGCTTCGATCAAACCCTAAAAATTTCTGATTTTTGCTATTTCGGGTTGATCTGAGGGCATCCATGGCTGCCGACTGAGATCAAGGTTTTTGATCTTCTCGGGGGTGCCATTGAGGACCTTCTAGTGTTGTGCCATTGAAGTTCTGATCGGGGTTGTCACCTCCATGGCTGCCGACTGAAGATCTAGGGCTTGGACTTTGGGGACTTTTGGGGTTCTGTTGGAAATAGGTGAGGCTGCTGTCTGATTGCTCCGCGAGCATCGCGGGTGTGCTATGCGCTGAGGTATAAAATCTGAAACCCCTAAATTTTGTTGGCTTTAGCTGAGATTTATGAAGATTGGCTGAGATTTGTTCGCTGGCGATGATGATCTATGTTGAGCTATAATGCTATGATGAATGTGTGTTTTACGGTGGGGTTTTAGGCTTGAAAAAAATTATCTCTATGATTGAAAATTATGCATGATAAAGATTGATGCTTGGGGGAAATTTATTTGGTTATTTATGTTATCAAAAATATACACATTCAATGTGTTTGCAACTTCAAACTGCCCAGAAGCATTTCAGACATCAGTGTGCAGCTAGGATACAGTGATCACCAACACAATAAAGCAAAAAAAAATACATTTTCAATGTGTTTGCTTTCATACATTCATGTTGCATCAGCCATACGCACAAGCAAGCTGAGCCCTACTATTTATTCAGCCCCATGTGAATAATTGCTTAATGATGAATCAAAAGTAAATAAAGGTATCGGAATCATGCATGGCGTGGAATGCATTGATGGAAGATACAAACAAGGTGTGTGAAATGAAGTGAAAAGTTTTGTCCGTTATGAAAGTAGCTATGATTTTTCAGGAAATAAAAACAGTTTTGTTTTATACGAGCCCAATGACGACACAAAATCAATCCGGGAAGGTTGATTAATTGAGAGATTATTAATATCAATGTACGGCTGGCTTGATGGCTCCTTCATTAACTAAAACTGATATCGAAAAAAATTTCTTATTCATTGAATATGTTCATTGATTATATGTATCATGCATGTTGAACTTGAATCCACTGGATGCCGCATGGGTTTTTTTGAATGTATGGGTATAATGTGAAGGAACAACTGTCAGACCGTCTTGAGGGAATATGAAAAACATACATAGTCTAAGGGCCACGAAAAAACCACATTGAAAATGTATGTATTTTTCTTCATTGTTTTATGTGCTCAATGTATCCTATCCATGTCACGCCCCGCTTCCCTAAAATGGAGGCGAGACGTGAGAAGGTCCGCACGAGAGAGGAGCTGTGAAGCCCCAAACCCGATAAGCGTCAATTTAGTATAAGCAGGTCCCTGTAATCGCAAAAGGAACGACAACAATAATAATAAAGAGGCGGATATGAAATACCAATCCCAAAGTTTGTCCACAAAATATTCAACATCACAAAAAAGCCACCAGGCTAACAGAAAAGAGTCTAAGGCCCAGAACAAGGCCAACAAAATAACACAAACATAACAGAGTATCAACTAGGTGCCACGCACCGACAATTAAGCAGCCTAACAAAAGAAGCTAAACGAAGACATTAAGACTGATCCCCAGTATCAACGTAGTCCTAGATCAACGCGGGCCCTGACTCAGCGTCAGCGAACACCACGTCCTCAGCAAGTAACTCAGGCTCGGGCTCTAACATGTGTCACCCAAAAGAGAAAAGGGGCACACGTCTGCAAGTCGAAAGACTTGTGCAAGGAAACGGGAATAAAGGTACACTAGCAACCTAGCAGTTAAAATATGGTGCATGGCAAGTAAAGTAAGGTGGTAACAAGTAAAGTAAAGGAGAGTACAAGTGGCAAGTGGTTGTTGTGGCATGTAATGTCAAGTAACAAGTACAAGGGATCACTCAACGAGCGCCCTATGCCCTCAGGCTGTGTTCAAGTGTCAAGTACAAGGGATCACTCAACGAGCGCCCTATGCCCTCAGGCTGTGATGAGCTCGTCTTCTGGAACACGAGCCAGAAAGTGCAAATGGCATAGGATGGTGCCCACGCAAGGTGGGTGCCTAGCCGGAACAATAGTACGAGTATGTAGCAAAGCTACGCAATCACGATGGGTATTCAAGCATGCAATTACATGAGCAGTTAATACGCGTACCGTTAATTGTATTTAAACGTGACAGGCAAAATGCAATGACATGAACAGATATTCGCGTACCGTTTATTGAAATTAGACATGACAGGCAAAATGCAAAAGCAGTTAAGGATGCATGGATGACATGAACATTTAATACGCGTACCGTTAAGGGAAAGTAAACGTGACATACAAGCATGATGAAGGTGACGGACCAAGCTTCGTTGTCAAGCTAGGTCAATGGCGTCTAAACGGCTATCCTTTCACCGTCTAGTCTCTTTTACGCTAAAGCAAGGTAAATGGCCTAAGACATGGCCCAAATCAAGAGATGCAAGTTTCACTTGCCTGACACCGGGATTGACGAGCAATGAAGATCGTCACACAAGCTAACTACGGAAAGATTCACTGTTATGGCAAAACAATTATTAGCACAATGATCCTAAATAGGTTTCTTATTAGAACCCTAATCATCTAACAATCCATTTTATTAGGGTTTCACAATGTCAATGTGGGTTATGCTAAAATTAAAGGAATCGAGTATTACCGCGTAGGGAACGGAAGAATAACGCCGAGCAACCACGGCGACGGAAGAAACGCTCCCGGTGAACCTAGGGTTCAGATCTGGAAATGATTGGAGAAGTTTGGAGAAATAGGGTTTTGGGGGATTTTTGGGGGTTTGATGGAGATTTGGGGAAGATGAGAGGTAGAATGAGTGGAGGGAGGGTTTGGATGATGGAGATTGAGCTTGGATGAAGGAAATAGGGTTTGAGGGAGATGGGGGCTCAAAGGGGGGAGAAATTAGGGTTTTAGGTCGTGAGGGAGGAGAAGAAAACGTTTGGAGGGGTATTTATAGAGTTTGGTGGCGGCTAGGGCAAAACTAGGGTTTCCTGCACTGCTTAGTCGGTCAAAGAACAACTGCTGACCGACTAGTTTGAGAACTAGTCGGTCGGTTGACCAACGCAGACCGACTAAGTGTAAATAGTAACTCCAGTCGAAAATCTAAACTAAGAGTTAGTCGGTCAAAGAACAACTACTGACCGACTAGTTTGACATCTAGTCGGTCGATGAACGTTCTTAGACCGACTAAGAGTAAACAGTAACTAGTGTCAAAAATAGTTGATGAGTTAGTCGGTTAAAGAAGCATTGCCGACCGACTAGTTTGCAACCTAGTCGGTCAACCAACGTTCTTAGACCGACTAACGATAAACAGTAACTCTTGAATAATTTAGAAAGCCAACTAGTCGGTTCAAGAAGGTTTACCGACCGACTGGATCGTCATCTAGTCAGTCGATGGCCCTTCTTACACTGGCTAATTAGCACCAAAAGTTCCGATACGGAGCACGGGGCTCCGGGATCGATTCCTAAGACTCCTAGGCTTGATCTAATAGTAAGATACGACCGTTATGAAGCCCGTCACGAATGACATACTTCGAAATCGACAATCCTAAGGAAGAAACGAGAAAATACGACGAATCGATCGAAAATGAAAGCTACGGAGACGAAAACCACACATGAGGAGAAAATCCACCAAAACATATATTATATCATAATAAATTCAGATACATGAAAAGCAGTCGTTACATCCTCCCCAACTTAAGAAAAATTCCGTCCTCGGAATTTCCAAATACTCACGAGTCCGGAAACAAAAGTGGGAAACGCTCTCGCATCTCATCCTCATTCTCCCAAGTAGACTCTCCAGGTGAGCCGTGTCGCCACATCACCTCACAAGATTGACAATCTTGTTCCGAAGCGATTTCTGACGCCTGTCCAGAATCTGCACTGGATGCTGGTCATACGTCATATCGGGGCGAACGGTAATCTCCGAAAAATCCACAGCATGAGATGGATCGCTAATGTATCGACGAAGCTGCGACACATGGAAAACATTGTGAACTCCTTCCAAAGATGGCGGCAAGGCCAAGCGATACGCTACCTCGCCAACCCTCTCCAAAATGTCAAACGGTCCAATGTATCGCGGGCTCACCTTCCCTCGCTTCCCAAAACGAATCACACCACGATTCGGGGAAATCTTCAAGAACGCATGGTCGCCCGGCTGAAACTCCAAAGGACGACGTTTAGCATCCGCCCAATGCTTAAAACGGTCCTGAGCAATTCTCAACCTCTCCCGAATATTCCTGACGATATCCACGGCCTCCACGACCATCTCGGGTCCCAACAACTCCCGATCACCAACGTCATCCCAACTCAATGGCGATCGACATTTCCTCCCATAAAGAGCGACGAAAGGCGCCATGCCAATACTCGCCTGGAAGCTGTTGTTGTAAGAGAACTCCACCAAGTGTAGATGGTCCTCCCACGAACCCTTGAAATCCAACATGCACCCCCTCAGCATGTCTTCCAAAATCTGAATCGTCCTCTCGGACTGGCCATCCGTCTGCGGATGGTACGCCGTGCTGAAACTCAGACGCGTACCCAAACTCTTCTGCAAACTCTGCCAGAACTGAGATGTGAACCTCGTGTCTCTGTCTGACACGATACTCACGGGGACTCCATGAAGTCGCACGACCTCCTCCATATATCTCCTTGCTAGTGCCTCAGTGGACTGCCCCACTCGAAATGGAATAAAGTGCGCGGATTTGGTCAATCGATCCACGATCACCCAAATCGCGTCATTCTGCTTCGGACTCCGAGGTAGTCCAGTCACGAAATCCATAGTGATGTGTTGCCACTTCCACTCCGGAATCGGAAGCGGTTGTAGCAACCCAGCCGAACGCTGATGCTCCGCCTTCACTTGCTGGCAAACTAAGCACTTGGCTACACTCCGAGCCACACTCCTCTTCATACCATGCCACCAATAATTCAGACGAAGATCCTGGTACATCTTGGTGCCACTAGGATGCACAGAATACGGCGAACTGTGTGCCTCCACCATCAACTCCTCTCTGATATCCCCAGCGGGCACACACAACCTGGCTCCAAACCTCAGCGAGCCATCCTCATGAATCAAAAAGTCAGTCCGCAGACCTGCTACAACCTGCTCCTGAATCTTCACCAGCTTCGGATCCTCAGCCTGGCCAGCCTTAATCCGATCCACGATCGTCGACTGTACCTGCATGTACATCAACGATGAATCCTCCCCAGGAAGAACAATCTCCACGCCAGACTCGTAAAAATCCTGCTGCAATCTCCACTGCGAGGTCAAAATCATCACCGCTGGAAGCCTACTCAAAGCATCTGGAACCACATTCACCTTGCCAGGGTGAAACTGCAAATCAATCTCATAATCCGCCATAAGCTCCAACCATCGACGCTGTCGCATGTTGAGCTCCTTCTGAGTAAAAATATACTTCAAGCTTTTATGATCGGTGAAAATCTTCACTTTCTCACTCAGCAGGAAGTGCCTCCAAATCTTAAAGGCAAACACAACGGCAGCCAACTCCAAATCATGCGTCGGGTAATTCTTCTCATGAACCTTAAGCTGACGAGACGCATAGGCCACAACATGCCCGTGCTGATGCAACACACAACCGAGACCCTTGCCAGAAGCATCGCAAAAGATCTCAAATCCACCGCTACGATCAGACACAACAAGAATGGGGGCAGTCGTCAAGCGCTCTCTCAGAACACCAAAAGCACTCTCACAATCACCCGACCAAACAAAAGCAACATCCTTCCGCGTCAACCTGGTCATCGGCTCAGCAACACGAGAAAAGTCCTTAATGAATCGCCGATAATAACTAGCAAGTCCAAGGAAACTCCGAATCTCAGATGCTGACGACGGAACAGGCCACTCCCTGATGGCCCTAATCTTCTCGGGATCCACTGAAATACCATCCCCGGTCACCACATGCCCAAGAAAAGCAACTCTATCCAGCCAAAACTCGCACTTCGAAAACTTAGCATACAACCGATGCTTCCTCAAGATCTCCAACACCGCCCTTAAGTGCGAGGCATGCTCTTCCTCCGACTTCGAATAGATCAGAATGTCGTCAATAAAGATAACGACAAACTTATCCAAAAAGTCGTAGAAAATCAGGTTCATCAGATTCATGAAAACTGCGGACGCGTTAGTTACGCCGAAAGGCATAACCACAAACTCATAGTGTCCATACTTCGTCCTGAACGCTGTCTTCGGAACATCATCCTTCTTCACCTTCAACTGATGGTAACCACTCCTCAAATCCAATTTAGAAAACACCCTCGAACCCCCAAGCTGATCAAAAATATCATCGATGCGAGGCAACGGGTATTTATTCTTAATGGTCACCGCATTCAACTCCCGATAGTCCACGCACATGCGACGCGAACCATCCTTCTTCTTTACCAGCAACACCGGTGCTCCCCACGGAGACACACTGGGATTAATATAACCCTTCTGCAAGAGCTCATCCAACTGCTTCCGCAACTCCTCCAATTCTGCAGGTGCCATACGATACGGCGCCTTCGAAATTGGCTGCGCACCTGGAACAAGATCGATAGAAAATTCTAAAGCTCGATCAGGTGGCAAACCAAACATCTCCTCGGGGAAGACGTCGCCAAAATCTCGCACCACAGCTGGCCACTCCAGCTCCATCTGCATAGCCACGACATCCACTGGTCTGGCCCGAAATCTGACCGGACCCAGCGAACTGTAGAGGAATATGCCCTCGGATCATTTGTATTTGATGCAAATGATAATTTAAGCCTAGATAGGGACTAATTTGCATATGATGCAAAAGAGATTAAATGTATCTTAAATTGTTTAAGACTATATTTAATACAATAAACACATGAAAAAGGTTACCTAGATGACGGGATCGTCCCGCTCTAAACGTAGGTTCAAACCGCATCAAAAACGGAGTCCAAATGCACAAGTTATAGCCAAAACAAGTCAGTCCAAACTGTTGGGCTGAACCCAGCGAAAATGGAGGCCCACCAAGCCTGAATTTTCTGGTTAGGGTTTTTTAAAACCCGGGATTTTTGACGGCTCGGTTTTTGCGAAAAACTAGCTGTGGGCTAAACTTTGAGTGATCAATTGGAGGGTCAAACGAACTCCGATTGACGAACGGTTTTTTCCTATGCGTTCACCATTGAACGCCCTTTGTATTGATAGGTTGTATCAATCATGAAGTTCAACGGTGAGGGAGTTAAAAATTCATGGAAGTTTAGCCTTTGTGAAAGGCAAACTAAATTGAATTAATTAACTCCAACTTTAGTCCCACATCGGAAATTGAGTAGAGGGGAGGGGTTAGCCACCTATATAAATAGGGGTCTGCCCCCTTCCTCTAAACTCGTCCCAAGCTCTAGATCTGAGCGGCTCTCGTAAATGTTGGAGCACGCCCGGATCTAAGCTAAATTAACATTTCTCCTCTCCCTATAAATTTCTGCCTTGCTCCTGAGGGCTCTAGCAAAGCCGCAAAGGAGTTCGGATTCAGATCCGAAATCTAGGCGGAGGTTTCACTCGCGTGAAACTTTCTTCGGCGCGCGGTTGGCTCGGCGACATGGGAATGATCGCCTCGGGATGCGGAGCGGTTCGAGGAGCAGTTCGGGGAGCGGTTCAAGGAGCGGCTCGGCGTGGGACGGGAGCAGCTCGGAAGACGGCGCGGAACATCTCGCCTGCCCCAGGGCTGAGATTCCGGGTATGTGTTTAAGTTTTCATTTAATTATTCACATTAGTTAGATCCCTCTTGGGGTGGTCAGATCCACCCCAAGTTGGCAGAGTTCCTGGCTAATAGGGTCTGGTTCCTTAGGGTTGCATGTTAATTAGATTAACATAGAATTTTTTCCGCTGCATTTCTGTCTATGTTCCGTCCGACTTAGGACGGGACTAGAGTTTTTGTGCCCTAAGGGTCCAAGAAAATCCTGCATTGGTATCAGAGCCATCTCTGTATGCTGATCTAGGACTGCGAATTTATTATTTGAATGCTTTTACAGAAAAAATTTTTCTTTAAATTTATGCGATAAATTTAATTTTTTTAATAAAAAAATGTTTTCTTTAAATTTATGCGATAAATTTAAATTATTTTTAAATGTTTAAAATTTTTATATGATAAATTTTAAACATGAAAGTTTTAAAATGGAATTTTTAAATTTATGTGATAAATTTTAAAATTGTTTTAAAGCTTTAAAACTTTATGCGATAAGTTTAAAATGTTGTTTAAAATTTTATGTGATAAATTTTAAACATGGAATTTTTAAATGATGTTTTAAATTTATAAGATATTTTTAAAAACTGATTTTAAAAGTTTAAAATTTTTATGCGATAAATATTTTAAAGAAGCATGCAAATGTTATGATTTTAAACAAGCTTTTGCTTTATGAGATAAAATAAAATGTTTTAAAAATCGTAATTTTAAATTTAAATGTTAAATTTAAGTATGCATGCTAAAATTGTTTATGCGATAAACTTTAGTCTATTTAATTGTTAAATAGTTGTACACTTTTTATGCGATAAAATTAGTGTAAATGTTTAATGGATATGTCTTCTTGTCCCTTATTTGATAACACAAGACAACCCTTTAGGTTAGCCATTAAAAATGATTAAAATTTATTACTTGAATTTTAATGACATGCTGTGTTTTAATAAAACATTAACAACACTTCAAGACCTAATTCCTGATTAGGGTAGTCCCTTTAATGAATTTGTAATTCTAATTGTTATAATTAATTTTCATTAAAGAACTTCACTTTTAGCGTTGTTAATAAAATTTATTAAAATCCTAATAATGATTAGGATAGCACGTGAACCTTATAGTTGATAAGGACTTAATAAAAGTTATTAAACAAATCCTAAAATTTTGAATTTAAGGATGCAACTAGTTGATAGGATTAATTAGTTGTTAATAAAAACTGTTTAGTCTATGGCACATATACAAAAATGACAAGCTTCATTCAATGGACCATGATCCAGTCAATGTGCTTGGCTAAGAGTTCTGGGTCAACCCTTGCTAGTACAAGGGGCAGTGATCCTGGCTTAGTCAATTCCCTGGCTGTGTTCCGCTGGACCGCAATGTCGCGAATCATGATTGTATGACACCCTGGACTATATCTAGTCAATGCGTTATAAATCTTATTAAAGATTAATTCGTATCCCTCCTTGATTTTGGAGCTTGGTAACTCAAAGAAGACAATTATAGTTGTTGAGTCTCCTCAAGCTGTGACTTGTTTTTTCTTTAAGGAACAAACTCCAACATACATGTGATGTAGTCTAGACTTGACCCAAATCGATGCGTCGGGTCTCCTCGAGTATCGATTTAAGTCAAATCTGGACACGAAATCAAGGGTCTGACTAGACCAGTCATTATGATTTGTTGAGTCTCCTCAAGATCATAAGTGACTGTGGGTAAAAATCGACAGGGAATCACATGTGATGTGATTGACCAAGAGTTAGTCTACCAGTCATGGAACCAATCAACTTGTTGAGTCTCCTCAAGGTTGTGAGGTTCGGGATGATTGGATCCCTCTTTCACTAATTTTTAAATTCGATTAAATCGTTCGTTATTAAGCTTTAAAACGATCGTAAAAATAGTGGGAGGATATAGATAGATGAAAGCCAATCTACCTATATTTAATATTGAACATATGCAAAAACTAGGGCAAGACTATGTTTACCGAAGGAATCAAAATATAATATTGGAATTAGTTAATTGGTCAAATAGGTTGATTAATTGAATATCAAGTTAAATTCTAATTGATAAGATTAAACTATACTCACGTTGACATTAAAATGACCTTCTAAAGAACAGACTTAAGAAATATGATTTCATTAAGTTCTGGGTCCAATAAATAAATTCATGCAATATGTCACTCGTCTCTATATGAGGCAGCTTGAACATATAGGATATTCGAAGTATGTTTCTCCCTACAACTTGTCGAGCTACCCTCAAGGTTGTATGGACAAACAATTCTGATCCGCAAAGTTCGAGAATTCGATCAAACCGGTTGAGTCGAATACGAGTGCATGAGTGGTGCGAGACTATGTATCCCAACCGGATCTTGAGACAAGCAACTTCTTGAGCTACACTCAAGATTGCAACTCTCAAGCGTTTGAATACATGAGTCGCTTGCATAGCTATTCATTTATGTTGGGCCATTTAAATATCTAAATGTGATTTAGAAAAGGAAGAAGGCACTCCGGCAAGTCAATTGAGAAAGTTAGTTTAATTTATCATTAGTAAAGGCATAAGGAGGAGGAAATGAAAATGTGACATATTTTGATGTCACGATTTCATAATTATTGTTATACAAAAGGTTAACATATTTTGACGAATGTCGTCACATTGAATCTGAAGAAATGAGTAAAATGTATAATGATAATATATATATTAAATGTTAATATATAAATACACAAGATAGTAGCAAACTTATATGGGAAAATAGACTAGGCCGTATCGAGAGACTAAGCTTCACAAGTCACATAAAGAGGGGTCTGACCTCTCGTATTATGAAGTCTGCGGACACTTGTGAATCTTACCCTCTTAGATATAATGGCCGAAACCCATCTGTAAGACAGTGGGAGAATGAGTTGTCAAACTCA
The DNA here is from genome assembly GCA_030789695.1 of Scilla litardierei. Taxonomy (NCBI): domain Eukaryota; kingdom Viridiplantae; phylum Streptophyta; class Magnoliopsida; order Asparagales; family Asparagaceae; genus Scilla; species Scilla litardierei. The sequence continues at coordinate 127,499,522 of CM061137.1, forward strand.
GTATTGTACATACCGATGTACTCGAGTCTAGATTAACCAAAATAAGTTATTCGTATATTTTATTAAGACACGTGTTCTTGATGAAACACAAGTCTGATAAAATAAAGAACGAAATGACTAAAGTATTTAAACTGATTCGATTAGATCGAATGGTCGAATACTTGGCTACATAAAATCTTGCGTAATTAAAAGAAAATGTGATTTTCTCTCAGGTCAAGTCTGTTAACACATCCGTGTGTTAAAAATAAGAATCACACTGAGTTAGACTTGGTGCGATCCATAGCAAGTGACTCTGAGCTAAGTCCTCCCTCTGGGTTAAATCCCAAATAGTAATGCCTAGGTTTTGATAATGTTCTATGAGGACATTATCAATAATATATTCATTAAATCAATCATTATGAAGTTGTATAATTACTCGAATTTCGTGAGACGAAGAGTCGAGTTAAACATCATAACTGATGATGACTTAGTCAACTTCCGGGATGAAATTCGGAGTAGTAACTCCGATTTAAAAACTTGATGCAATCAGAATAGGTCCGTGTGCGTATATAAAATTTGGAATTTAGTTTACGTGCACAAGGAAAATGTTTCCTCACTTTCTGCAAATAAATCTTTAAGTTGAAAGATTGGTGCAGAAAGGAATATAGTGAAATGCAATCATGTTGGTCGAGAACGGGTTTTCCATACTAATTCCTATAAAACGGATTATTATGAAACCGTTTTCACCAGCAGATGTGTACAGATCTACTCGGACCAAGGTCGATGTAAACGCTCAAGTTGACTATGAAAATTTGAGCATTCACTTATAAGTTCGTTTTTCTAAATATGATTTAGACGAACCAACTTATATGAATTGGCCAGAAAGTTTTCAAGGTCAGTGGGAGCGTATAAATTACATGCGAGGCATCAAAGAGATGGAACATATATTTTTGACGAAGTGATCAAAAGAGTTTGATACTTTGTCAGAAATAGATATGAGCCATTTGAAATGACCAGTAACTAATTTAAATGATTATCGTAAGGTACGATGAATTGGATAAGATCCAAGTAAATTAAAATATTATGGATTCCGAAAGACCAAATGAATTATTTGAATGAGATTCAAATGGTTGGTCTAAACATAGAAACCCTTAAGTCTATAGTGTAGACGGTTTTAGCAGATCCACTCATGAAGGCTCTACCACATGAAGTCGGGAAAACTTATGTGTAAAAACGGTATGAGATACCGAGATAAATGGGCCTGAGTGCAAGTGGGAGATGTTGAGAGATGATACCCTCGAGGCTATCTATCTTCATGTGTGGATAGCACAAACATCTTGTTCGAAATAACAGTAAGCTGTTTGGTAATAATTTATCTAAGTTATTTTATAATGTTGTTAACATTAGACATTAACTTACGTAAAGTCCTAAGACTTATGCAAGGTCAAACAGGTATCGAGATGAGTATCTCGATCATGGAGAAATGTTTGACCGTCTGTAGCATAAGTCTAAAAGGGTTCGTGGTCGTAGATGTTTCGAGACAAGGATATCGAAACATCGGATAGACTATTGCATCTTAGTCTTCACCGTATAGCGGTGGCGATGATCTCATGATCGCTTGACTTGGCGAAGTCGTTGACAAGACACAGGTGCTCATTAGAGAATGAGTTCACTGAACGATCCACAAGAGTTATCATATGGTTATATTGACCAATCTGTCAATGATGACTCTGAGTGATGATAGGCTAGTTGGTCTTTTGACTTGAGGTCATTTTGACGAACCTGTGCGTGAACGGTGCCACTTAGATCAAATGACCTAGCTTCGAGGCAAGCCTTGTCGAAAGGTCTTTGATTGGGTGACACTTGAAGCGTATGAGGAGAGTAATGACCAAGAGAGGATTCGTCTCTCCCGGTCAATGGGAGTTAGTGTCGTAGGGTTAGTTCGGTCTTTAGTAAAAACTCTGGCCAGAGTATGTTGGAAGAAGTCCAACATTTTTTTGACTAAAAGATCGATAGAAACTGACCGGAGTCAAGTTATTGGGGTTGACAGTTTAACCGTACCCCAGACTTGATCTACACGACATAGTTTAGACGAAGAGACTATAACTGCGGAATTCATCACAGAAACAGTCAGGGTGGTCCCGTCAATACTCATGTCAATGAGTTAACCAAATAATGATGATTCCTGAAGCAGGGACGGCAGCCACTGCTCGTGGTCACTACCGTATAGGGCTTCGAGCCCAACCTGTTGTAAGGGTCAGGCTGTAGGGTCTCACACAGAGTGCGATCTTCGTCTAGTAATAGGTAAAAATTAGTTAGGGAGAATAATTTGCATTTGATGCAAGTGATAAAATATTGCAAAAGATGTTTGCAATCATCTCCTGCATTCGGGATAAATGATCCTGAGTGCAAGTGGGAGATGTAGAGGAATATGCCCTCGGATCATTTGTATTTGATGCAAATGATAATTTAAGCCTAGATAGGGACTAATTTGCATATGATGCAAAAGAGATTAAATGTATCTTAAATTGTTTAAGACTATATTTAATACAATAAACACATGAAAAAGGTTACCTAGATGACGGGATCGTCCCGCTCTAAACGTAGGTTCAAACCGCATCAAAAACGGAGTCCAAATGCACAAGTTATAGCCAAAACAAGTCAGTCCAAACTGTTGGGCTGAACCCAGCGAAAATGGAGGCCCACCAAGCCTGAATTTTCTGGTTAGGGTTTTTTAAAACCCGGGATTTTTGACGGCTCGGTTTTTGCGAAAAACTAGCTGTGGGCTAAACTTTGAGTGATCAATTGGAGGTTCAAACGAACTCCGATTGACGAACGGTTTTTTCCTATGCGTTCACCATTGAACGCCCTTTGTATTGATAGGTTGTATCAATCATGAAGTTCAACGGTGAGGGAGTTAAAATTCATGGAAGTTTAGCCTTTGTGAAAGGCAAACTAAATTGAATTAATTAACTCCAACTTTAGTCCCACATCGGAAATTGAGTAGAGGGGAGGGGTTAGCCGCCTATATAAATAGGGGTCTGCCCCCTTCCTCTAAACTCGTCCCAAGCTCTAGATCTGAGCGGCTCTCGTAAATGTTGGAGCACGCCCGGATCTAAGCTAAATTAACATTTCTCCTCTCCCTATAAATTTCTGCCTTGCTCCTGATGGCTCTAGCAAAGCTGCAAAGGAGTTCGGATTCAGATCCGAAATCTAGGCGGAGGTTTCACTCGCGTGAAACTTTCTTCGGCGCGCGGTTGGCTCGGCGACGTGGGAATGATCGCCTCGGGATGCGGAGCGGTTCGAGGAGCAGTTCGGGGAGCGGTTCAAGGAGCGGCTCGGCGTGGGACGGGAGCAGCTCGGAAGACGGCGCGGAACATCTCGCCTGCCCCAGGGCTGAGATTCCGGGTATGTGTTTAAGTTTTCATTTAATTATTCACATTAGTTAGATCCCTCTTGGGGTGGTCAGATCCACCCCAAGTTGGCAGAGTTCCTGGCTAATAGGGTCTGGTTCCTTAGGGTTGCATGTTAATTAGATTAACATAGAATTTTTTCCGCTGCATTTCTGTCTATGTTCCGTCCGACTTAGGACGGGACTAGAGTTTTTGTGCCCTAAGGGTCCCAGAAAATCCTGCATGAACTGCTACCACGACTGAACTCAAATACCAGGTGTCCGGGAATCTCGAACACCACCTTCTTCCTCCGACAGTCAATCGTAGCATAGAAGCTCGCAAGCCAATCCATCCCAAGGACCGCATCGTAATTGATGATGTCGTGGACAATGAAATCAGCACAAAGCTCATGTCCACAAACCACCAACGGGCAAGAATTGCACCCACGATGCACCGAGACTACACCGTTCCCTGTGACGATATTCCAACTCTTAGGAAGAGAGGACGTCGACAAGGAATGCTTCTCCACGAAGCTCCGAGAAATAATGCACATCGATGCACCAGAGTCAAAGAGGACTCGTGCAGGAAATGTGCAAACCAAAACCACACCTAACAAGAAATTAACCATCAGATCCTAGTCTAGCAAACAATCATGAGCAAGCAACCAACATAATCAAAGATCAAACTAACTAAGGAAGATAAATAGCTAGAATGAGCGTTACCTGTAATAACCTCATCCACGGCCATGCTCTCCTCCTCAGTCATCAGAAAGGCCTGCCCTCTCGGTGGAACAGCCTGCCGAAAGGCCTGTCTCTGTGGAACAAGAGGCGCTCCACGTCCAACGGGCGCAGGAGCTCGCTGCTGCAACGGCTGTGCTGCAATAGGAGCCTGCCAAGGCTGCCTCGACTTCGGACACTCCCGGATGGTGTGGGCAGGATCTCCGCAGACAATGCACTGTCCCAGAAACCTCCTACACTGATCCCTGAGGTGTCCAGTCTTGCCACAGAAATGGCAAGTCTTCAGAATAGGCCCTCCTGGCCTCTTGAACTGCACCGGATGATTAGGCTTGAAACCAGGCCTAACCACCGCCCTGGCATGCTCCATAGGCCTCTTCCCAGCTCCGAAAACATGTCCCTTCATCTGATTCAAATTCAACTCTTGCCGCCTCGCAGCAATCAGAACCTTCTGATATGTCTCCAGGTCAGAAGAGGTCACAAAGCTCTGAAGCTCCAAGGCAAGTCCCTGAAGAAATCGCTGAGCTTTCTCATCGGCATCCTGCACCATCTTAGGTGCAAACCGACTGAGCCTCGTGAACTCCTGGTGGTACTGATCCACCGACAAGCTCCCCTGCTTCAGATCTATAAAGCGTTGCAGCATCACCTGCCTAGCAGCCTTCGGGAAGAACTCTCCATCAAATCTGGACTTGAAGGTAGCCCAGACGATCGGCTCCACCAGCATCTTCTCTTCAGCATCCCACCAATTCCTGGCATTGTCCTTCAGCTGCCTCTTAGCCAAATCAACCCATCCAGCCGGGTTAATCTTCGCCATTGCCAAGTTATCCTCAATGTTCCTTATCCACTCGTCGGCAGCCAGAGGACCCTCAGATCCATTAAAATATGCGGGACCCAGCTCCCGAAATTGCTTCGCTCCCGGCTGGGAGCGAGGGGCATCTGGAAGTGCCCGGGCAGCTCGAGCAAGTGGAGCATTCTGGACGTGCAGGAGCACGCCCTGCTGCACTTGCATCATCTGGATCATCATCCGCATCATCTCACCGTTGGTGGGTTCCCGCTCAGGCTCCTCATCATGAGGGGGCACACCATTACCTCCACCACGGGTGAATCGCCTTCCTGCCATCTAGTGACACAGAAAACGAAGCAGATTAGACTCGTAGCTTATAACTCGGATATCGAATTTATTTGTTGGACAATCTTATATTATTATTGTTATCCCTGATAATTGCAGTTACAGAGAGGACCTGCGTGGGCCACCACTAAAACCTGTCACGCCCCGCTTCCCTAAAATGGAGGCGAGACGTGAGAAGGTCCGCACGAGAGAGGAGCTGTGAAGCCCCAAACCCGATAAGCATCAATTTAGTATAAGCAGGTCCCTGTAATCGCAAAAGGAACGACAACAATAATAATAAAGAGGCGGATATGAAATACCAACCCCAAAGTTTGTCCACAAAATATTCAACATCACAGAAAAGCCACCAGGCTAACAGAAAAGAGTCTAAGGCCCAGAACAAGGCCAACAAAATAACACAAACATAACAGAGTATCAACTAGGTGCCACGCACCGACAATTAAGCAGCCTAACAAAAGAAGCTAAACGAAGACACTAAGACTGATCCCCAGTATCAACGTAGTCCTCGATCAACGCGGGCCCTGACTCAGCGTCAGCGAACACCACGTCCTCAGCAAGTAACTCAGGCTCGGGCTCTAACATGTGTCACCCAAAAGAGAAAAGGGGCACATGTCAGCAAGTCGAAAGACTTGTGCAAGGAAACGGGAATAAAAGTACACTAGCAACCTAGCAGTTAAAATATGGTGCATGACAAGTAAAGTAAGGTGGTAACAAGTAAAGTAAAGGAGAGTACAAGTGGCAAGTGGTTGTTGTGGCATGTAATGTCAAGTAACAAGTACAAGGGATCACTCAACGAGCGCCCTATGCCCTCAGGCTGTGTTCAAGTGTCAAGTACAAGGGATCACTCAACGAGCGCCCTATGCCCTCAGGCTGTGATGAGCTCGTCTTCTGGAACACGAGCACTACTAAACAATTGACTTTTGCCAGCATTTTTATGCCAGCGTTTTTAAAAAACGTTGGTAAATGTCTATTGGTGTGGCGACATTTGTCGACGTTCCTATAAACGTTGGCAAATATTGAACTTTTCTCTGCGTTTTTACGGACGCCGGTAAATACTGGACTTTTCCTGACGCTTTAGTCAAAACGTCGTTAAATAGTGGACTTTTTCCGACGCTTTACTCAAAACATCGGCAAATAATAATCTTTTCCTGACACTTTATTCAAAACGTTAGTAAAATGTGATTGTTTCCCCCCAATAATTTAGAAGGACATCTGAAATTTTAGTGAACCCAACTACATTTGAGTGCGCATCTGGAATTCCCCCCCACCAATCCCCCACCCTCTTCCAAGCCGCTGTCCCCCCAATATTATCATCCCTTCCTCTTTTCTATCTCATTGATTCTCTCTCTTCCCTCCCTCGCCCTTCAGTTCTTCCCTTCCTGGCCGAAACAAGCACTCCCAATGGAGGCCTCAACCGCGATCGCCCTCCGTACTCGATTCGAGGCACGACTGAAATTGTAAATTTTAATCAATTGGGTTTTTATTATTTTTGGTGTTACTGAATGGATCTAATGCATTTCATTTAGATCTGTAAAATTATGGATTTTATTTCATTTGGGGTATCTTTTTTAAGGGTTAGGGTTGCATGGTTTTTTTGACTATATGCTTAAATTTAGGTCGGTGATGAAGAGAAGAAGAACACGGGTGAGGGATTGGCCGATGGGTACAGCGTATGTGCCATCTGCTTGGAGAGGATCCTGATTCAGGAGGCTGCACTTGTAAATTTGGGTGTCGTGTTAGTGTGACCCTGTTGCTGACCCCGCCAATTTCCGTCAAGTTCGCCATCCTGGTAATTTTTATACTCCGTTATCGTCTTCTTTTTAAATAGAAACCCTAGAAAAAGTTCAGCATCTAATAGAAGTGGATTCCCAACCCCCACAATATCCCATTCACATTCACAGCACCTAGGGTCGCCTTCGACCAATGTGAATGTGGAGGTTTAAATACGTTGTTCGTTTTTTAAAATAATTTATAATTGTATCTTTTGCTAGGACTGGGGAATCATCCTGTATTATCTGTTTATGAGTTAAAAATATGCAAGTCTTAAGGAGATCTAATTGAAAAATACGTCGTCAAAGGATCGATCTTGTTACGCAAATTATGTAGTTATCTGTATTTAAGGAAAACATAACTTTTCAATTATAGACTTGCCCTTTTTATAGAGAAATGTAATATGATGGTCCTGATTACTATGTATTGTGCTGTATGAATGTGTCCACAGGCCAAATGTAGAAACAATGCTCTTTGCAAACACTGGATATAGGAGGATTTTGTCCATATAGGAAAAGTTTGATGGAGCCGAATGGTTAAATCATATGTTTAATTTTCATACTAAGTTCAAAGGCTTAATCCCTATCAGTATCCAAACTTTTAAATGATTTGTGGTAAGTATTGCATTCTTATTGCAGCCTCCTGTGTCATTGCATATGTGTGATGATTGAAAACATCAGAAGCCCAAGAATGCTGATTGCCTTAGAAGCTTGCAATTTGGTTACAAAATATGAAGGTGAAAACACCATTGACATAATCTTAATGATGGTTGTTCTATCACTTCTTGAAGCCCTATTTGGATTACAAAAATATTATATTGCTTTCCCTAAATTCCTCCAGTCTATATGTGGTTTTCTTTTTTTCTGTTTCATCTGTCTTTTACTGTTTACTGTGCGTCTTCGATGAGATGTGTCCTTGGTTTGGAAATATATTTCCACTATCCTGTTAATATATTTATTAATTTGCCATGATAGTTTGTTTTTTGTGAGTTGAATTGCATGATGCCATGAATTTCTAATGACTTTTTTGGTAGTTTTGGAAAGTTAGAACTTACTACTTACCCCCCCCCAAAAAAAAAAACCCAAAAAAATATAAAAAAATAAGAAATAAAAACCAGCACAATCTTTAAAAATGTTGGAAAAAAGGAGGAAAACAACTACAAGAATAAATTAAATAAAAGACCCCTCTCCCTAACCCTCATTGTGCATGCATGGTAAAAGGACATTCTGGGTATTCTTCACAGTTTTGTTGAAATTAATTGGCATAGTAAATAGATTTTGTTCTTGTATGAATAATAACAGAGCCCATTCTTTTCAGGTGCATTAGTTCTTATTAAGATGGATGCTATTCCCCTTCATTTCCATTTCGTTATCTTCTTTCAAATTTGATCTGTCAATTTTTAATACTGTAATATTGTTTCTTGCTTGGATTACTTATGAATCTTACCATATTGCTTGCATAAAGAATATTTGGTCTTGTATTTGTGAGAAAGTTTAGTGATCCGATCAGACTTCTGTACCTTGAGGCATCCACCTTTTGGTGCGGAATCATTCATGGATATATTCTCGTTCAGAACTACTAGCATGGCAACTGGCATGCTATTTGACGTATTGAATTTCTTCATCTTATCTTTGTAGTATTTTCTTAGTTTATAAATATTTTGCCTCAAAATCTTTCATTATCTGTTGCGCAATTCTTTTACGGTTTTACCACGTAGGGTTGCACTGTAATAAATTGAATCAACATGATTGCAGACAATTAGCACGTCCATATATTCCTTCTTGACTTATAAGGATGGTTCACTTGGACTTCTTTGAAATCCTTGTTGGCGGGGGTACTAGTAAGCATTCTAGGATCGTAGTGCTTGCTTCAAACCATATAGTGCTTTGCGCATGCAATAAATTTTCCTTTTATCCACATCAATGCAGGTGTTACATTTGCTTGGCTAAATATGGGGAGCGTGATAAAATAAGAACCCCAATTTTCGAAATGTCATTAGACTGCTTCTTGAAAATTGGAAATTTCCCATCTTATGATTCAAATATATTGATCTAGTTTGGTATCAACTATATTTGTTAAAACATTTTCTTTTTAAAACATGGTACTTTCTATTTGGCAAACGGTGCTTTTGGTGTCATATTGTTTCTTTTATCCACATCAATGCAGGTGTTACATTTGCTTGGCTGAATACGAGGAGGGTGATAAAGTAAGAATCATCCCATGTTGCCATGAGTATCACATGTTGTGCATCGATAAGTGGCTCACAGAAATACATGGGTATGAATATATATTCTTTTCTTTCTTCTTCTTCTTCTTCTGCTGCTTCTTCTTTTTTATTTTTTAAAATTGTATGTAACTGTGGTACTTATAACTAGAGATTAACTTATCAAGTGTTTATTGCAGGGTATGTCCGCCATGTCATGGGATGTTTGCGAGGGCACATTAGTGCACAAGGCACTGCAGAGGGAAAATCTTTGTTGGAGGTTCGATTAGGCTTTTATAAACAATTTACGCTTCACTTGTGGAGAGAAATGCACCCAAATGAGGCTGAACCAATTCAGATCAAATGATTCAAATGATTCATCTCTTTGATAGACATGTATTTATACATATTGTCCCAAATTCTCTGAATTAACGGTTCAGTACCAGTATTTCCCACCAGTATTTCCCAGTATTTCCCGTAGATGTCAAAATCTAATTTTGTATTATGCAATATGATGTTTTTTAATGTTTTTATTTTAGTCAGAAATCTGAAACAGTGTCATTTTTTCAATGTTTTTAATGGTTTTCTATTGTTTTTGTTCGAGTTTTTTGCAGTTTCTGGACTTCCTTCTCTTAGTACCCAAATAATCAATCAAATAATTAATTAGATATCTAATCACCATTTTGTTTTGGTTTTTAAAAATGATACAATTAGCTTCTCTTAGTGTATCATATCTGACATGTCCCTCGTATGTTGGGTGCAAATACAGGTACCTGATGCTAGTAGCAAGCCGTCATGTAACTCAAGCAGAGGAAGCTATCCAGCAACAAATGAAAAGAGTCAAATATGCACTGTAAGCCTAGCTGCAATTATCTTCTAGCTTCAGTTTTTTGATGTTTTCACCTTGAATTATTGATTCATTGATTTATTGCATCTATTACATAAGATTGAGAACACATGATTTCCTTTTTTGCAGTTTATTTCCTTTCTCACTGAAATTTCTTCATGGTTTTGACTAATAGATATATTCAATGTTTGGATTGCAGGAAGAGAAGGAAGAGAAGATCATGTACAATGAGAACTTGATGCAGGGTTACTAGGGTTACTAGGTGGATATACAACTCTACCATTTTTAAGTACGATGGATACTCTATTTAACTTCGAGACCATATGCGACTGCAATGAAGTACATTTGTAAGGACTTTGATCCAAATACTTTGAGCCAAGACAGATGTTGCGATCTTTGCTATCTTTTCAAAAACTTTGGCTTTGCAATGTAACTATAGGATTGTGTAGCAAATGTGGTTTGCTCAACATAATTGTCTTGCAATTGTTGATGTTTTAGAAGAATTTAAACTTTGTAACTGTAATGCCAAGTATTTGTACAAAACATCATTTAACTTAACTGAATGTCAAATACTTTTTAGCTGTAATGTTTCACTTTTATGTGTTATTGACGAGAATGAGAAATTACATTTACTTTGTTTTCTTGTTATTTCATCTATTCATATGGAATTAGACAAAGAAACTAAGTTGTTGCATGTGTGAGCCTTTAACTCTTTGATATCTACATTTATGAAACACAATCGTGACATTTTATTAAATTACATGTGTATATAATTTGTATCATAGCTATTTCCCAACGTTTCAAGAAAATGTCGGGGAATGTATTGGGCATTTTTCAACGTTTCAAGAAAACGCCGGGGAATGCCTTGGACATTTCCCAACGTTTCAAGAAAACGCCGGGGAATGTCTTGGGCATTTCCCAACGTTTCAAGAAAACACCGGGGAATGTCTTGGGCATTTCCCAACGTTTCAAGAAAACGCCGGGGAATGTCTTGGAATTTCCTAACGTTTCAAGAAAACGCTGGCAAAAGTGGGCATTTCCCAACGTTTCACCAAAACGTTGGGAAAACATTTAGCAACGCTCCCTTTTCCCAACGTCTTTGCAGCGTTTCATAAAACGCCGGGAAAACATTTGCCAGCGCTTCAAAAACGTTGGGAAATGTTTAAATAAACGCTGGCAAAAGTCCTTTTTTTAGTAGTGGAGCCAGAAAGTGCAAATGGCATAGGATGGTGCCCACGCAAGGTGGGTGCCTAGCCGGAACAATAGTACGAGTATGTAGCAAAGCTACGCAATCACGATGGGTATTCAAGCATGCAATGACATGAGCAGTTAATACGCGTACCGTTAATTGTATTTAAACATGACAGGCAAAATGCAATGACATGAACAGATATTCGCGTACCGTTTATTGAAATTAGACATGACAGGCAAAATGCAAAAGCAGTTAAGGATGCATGGATGACATGAACATTTAATACGCGTACCGTTAAGGGAAAGTAAACGTGACATACACGCATGATGAAGGTGACGGACCAAGCTTCGTTGTCAAGCTAGGTCAATGGCGTCTAAACGGCTATCCTTTCACCGTCTAGTCTCTTTTACGCTAAAGCAAGGTAAATGGCCTAAGACATGGCCCAAATCAAGAGATGCAAGTTTCACTTGCCTGACACCGGGATTGACGAGCAATGAAGATCGTCACACAAGCTAACTACGGAAAGATTCACTGTTATGGCAAAACAATTATTAGCACAATGATCCTAAATAGGTTTCTTATTAGAACCCTAATCATCTAACAATCCATTTTATTAGGGTTTCACAATGTCTATGTGGGTTATGCTAAAATTAAAGGAATCGAGTATTACCGCGTAGGGAACGGAAGAATAACGCCGAGCAACCACGGCGACGGAAGAAACGCTCCCGGGGAACCTAGGGTTCAGATCTGGAAATGATTGGAGAAGTTTGGAGAAATAGGGTTTTGGGGGATTTTTGGGGGTTTGATGGAGATTTGGGGAAGATGAGAGGTAGAATGAGTGGAGGGAGGGTTTGGATGATGGAGATTGAGCTTGGATGAAGGAAATAGGGTTTGAGGGAGATGGGGGCTCAAAGGGGGGAGAAATTAGGGTTTTAGGTCGTGAGGGAGGAGAAGAAAACGTTTGGAGGGGTATTTATAGAGTTTGGTGGCGGCTAGGGCAAAACTAGGGTTTCCTGCACTGCTTAGTCGGTCAAAGAACAACTGCTGACCGACTAGTTTGAGAACTAGTCGGTCGGTTGACCAACGCAGACCGACTAAGTGTAAACAGTAACTCCAGTCGAAAATCTAAACTAAGAGTTAGTCGGTCAAAGAACAACTACTGACCGACTAGTTTGACATCTAGTCGGTCGATGAACGTTCTTAGACCGACTAAGAGTAAACAGTAACTAGTGTCAAAAATAGTTGATGAGTTAGTCGGTTAAAGAAGCATTGCCGACCGACTAGTTTGCAACCTAGTCGGTCAACCAACGTTCTTAGACCGACTAACGATAAACAGTAACTCTTGAATAATTTAGAAAGCCAGCTAGTCGGTTCAAGAAGGTTTGCCGACCGACTGGATCGTCATCTAGTCGGTCGATGGCCCTTCTTACACCGGCTAATTAGCACCAAAAGTTCCGATACGGAGCGCGGGGCTCCGGGATCGATTCCTAAGACTCCTAGGCTTGATCTAATAGTAAGATACGACCGTTATGAAGCCCGTCACGAATGACATACTTCGAAATCGACAATCCTAAGGAAGAAACGAGAAAATACGACGAATCGATCGAAAATGAAAGCTACGGAGACGAAAACCACACATGAGGAGAAAATCCACCAAAACATATATTATATCATAATAAATCCAGATACATGAAAAGCAGTCGTTACAATCCACAAACTGATTTATGCAATGATTCATCGTAGTTTGAATTGCAAACACATTGAATATGTATTTTTTTCGCTTCATTGTGTTAATGATCAATGTATCCTAGCTGCACACTGATGTCTGAAATGCTTCTGGGCATTTTGAATTGTAAACACATTGAAATTGTAAGTTTTTTGATTCAGTGTGTTGGTGATCACTGTATCCTAGCTGCACACTTATGGTTGAAATGCTTCTGGGCAGTTTGAATTGCAAACACATTGAATTTGTATTTTTATGCTTCATTTTGTTGGTGATCACTGTATCCTAGCTGCACACTTATGTCTGAAATGCTTCTGGGCAGTATGAAGTGCAAACACATTGATTATGTATTGTTTATGCTGAAAAACACCCTAGAGGGGGGTGAATAGGGTGAGTGGCACAAATTTTAAATATATCACAATCACAGAGATAATTAGACACAAATATTTTTTAACGGAGTGGCTCCCCGCCAAACTCCGACCCCAATACCTATGAGGATTTCACTCAATAAACCTGATCACACTTACGGGTAGTGATCTCACCGTACAAATATAGTTCAAGAGTTAAAGCGCAGAGATAGCTTCAGAGTAAAGCTATTCACAATACAATCTCACAACTAAAACAGATTCAAATAGTTTTAATACTGCGGTAAAAAATCAGAGAGATATCACCGTGATAAATTTTGTGAGATCGTGGTCGCATGGGCGCAAACGGTTCGCTGATCCGATGTCTGGATTGGAAGATATGGTCTTCGGAAGATGACTACGCGAATCTGAATTCTGCAGTGGTTGATCTGTAGTAAAACGCCCGAACTGTATATAATTCTGAGAACTGAGCAAAGGAGTCTATCACCGTTACGAAGGGCATGAAGATGTGGTCGCGTGAGCGCAAACGGATCGTCGATCCGACGTCTGGATTAGGAGATATGAGCGTACGAAGTCGGATGCGCGAATCTGAAATCTGCAGTGATGAATCTGTAGAAAAACGCCCGAACGATGTATGATCCTGAGAACTGAGCGAAGAAGACTATCACCGTTGCGAATGGCATGAAGATGTGGTCGCGTGGGCACAAACGGCTCGTCGATCCGACGTCTGGATCAGGAGATATGAGCATACGAAGTCGGATGCGCGAATCTGGAATCTGCCCTTTGCACAATCCGAATTTTGGAGATTGAAATCTGCGGCCACAAGTCGCTGGAGGATGTCGCTTGCGGCCACAAGTCGCTGGAGGATGTTGCTTCCGATCACAAGCCTCGAGTTTCTTTTCAACGCGCCATGAAATTATTGCGTGCTTGGATTTATTGACAGAGGGCTTTGTGCAAAAATGATAGGAGCCGCAACAAAAAAACGCCAGTCTCTTTTGTGCGCAAATTAACCAGGAGGAGCATCAAAAAATAATTAATTTCCCAAGAGAATGGCCAAGAGGAAGAGACAATGTGCGTTCCTCTTCATTTTATTTGAAAAGATCATCTTAAAAAAAGGCACTAGGTTTTTTAAAAAGTTGTTAGTGCAGCAGGGTTATCAAAATTTGTGTTTAATATTGAAAGATGCAACCGCACATGATTTGTGATTTGAAATATCAGTATATCAGTTGCTTATTCAAACAGAATTCGGCTAGGATAATTGATATCGGAGAGAGATCATGCGGCAGTAGCTATTTTATGATTTTGATCAAAAGAAATGTTTTCAAAAACAAATAATTTTGAAAGAGGCAGCAACATCCTTTTTCTCAGGGCATGCTTGACCGAAAGTCTTGCGCAAGTCAGGGGATAGGTTTTTGGATTGCAAATTTGTGTGACACATCATTTTTCCAAAAAAAACTTTCGGCTGGGATATTAATTTTTAGAGATTATGCAGCAGGGTTTCTTTTTGTATGTTTGTTGAAAACAAATGCGGTTACATCAAAAACAGATTTGAGATATGAGATACTTGAACCTTTAACCACCGAATCTTTTTGCGTCATTATCTGCATATAATCTTCCTTTTGCAAATACAATTTATTTTGCACGTTTGTCCCTGAAATCACTTAATGAAAAAAACGTTAGTCACACGACATGTTTGTCATCATCAAAATTAACTCGTATGACCTAGTTAGATGCATGCGAAAAATAATGATAATGCACAAGGGGGAGAGATGCACTTTTTAAGGGGGAGCATGTCACAACCTTTCATGAGATCACATCGATAGGGGGAGCTTTGTATGATGTTTATAATCATGTGCACTATATGACTTGCTCGTTAATATCATTTATCTTAACTAGGTCATACAATCTCCCCCTTTTTGATGATGGCAAATAAGTCTGAAAAAATTGATAAATGATATTAACGAGAAAGTCATATAGTGCACATGATTATAAACATCATACAAAGCTCCCCATATCGATGTGATCTCATGAAAGGTTGTGACATGCTCCCCCTTAAAAATTGCATCTCTCCCCCTTGTGCATTATCATTATTTTTCGCATTTTTTTCTATTCTCCCCCTTTTGCCATCAATCGAAAAGATCACAAAAATAAATTGAAGAGGCTAAGAATGAGACATGAACCAAGTTTAGCATATCGCAAAACAAGAATTGATGACGATGCTCATATTAATGCGTTTTCCCCACGAACTTAAAGTATAACAAATGTCATGAGCATAGAAAGCATACGGTCGTTGTAAGAAATATAACAAAAAGATGTTGTATTATGAAACACTTTGACAATATGAAGGGTGCTTAGAAACTTAAGAGATGAAAATATAAAATTATCTAATACATTTTGTGAGCCTTCTTTGCTATGAAATAATCAATAAGTAATGTGTAGGGAGACACCAATCAAGGGATACCATGGTGTTAAATTTCGGGTCCTTTGGAATTGAGGTGCGCTAAGTGGTTGCTTTATCTACCATATTTCATACGCATTGCTCAACAAACCCCCGAAATCAGGTTACTAGCCGCCGATATCAAATGGAGTATATTTGAAGATGTTTTGCTATTCACTTTTTCTTTTTCTATTTTTTTATAATTATTACAATGTTGGTGTCTCAAAATAGTGACGCATGAAGGCATCACATACTCGACTCCTACTAAATAATTTACCATAGAGATTTTAGCGCACAAAATTGTAATGATAAAATATAAATTCAGAAACTTTAGAATCTAAGCACATTCAATTGTCTCCACAGTTTATAAGACTCAATCAATCTATTTGATTCGTACAATTTGGCATGCTTACAAGTTTCATTTTTTTATTAATAATTCAAGCATGGGGATTTTACAATAATATGGTGCATCATCATCAAAAACATTTTAATGTTTCTAAGATGTCTAACAATGTTCATATCAAATTCTCAACCAAAATCAATAATAGTGATGACGATCATGCATGCACATACCAAGAATGACCAAACCCACATTAAGATGAAATAGTGTGTGGCTTAGGTACAATATTTAAGCATGTGTATGAGCATGGATATGCGTGCTAATGCTCAATTAGTGACATAATCCCCAACTCCCTTCGAATGAAGCAAAATTGTTTTTGGTTTAAGGGCCATCAAATTAAAGCTACTTCTAGTGCGTATACCTTCCGTGGTGTCTCCAAGGATGTGGTTCTTTGGATGATCTTTCTTGAAGTGCCAATCCTTAGGGAGATCTTGTGATGACGTAGTAGCTTCTGCTTCTTTTGGTACACCATCATTGTTGTTCTCTTGCTCATTGGAATTGCTAGTGTTTATCTCCAGTCCATTCAAGTCACCTGCAATATCTGAAGATTCAATGTTACCTTTACGCAAGATTTTGCACTTCTTTCCATCTCTGAGAATAATCGTCCCTCTATCTTTTCTTAATAGCGTCGTGAAGAGGGATTCGTTGCCCGTCATGTGGTTCGAGCAACCGTTATCAAGGTATCAAATGCTGTCATTTTCCACTTGAAGATGCACCTACAAAAGAAGATGCACCCTTTGGTAACCAAATTTTGGATCCACAATTGTTAGTACGATGCTTTGGAACCCATATAAAATATTCAGGATAATATTTGGCCAAGCAATCATTCATAACATGCCCACTTTTGTTGCAATAAAAACATGTAACATTGAAATGCTTATTAGAAGATGACATATGATTTTTATGCATGCAATGTTGAAAGCTCATTTCTCTTGCAAAATTCTTTTCAATGTTCTTCCTAGTTTTTTTCTTAGGTTGTTTTTTCTGAAAACCAAGACCATGTTTACTAGATTGTTCATTAATCCCATTTATCATCTTATTAAAGCTTTCTTGGCTATTTGTGAATTTCTTTAATGTCAAGCTAAGATTTTGATTTTCATTCTCAAGTTCACTAATCTTAGTCTCATATCTTTTTTCTTTTTCGCTAGTTTCTAAATCGATGGCTATGTGTTTTCCTTTTATTAAATTAGATTTTTCTTTTTCAAGCTCTTCTAATTTTTCTTCGTAGCTAGCCATTTTTAGGTTCAACAATTTTATTTCAGAATCTTTAGAGCCAAGAATGCTAATTTTCTCCTTTAATTCTTTAGCTAAATTAACGTTGTCAAGCTCTAACGTGGCTAATTTTTTATTAGTATTTTCTAGCTCTAAGGTTTTTGTTTCTAATTGGGTTTCATCAAAATTATCTATTATTTCCTTTTGTTCTTTCCACTTAACAAAAAGCTCATCTCTCTCTCTTGTCATGCTCCCTAGTTCTTCTTTTAATGAATCACGAACTTTTTTTAGTTTAAGGAATTTAGGACCCATTTCTTGAAGGAGTTCTACAAGAAATTCATAAGCTTCCTCCATGCTAGAAAACATATCATCACTAATATTCAATTCATCATCAAAGCTTTGAGCAAGGGAGCTAATTTTTACCTTTTTGTTTCCAGCCATAAAGCAAGTTCCAGTATTGTCGTTCCAGTCATCATCTGAGGAGAGCTCCTCTGCATCACTTTCTCCCCAAGTAGCCACCATTCCTCGCTTTGATGTCCTCTTTTCTTCATCACCATTCTTTTCCTTTCCTTTTCCTTTCAGAAGTGGACATTCTGCTTTCATGTGCCCTCTCTTGTTGCATCTGAAACACTGAGGTGCAGAACTTTCTCCATCATCTTCTTCGTTTTTCTTGGTTCCCCAAATGTTTCCCGTCCTTCTTTTGTTGTTTTTCATGAATTTCACAAATTTCCTTGTAACAAGAACCATGCTATCATCGTCTGATTCATTCATCTCCTCCTTGAGCATTTTGGAAATTTGTAAGCTAAGTTCTTTTCCTTTGTTTCCTCCTTCTTTGGTGTGCTATCATTGGCCATCTTTAATTGAACCTCATAAGCCATTAATTTTCCCATTAGCTTCTCAAAACTGATATCTGCCAAGTCATGTGCTTCTTCGATCGCCGTTCTCTTTTGAATCCAATCCCCAGATAAAGAGTATAAAATCTTTCCAACCAGATCTTCCTCTGAGATGTCCTTCCCTAAGGATTTCAATGGATTGCCGATATGTGCAAAACGAGAAAACATAGCATCAATAGACTCATTAGGCATCATAGCGAAATTTTCATATTTCTGTAATAACATTCTAATACGAGTTTTCTTAACTTCACTAGTTCCCTCATGAGTAACTTCAAGTCTCGTCCAAATATCCTTGGCAGTAGAACAAGAACTAATGCGGTTAAATTCAGTTTTACTAAGACCACAATACATGATGCTCATGGCCTTAAAGTTCAGATTTTGTAACCGATCATTTTCTTTTTGCTGCTCAGGAGTGGGTTTATCAAATAGTGTAAAGCCTTCATTGATTATTTTCCATAATGCCATATCAATACCTTTGATGTGTATGGACATACGTTGTTTCCAATAACTATAGTCCGTACCATCAAATAGAGGAGATCTGAGATACGACTGACATTCTCTTTGATTGTGCGTGTCATATGAGTATGTGTGCGGAATTTGTGCCATAGGATCGAATTCCACTAGACTTTGAGTCTAAACGGAATCCCGATCTGATACCAATTGAAAAACACCCTAGAGGGGGGTGAATAGGGTGAGTGGCACAAATTTTAAATATATCACAATCACAGAGATAATTAGACACAGATATTTTTTAACGGAGTGGCTCCCCGCCAAACTCCGACCCCAATACCTATGAGGATTTCACTCAATAAACCTGATCACACTTACGGGTAGTGATCTCACCGTACAAATATAGTTCAAGAGTTAAAGCGCAGAGATAGCTTCAAAGCTATTCACAATACAATCTCACAACTAAAACAGATTCAAATAGTTTTAATACTGCGGTAAAAAATCAGAGAGATATCACCGTGATAAAGTTTGTGAGATCGTGGTCGAGTGGGCACAAACGGTTCGCTGATCCGATGTCTGAATTGGAAGATATGGTCTTCAGAAGATGACTACGCGAATCTGAATTCTGCAGTGGCTGATCTGTAGTAAAACGTCCGAACTGTATATAATTCTGAGAACTGAGCAAAGGAGTCTATCACCGTTGCGAAGGGCATGAAGATGTGGTCGCGTTAGCGCAAACGGCTCGTCGATCCGACGTCTGGATTAGGAGATATGAGCGTACGAAGTTGGATGCGCGAATCTGAAATCTGCAGTGATGAATCTGTAGAAAAACACCCGAACGATGTATGATCCTGAGAACTGATCGAAGAAGAATATCACCGTTGCGAATGGCATGAAGATGTGGTCACGTGGGCGCAAACGGCTCGTCGATCCGACGTCTGGATCAGGAGATATGAGCATACGAAGTCGGATGCGTGAATCTGGAATCTGCCCTTGAAATCTGCCCTTTGCACAATCCGAATTTTGGAGATTGAAATCTGCGGCCACAAGTCGCTGGAGGATGTCGCTTGCGGCCACAAGTCGCTGGAGGATGTTGCTTCCGATCACAAGCCTCGAGTTTCTTTTCAACGTGCCATGAAATTATTGCGTGCTTGGATTTATTGACAGAGGGCTTTGTGCAAAAATGATAGGAGCCGCAACAAAAAAACGCTAGTCTCTTTTGTGCGCAAATTAACCAGGAGGAGCACCAAAAAATAATTAATTTCCCAAGAGAATGGCCAAGAGGAAGAGACAATGTGCGTTCCTCTTCATTTTATTTGAAAAGATCTTCTTAAAAAAAGGCACTAGGTTTTTTAAAAAGTTGTTAGTGCAGCAGGGTTATCAAAATTTGTGTTTAATATTGAAAGATGCAACCGCACATGATTTGTGATTTGAAATATCAGTATATCAGTTGCTTATTCAAACAGAATTCGGCTAGGATAATTGATATCGGAGAGAGATCATGCGGCAGTAGCTATTTTGTGATTTTGATCAAAAGAAATGTTTTCAAAAACAAATAATTTTGAAAGAGGCAGCAACATCCTTTTTCTCAGGGCATGCTTGAACGAAAGTCTTGCGCAAGTCAGGGGATAGGTTTTTGGATTGCAAATTTGTGTGACACATCATTTTTCCAAAAAAAAACTTTCGGCTGGGATATTAATTTTTAGAGATTATGCAGCAGGGTTTCTTTTTGTATGTTTGTTGAAAACAAATGCAGTTACATCAAAAACAGATTTGAGATATGAGATACTTGAACCTTTAACCACCGAATCTTTTTGCGTCATTATCTGCATATAATCTTCCTTTTGCAAATACAATTTATTTTGCACGTTTGTCCCTGAAATCACTTAATGAAAAAAACGTTAGTCACACGACATGTTTGTCATCATCAAAATTAACTCGTATGACCTAGTTAGTAGACTAACTAGGCCAACATATGCTTCATTGTGTTGGTTATCACTGTATCCTAGCAGCACACTTATGTCTGAAATGCTTCTGGACAGTATGAAGTGCAAACACATTGATTATGTATTATTTTTGATTCATTGTATTGGTGATCACTGTATCCTAGCTGCACACTGATGTCAGAAATGCTTATGGGCAGTTTGAATTGCAAACACATTGATTATGTATTATTTTTTATTATTGTGTTGGTGATCACTGTATCCTAGCTGCACACTGATGTCTGAAATGCTTATGGGCAGTTTGAATTGCAAACACATTGAAACTGTATTTTTTTGCTTCATTGTGTTGGTTATCACTGTATCCTAGCGCACACTTATGTCTGAAATGCTTCTGGACAGTTTGAATTGCAAACAGATTGATTATGTATTACTTTTGATTCATTGTATTGGTGATCATTGTATCATAGCTGCACACTGATGTTTGAAATGCTTATGCGCAGTTTGAATTGCAAATACATTGAAACTGTATTTTTTTGCTCATTGTGTTGGTGATCACTGTATCCTAGCAGCACACTTATGTCTAAAATGCTTCTGGGCAGTTTGCATTGCAAACATGTTTTTGGATTTTACTGTGGATTTTATGATTTTTGCTATTTCTTTTACAATGCTGATTTGTGCATGGTGTCGGCACCAATGACAACGTCAACCTATATAATCGGTCCTAGGTATGCCCTCATCACATACTTCTCTTTACATTTCTCCTTATCCCATCTAATTACATTATACTGATTCATTGTGTGTATCTCTTTGATTTTCTAGATACAGATGAGTGCATGATCAAGCGTGTCATTTCGCTCCCGCTATCAGGCTTCAACTGATGCTGATGAATTTATGGACATTTCCAAGGTGTGCCACTGTGGCCTGAGGTTGCCATTGATGACATCTAGGACCCCCAACAACCCCGGCAGGAGATTTTGGGGTTATCCTGCTCGCGGCCAAAAATGTGATTTCTTCGTCTGGAAGGACCCACAGCCGGTCAATGATGCGACAGCTAGAGGGGCAGGGGCACGAGGAGATATTTCTGCAGTTCCATTGTCTGATAGGTACTTGTTAGAGATAGATGGTAGGTTGGGTCAGGTAGTAGGAGAACTTGGGAGAAACACGTTTTTGTTGTGTTGTTTGGTAGTTCTAATGTTTTTAGGGTTAGTGTTGATGTATTTAAAGCTCGACTGATTGGCATGTATGGTACGCTATGCGCAGTATGTAATTCAACATCGTCTGTTAAGCTTTTTATGTATTGCAGGCGACAACAGTTTTGTAAGTAGATGCTTTGTGTTTTTATTGGTTTATGTCTTCATTTTTTTAAGCAGATGCAGTGTGCTTTTATTGGGTATGTCACTGTTTTGCAAAATAAAAGTGTAATTTTCAGAAATCATTGTGGTTGTGCTCTCTCTCCTTTTGATGCACACTGATTTCGTATCTGAATCTGGGCAAATTGGGTTGCATTCGCATTGAATCGGTATTTTTTTGCTTCAAGGGGGGTGAACTTAACATATACTCACCCCTCCATACCATACTCCACTTTCCTGTTGGATCCTGTGGATGGCAAACAACACTAGAAGGGGGTTGAATAGTGTTGTGCAAATAGTAAACTTTTTCGATTGTTAATAAACGTCCTTCTAATGTTGCCTAAGAAACCAAGTAGAGCGATCGACGCTTGGTTCTTAATCAACAAAGTAATCTAAAAATTCACAGAGTAATTTCACAGCAGGTAGTCGACTCCCTATGAACAGTAGTCGACTCCCAGAGTTTTTATAAGCACAGATAAGATTGCAAGTAATACAAATATTATATCTTTATTCACAGTGGATAAAAGTAAGTTGATCTTTGCAATAGATGAACAACAATTAGCAAATAATAAAGTAAGAGCAAAGATAAACAAACACAGATAAGCAATCACAGACACAAGGATTTTTATCCTGGTTCCCCACAACTTTTGGGTACGTCCAGTCCCCGACCAATCCGGTACAAGATTTTCCACTATCTGCCTTGGCAAATACAAATACCTAACTTCACTCGTTAGGATTTCCAACGACCTAGTCTTGACCAGGATTTCCAACTGGCAACACCTAGACTTGTCTAGTGTTCCAACAACAACACAATAAAATTGATATCCAATTCACCACAATAAATTGATGGAGATTGGTTTTACACTCAGATTCTATAGCCAAATAATAATAGATAAAATTGAGTGTAGTGGCTTGATAGAATAAGATTCTAGATCACACAGAGATACGAATGAATTCTTTGTGATCTAGATCTAATGTTTTTCAAAAATCCTTTAAACAAAAATCAAGAGAAAAGTAATACGGATTTGAAAAACAGTTAGCCAATAAAACGAGATTATGATCTTTAAAAATAATAACAGAATTTGCAAGATCACAAATAAAATAGAAATGGCTAAAGAGAGAATGAGAGCTTAGAACTTTAGAGCGTTTGCACGAGAGAATTTGAATTCAATAGTTGTTGTATTATTCTCAATGAAAATGGTCCTCTATTTATAGGAGAAATCTGAGAATTCGAAATTCAAATTACTTTGACTTTTGTCCCAAAAATCATGGAGAAAATCGCTCAACGATATTTCAAAATTCAAGTCAAAACGTCAAACTTCGACAGCTGGTAGTCGACTCCCTAGGAGCGGTAGTCGACTCCCAGTGTGTTTCAGGAAATATTGATTCTCAGCTGGTAATCGACTCCATACCTTTGGTAGTCGACTCCCAGAGGAGTTTTTCCTGCGACACAGCTAGTCAAACAAGTAGCTAACTCCAGGGTGTGTTGAGTTTCACTACGGAATTTATAAGACGACTAGAGAAAGCTATCAAAAACGTTTTTGAAGATGATTTAAAAGATATTCAAAACATTTTCAAATCGTTTGTGTGTGTGTGTTTGTCTATATGATTTGGCTTTAACAATACCCTAAAAAGACACACCACACTCACTATAGACTAGGACACGTCTTCGGAAGCTTGATCAATTTGATGAAGTAGATGTGAGCTCAACTTTGAGCTTCTTGTTCTATTTGAGCTTTGAGCTTCATCATTTGATCTTAGCCACGTTCGACCTTGTCTTTGAGCGTAGATTGCGCTTCTTTGAGTATGAATAAAGCTTTTCATTTGTCGCATATCATGCACACTTAATTGTATTGTAGTTAGTACACTAATCTTCATTTGGTGTGCTCATCATCAAAATCACTTGGGGTGGAATTCAATTTCCATCACTCTCCCCCTTTTTGATGATGGCACCCAAATGAAAAAAATGAAGTAAAATACATGAAAGTATACTTACTCCCCCTGCTTTGATGCGGTTCTCCCCCTGCATCGAAGCTGTTAGCAAAACAATACAATACATATGATTTCATTTTTGCATTTCATATTTTTCTCCCCCTTGTCATCAACAAAATAAATGACAAAGTATTATAATTGATCATTATTCAATTCTTTTTCACTAACAATACACAATTCTTTACGAAGTCTAGAGAATGTATCTTTTGTAGGGGTTTTGTTAGAATATCTGCAACTTGCAATTCAGAGGAGACAAATTTAAGTTCAACATCCTTTTTGGTACAGTGATCATCTAAATCTGTGTCTGATATCAATATGCTTTGTTCTAGGATGAAGAACGGAGTTTTTAGTAAGATTAATATTATCGCAATAAATTACACATGTAGATGTATTAACACCATAATCTACATAATCTACGAGAACTTATTTCATCCAAAGTATTTGGGCACAGGCAAGTCCAGCAGCTATATACTCTGCCTCAGTGGTAGATAGTGAGACTGAACTTTGCTTTTTGCTAAACCACGAAACAAGGGAATGTCCAAGAAAATGACATGTTCCACTTGTGCTTTTTCTTGTAGCTTTACAACCAGCATAGTCTGCGTCACTAAACGAAGTTAAATTAAATGTGCCGCTTTTGGGATAAAATAGTCCAAAATCAGAAGTGGTCTTAAGATATCTAAATATGTATTTTACCGTTTTCAGATGAGATTCTCTAGGATCACATTGAAATCTAGCACATGCACAAACACTAAACATAATGTCAGGCCGGCTAGCAGTTAAATAGAGTAAAGATCCGACCATACCTCGATATGTTTTCTGGTCAACCTTTTTACCTGCTTTGTCTTTGTCTAAGATGTGGATGTTGCCATCAGTATGTTCTTTCCTGATGCGGTTTCCATCCCGAACCTTTTGATCAAGTCTTTGGCATACTTCGTTTGATGAATAAAGGTTCCTTCTTTTCCTTGCTTGATTTGTAAACCGAAAAAGATATGTGAGCCCCCCCTGTGGCTCATTTCAAATTCTCCTTGCATTAGCTTAGCAAATTCTTGACAAAGATCTTCATTAGTAGATCCGAAAATGATGTCGTCTACATAAACTTGAATAAGAATAATATCATCATGAATTTTCTTAACAAATAAGGTTGTGTCTATTTTTCCAACAATGTAACTTGAGTCAATTAAGAATTTCCTTAATCTTTCATACCAAGCTCTTGGAGCTTGTTTTAGACCATACAGGGCTTTATTTAACTTGTATACAAATCTTATGTTCTTATCATGTTCAAATCCAGGAGGTTGCTCAACGTAGACTTCCTCCTTTATGAACCCATTTAGGAAGGCGCTTTTTACATCCATTTGGTAAAGTTTAAAGTTTTTATATGATGCAAATGCGAGTAACATCCTAATGGATTCTAATCTAGCAACATGAGCAAAAGTTTCATCGAAATCTATACCTTCTTCTTGTGAGTATCCTTTTGCTACTAACCTTGCTTTATTTCTTACCACATTTCCATCTTCATCTAGTTTGTTCCGATATACCCATTTAGTGCCGATAACTGGACGGTCTTCCGGTCTAGGTACTAACTCCCATACTTGATCGCGTTCAAATTGCAGAAGTTCTTCTTGCATAGCTTCGATCCATGCTTCATCTGCAAAAGCTTCTTCTACCTTTTTCGGCTCAACGTTAGAAACAAATGCAACATGTGTCAAATATTCTATTTGAGATCTAGTTCTAATTACTGCATCAATATCACCTATGACTTGTGTGTGTGGATGATAAGTGACTTCAGGAAAAGATTTAGGCAAAGAACTAGAGATGTCATTAGCAGTGATAGATTCATTATTCGGAGTAGATGCAATTATTATGCTATCATCATCATTATGACCAGTAGTATGAGGTAGAGATTCATCAAATGTTACATGTAAAGTTTTAACAATAGTTTCGGAACTTTTATTGTAAACTCTATATGCTTTACTACGTAAGGAATAACCGATAAATATGCCTTCATCCGCTTTGGAGTCAAATTTATCTAAATTATCTTTAGTATTCAGAATATAGCACTTACAACCAAAAACTCTGAAGTAAGATACTTTCGGAATTCGTTGGAGCAGTAATTCATAAGGGGTCTTTTCAAAAGGTTTTCTTATTAAAAATTTGTTTTGAATATAGCACGCGGTTGCTACAGCTTCCGCCCAAAAACTTTTTGGAAGGTTGCTTTCACACAACATTGTTCGTGCACACTCTTGGAGTGTTCTATTTTTCCTTTCAACTACCCCATTTTGAGGAGCAGCTCTAGGAAAAGCAAAAGTATGAAAAATGCCTCGTTCTTCACAAAACAATTTAAAATGTTCATTTTCAAATTCACCACCGTGATCACTTCTTAAAGAAATAATTTTCAAAGAGTATAAACGTTCGATTCTTTTAAAAAATATTTCGAATTCACGGAAGGCATCATTCTTACGAGTTAAGAATAATACCCATGTATATCGAGTAAAATCATCAACTATGACAAATACGTATCTAGAGTTACATAAGGATGGAGTTCTAGTTGGGCCAAACAAGTCCATATGAAGTAGTTCAAGTGGCCCATTGAACTAAGAGCTCCAATATTCTTAAATGAACTCTTATGCATTTTGCCAAATTGACATGAATTGCATATTTTATCCAATTTAAAATTTATTCTGGGAAGTCCTTGCACCAACTCTTTCCTAGAAATCTTATCCATGTTTTTGATGTTCACGTGATCAAATCGTCTATGCCAGAGCAAATGGTCATTTGTTGAAACAATTAAACATACATTTGATTCATATTCATTTAGTCTAAGTACATAGATATTTTCTACTCGCTTACCTTTAACAAGAATATTTTTCATATCCTTGTCATAGACTAAGCAGGAGTCAAGAGTAAATAGAACTGTCATACCTTTGTCGTATAGTTGCCTTATGCTTAACAGATTATGCTTTAATCCTTTCACCAAGCTTACATCTTTGATGAGCAATTTTGAAGGGCTGCCGATATTACCTATTCCGACAATTTTACCTTTCTTGTTGTCACCAAATGTCACGGTTCCGCCATCATACATTTTTAGATTGCTAAGTAGTCTTGCGTTCCATGTCATGTGTGCGGAGCATCCGCTATCCATTATCCATATGTCCTCGTTTTTGTCGTTTTGACGTGCCATCATGCATAGTTCTTCATTGTTGACTTGAGGTATCTTCATGGGTGTTTGGATCTCATTTGATCTTGATCCGAATCTTTCGTCCAATAGGTTTAAGATTTGATGTGCGGTTTCTGCCTTTTCTACAAGATCTAATATTTGATCAGTTATTCCAGTGTAAAGTAAATGCATTACCTTGAGGATGTTGAAGTAGGCTTCCTCTTGATCAGGACTCCATTGAGTTTGCGGTATGGTTGGAATCTCGTACGGTTCTCTGAGAGATCTTATGTATTTCAGATCTTGTGACTCTAAGAAGATTTCCATTCTCCTTTTCCATTGAGAATAGAGATTGCCGTTGAAGATCGGAGGAGTGTGAGTATTGTAGACGTTTGTTGATGCCATCGCTTTGACCTTGCTCTGATACCAAGTGTTGGATCCTGTGGATGGCAAACAACACTAGAAGGGGGGGTTGAATAGTGTTGTGCAAATAGTAAACTTTTTCGATTGTTAATAAACGTCCTTCTAATGTTGCCTAAGAAACCAAGTAGAGCGACCTACGCTTGGTTCTTAATCAACAAAGTAATCTAAAAATTCACAAAGTAATTTCACAGCAGGTAGTCGACTCCCTATGAACAGTAGTCGACTCCCAGAGTTTTTATAAGCACAGATAAGATTGCAAGTAATACAAATATTATATCTTTATTCACAGCGGATAAAAGTAAGTTGATCTTTGCAATAGATGAACAACAATTAGCAAATAATAAAGTAAGAGCAAAGATAAACAAACACAGATAAGCAATCGCAGACACAAGGATTTTTATCCTGGTTCCCCACAACTTTTGGGTACGTCCAGTCCCCGACCAATCCGGTACAAGATTTTCCACTATCTGCCTTGGCAAATACAAATACCTAACTCCACTCGTTAGGATTTCCAACGACCTAGTCTTGACCAGGATTTCCAACTGGCAACACCTAGACTTGTCTAGTGTTCCAACAACAACACAATAAAATTGATATCCAATTCACCACAATAAATTGATGGAGATTGGTTTTACACCCAGATTCTATAGCCAAATAATAATAGATAAAATTGTGTGTAGTGGCTTGATAGAATAAGATTCTAGATCACACAAAGATACGAATGAATTCTTTGTGATCTAGATCTAATGTTTTTCAAAAATCCTTTAAACAAAAATCAAGAGAAAAGTAATACGGATTTGGAAAACAGTTGTCACGCCCCGCTTCCCAAAAATACGGAGGCGAAGCGTGACTAAGGCCCGCTTGGGCTGGAGCTGTGAAGCTCGGGCCCAATAAGCGTCTGTAGAGGTACCATTTTAAAATTTTCAGGTTCTTGCATTTATAAAGTTCGAAACAATAGAAAGTACAGAAAGAAAGTTGCATTCATTAATATAAAGAGTTAATATCCAGCGAGTACAAAAGTCTAAAAAGAGGGAAGCCTAAGCATGGAAACAACTACCGAAGGAGAGAAGCTAAAAGTAGTAACCTCTTAAAGGCGGCGACTGAAAAGTCCTCAAAGTCTGGTCCTCGTCAGGCACGTACTCTGGGTCGACGTCCTCAGGCTCCACGTACTCTGGTAAGTCTTCCTCGTCCACGAACTCTGGCTTGACACCTGACGTACAGCACCCAAAAGAAAGGAACTGTACGTCAGGTAAAGTCTACAAAAAGGGTTAGACTCTACTGCAAGTATACCGAACTATTAAACAACAGTTTACTGGTTGATTAGCATGCTGTGGTTATAACAGAGTATCAAAAGGAAGTAAATGCAGCAGGAAAGTAAAGCGTAACAAGCAGTAATCGTAGCGTGTGCTACCGACTACGGGACTAACCTAAACGGGTCGTGACAAGACGTGACAAGATAAGCAAGACAGGACATGACAAGACAAGACAAGACAAGACACGTGTGACTCGAAGGGTTCACGCCTTACGGTTCGAGGGGGATCAAACCCTCTTGCCGTGCGCACGCTCAACCCTACCCCAAACCCAAGTGCTCAAGACAAGAAAATATAGGGTCACTCACTCTGCTAGGTGAGTGCCACTATCCCCACGATCGGTAGTGTATCTCTCACTCTGCTAGGTGAGTGACGGACGCCTCGTAGGTGAAACTGTACTACTGTATATGACCACTCACTCTGCTAGGTGAGAGTCTCTATCCTCTCGGTCTGCTGGGACACTCACTCTGCTAGGTGGGTGCCGAGCTTCCCGTAAGTGTTTCGTAACATAGATCACCCACTCTGCTAGGTGAGCGTCTCATTGCCCACAGGCTGTGTATCCGTACAAGGGATCACTCGGAGAGTGCCCTATTGGCCGCAGGCTGTGCAAAACAAGACACGAGACATGGATAGTTCTTCTAGGGGGTCCACACGCACACGCACGCGGGATAACCCTACGGTGTCAAAAGTTGTTGTTGTTACACTTAGACTTCGTTGTCAAGTTTAAGTCGTCAGGGCGTCCCGGACGCTATCATTTCACGTCCGGTTCTATTTGTTTACAGTCTAATAGTTCTAGCAGTTTAAGACCAAGGCACGGCCAAAAGCGCAAGTGAGTACACTTGCCTGCGGTGGCGAGTGTTTCGTCCGTCCGGGGCGTCTCGTCCAAGCGTCGCGTCCACGGTAGTCCGTCTGAAACAGTGTCACGGCGACGGTGTCAGGTCACGATTTCCATCAAATCCTATTAAGTTTTGTTTCTAGGTTATCGGGGCTATCCTATTCGTCAACGTCACATTTTTGGTGTTTTGTTCAGCCTAAATCGACCACTACCCTATATGCACAGAAAAGTTGTCCGATTGTCGATCTTTCCTACGGTGAGCAGCGTTTTACAGATGCTGAAAGTAAATTTAGTTCAAGTTGACCAATTTTAGTTTAGGTTTTGGTTAGCTACGGTGTGGGTTTTACTACTCGTTAGGGAAACCAACCTCGTGATGTCGTCCAACAAGCGGAAGTCGGGTCTGAACGGCGAAACGTCAGCGTCGTCTGAAACTCCTCGATCGCGGGTAGCGCAGCGAGGTACCTCTGGACAACAGGGTGGTGGCGTGAAATCAGCGAGCTAACAGCGATCCGCCTCCCGTTGCGAGTAGCGCAACGGATCTTCTCGATAACGGCGACGTCGGCTAAAAGTACGTGCGTGCGGAAATGCACGTAAACTCCGAGAGTCCAAGGGGCTGTCAATAGATGAAGTAGGACCAGAGAAAGATACTCGGCCCGGCGGGTGGCCGACAGCGTGAGCATCCGTCGGCGGGTGGCCGTGAGAAGCCGGAGAGGACAGATTTGCACAACGTCCGTTGTCGCGCATCTCAGCGGAATTCCAGCGATGAACAGAGAAAACAGGAAGTTGCAGAAGGTAAAGGACTTCAAGAAGAAGCCAACGGCGATGGAGTTGTCACCGGGGGTGGTCAGAGGTGGCCGTGCGCGGGCGGCGAAGTTCAGCTTCCAGATCTGTGAAAAACAGCCGATACGGCGTGTTCCGACGAGAATTTCGGGAGCTACAGGTGGGCTATGAGCGTGAGGAAAGTTGCAGTTGGTAGGAAGTTTCGATAGGAGTCCAACGGCGGTAGGGTGGTCATCGTAGGTGGCCGGATGGCCGATGAGTGCGAGTTTTCCCGAAGGTGGCGCAGATCTGTAAAACTGCGGCTAAATCTGAGTTCCACAGGGTTTTCGAGGAGATCGAGACGTGGAAAAAGGGTAAGGGGAGTTGGAGATGCTCGGGGGGTCAGAGAGGAGTTGATCGGGGTGGTGGTCGTCGGAGGGGGTGGCCAGAGCTGCGGCGGCGGCCGTTTTTCCGGCGGGCGCGCACAGCTTGGCCTGGGCTGTCAAAACTGGCGCTTGGGGGCTGTTCTCTTGCGGTTTTGGGTTCTTTCAATGGAGGGATATGAGAGGAGAGAGGTTGCGGATGATAGACTGACTTGAGGGGAGTCAGATGGGGGTGGTGGCGATCTCCAGAGGTGGCCGGAGAGGCGGCGGCGCGAGTTTTCCGGCGGCGGCGCAATGCTGTCCAAAAACTGGGGTTTGTGGGGCTTTTGATGGGTTTTGGGGCTCTTGGAGAGGTGGAGATGGATGAGAAGGAGGTGGAGGACCTGGTGGACGACCTAAGGGGCTAGGGGCGGCCTTGGGTGGCCGGAGGAGGAGCTGGTCGGCGCTAGGGCATGGGTGCATGCGGTTTTGATTTTTGGCCTGGTTGGTTTCATTTGAAGAGATGATGTGCTATATGTATTTTTAAGTGGGGTGTAGTTTAGGGGTGACTAGGAGAGAGGGTGAGTGAGGGGGTGTACAAAGTGGGGAAGTATTGGTGAGGGTAGTAGCAGAATCAAATCTCATGATACGTACTAATCCCATGAGATTTGATTAGCAACAGAATTTCGAATTTAATTGGGCTTAATGGGCTTGGGTTTTGATTAGCGATTTGGGTGGGCTAGGAGTGTCAGAAAAATACGAAAAAAATATGGTGACGATCGTGACGAAGAGAGGCTCGGGGATACGGTGGTCAATTGCACGTTTGGTCCACGGAAAACGAACAGAAAAAATAAAAGACTCGGCAACTACGTCTAAAGCTACGACGATCATGCAATCAAACCAGATTTGTGGGAGAACGACCCGTGAATTAATGTTCACCAAAAATCCCACAAATAACTACTCTTCCTTACGGTCGCAACAACGTATCACATCGTATAGTCCGGATCCAAGAAGAGGCCAAATAAAATACGCACACGAAAAGAGTCGTACACGCAGAAAATACGAACGGTCGAAAATCGGCCGTTACAACAGTTAGCCAATAAAACGAGATTATGATCTTTAAAAATAATAACAGAATTTGCAAGATCACAAATAAAATAGAATTGGCTAAAGAGAGAATGAGACCTTAGAACTTTAGAGCGTTTGCACGAGAGAATTTGAATTCAATAATTGTTGTATTATTCTCAATGAAAATGGTCATCTATTTATAGGAGAAATCTGAGAATTCGAAATTCAAATTACTTTGACGTTTGTCCCAAAAATCATGGAGAAAATCGCTCAACGATATTTCAAAATTCAAGTCAAAACGTCAAACTTCGATAGCTGGTAGTCGACTCCCTAGGAGTGGTAGTTGACTCCCAGTGTGTTTCAGGAAATATTGATTCTCAGCTGGTAGTCGACTCCATACCTTTGGTAGTCGACTCCCAGAGGAGTTTTTCCTGCGACACAGCTAGTCAAACAAGTAGCTAACTCCAGGGTGTGTGGAGTTTCACTACAGAATTTATAAGACTACTAGAGAAAGCTCTCAAAAACGTTTTTGAAGATGATTTAAAAGATATTCAAAACATTTTCAAATCGTTTGTGTGTGTGTGTTTGTCTATAAGATTTGGCTTTAACAATACCCTAAAAAGACACAACACACTCACTATAGACTAGGACACGTCTTTGAAAGCTTGATCAATTTGATGGAGTAGATGTGAGCTCTACTTTGAGCTTCTTGTTCTATTTGAGCTTTGAGCTTCATTATTTGATCTTAGCCACGTTTGACCTTGTCTTTGAGCGTAGATTGCGCTTTTTTGAGTATGAATAAAGCTTTTCATTTATCGCATATCCTGCACACTTAATTGTAGTGTAGTTAGTACACTAAGCTTCATTTGGTATGCTCATCATCAAAATCACTTGGGGTGGAATTCAATTTCCATCATTTCCCACTTTCCCTCATCAACTTTCACAACCCAAAAGAACACAATAAAGTTGGTTGGGACCCACCATCCACTACCATATCCACTTTTCCAACTAACTTTCCTATCAAAAGAACACAAAACCAACTTTCTCTCTCTCTCTCTTAGATTCCTCTATCCCCCAACTTTCCCAATTCCCACTTCCACTGAAAAGAACATGTCCTTACTGTTGTGAATAGTAAATCTATGTTGGATTCTTGAGGATAGAGAAGTAGAGTTTTGTGATTCTTTTGGAGGAAAGTGGGTTGGAAAGTAGGTTTGGATTTGTTTGTGGGTCCTACACTAAAGTTTTGTGTTTCTTTGGGTTAAAGTGAGATTGGGATTGTTGGATGAGAATAGTTAGTAGTTGGTTATGGTGTTATGAGGTGAGAATACCCCCTATTCACAAATGAATTAGAAAAATCATTTATTTAACTAAACTAATAACTATTAGTTAACTAACCATTAACTATTAAATAAATATCTATTAAATACGCATAATTGAATCCCACGACTCAAAAATAAATATTAAAATACCGAATTTAATAATAAAAAAGAATTAATTAATTTAATTTTTGGGCTATTAAATATAAACGAAGGCAAGCCTCGCAACGCAAGCAACAGAACAGGTAAGAACATTGCATATCCAACATTCATAAATTATAAAAATTAGAAATGAAAGGCATAGAACGCATGCAACCGAAATCACATTACCAGTTAACATAACATAATAATCTAGCATATACAAAATACTTATAGTATACATAATACAATCTCATTATGCATAACAAACAAACAGTTATAAAGTGTCACATTGTACCCAACCTAACATCAAACACTCTTTGTATAATCAACAATAACAAAACAAACATCAAACCTAGAAACATAAACAAAACCAACTTCATGGTGTCCATTTTCACCGTGGTCCGCTCAAATCGCCCCACGAGCGTACCCAACCGCCCCTCTATCTCTTAAAGCCGCTTATCAGAGAATGCTGTGGAAGAGGCATCATTGGTGGGGCCTCTTTCAATCTCAGCTAGCAACTGCAGTATCACATATGTGGACCAGTCCGAGTGTGGTGGATCCTTCCATTCGTAGAATTTGCATCTATTCACGCGGGAAGGACAGCTCCAAAAGCGCCTGTCGGAATTTTTTCGGGTCCATGATGTCCTCCTGGCAACCCTCATCCCACAGTAACAAAACTTGCAGCCCTCTTCATCAGCAGCCAACTCACCACCTGCATAACTCTTGGTCTGGATTGAATAGAAGAGCTGGACCCGGTGCTCATTTGAACCTAGCATGAAATAAAACTATTAGAATGAATAATGATTTAAAGAGATATGATAATTAGATGAAAAATGGTTTAAGAAGCGTATCTACGAACAGTTACAACATCCGCGAAAAATGACATCTCTGGCTTAAATCAGAAGTAAAAGATAAAAGGAAATACCGTAACATAGACAACACAAAAACCCAAATGAAACAAAGATAAAGCAAGAATCAAGAAGAGACAATTAAAATATTACTAAATCGGGGTACGAGCCTTGCTGGTAGCATGACATCTATGTGCGTCCCATCAATGAGACCGATGCAGTCCTACAACGTATTAAATGAGACAAATTTGCAATCCCAATTACGATTCTTATTTTATTGACACATATACAGATAATCACACATACCTTACAAAATGGAAACCAATTTGGATTATTGACTATCTCCGGTGGCGTCTCATTAGGAGCTTGCTTCACGAACATATCCCGAAGTGCACACAGTCCCGCCATCGCTTTGTTAAAATAGCAGCTAACAGTCCCCCCCGCCCCTTATAAAATCCACTTGCATGACTCTATTCTTTGACTTGTGTCCTACAATATGCAGGAACATGGCAACTTGCTCCTCGACGGATACATGAATAGTGTCCTTGAGAAGATCACGATGTCGTATTAATGATGCAAGATTCGTGAAAGCATGTCTTCGCATTCTTAGGTAGTGCAAACAGTTACTTTCAGACCCATACAAAATTCTCCGCATGTGGGATTTTCTATGCAGATCCCGCATAGCTGAGGGCTCTCAGGGTCGGGCCTAGCGGAATTGGCAACTTGTAAAGCTAAGATGACAAACATTATTGCCGCCGGCAGAGGTACATAAATCACAAGATGAATGGTCTCCTTGTATATCCATGTCCACCTTAATTGCCTCAAACATAACTTAACGCGTAAGAGATGACTGGCATATGATATTACCATATAGGGTGGAAATGAAAAAATATACATGTCTCTTCCCATTATTATATAGAACTTAGGACAAGCTCAAAACATAACCCACTTGATATCCCCTATACCTTAATTACATAGCCTAAAACAATATGAATCACACATTTAATATACACTTGTGCATATCCAAAACATTAGCCCTCAGAATTACTGTGTAATCATAGTCACACACGCGGTTGCTGTGTCGTTGATCCTGCAATTTCACCCCATAAAAACCCAAACTTTATATCAAGTAAAAATACACACATCAGAAAAATTTCCCAATCATCAAAAGTTCTTAAATAAAAATCTTGTATACTGGAAAAAATAATTTATAAATTCTAATATTTTGAAACTTAAACTTTAACTATACTTGATTATAAACATATAAAACATTCATTTTATGTTGAAATGGGTATCCATGAATGTAAAAATCAAAATAGGGATGAAATGTTCCAACTAGCAAGCCATCCAGCGTGTACGTACTTAATCAAATCCATTCCGAACTTCCTCATTTTTTTCATCATTGGGCTATTTGGAAGAATGCATAATTCTTTCATTCATCATACAAAGATTTCATCATACATAGAATGCATGCACCCATCCCTACCAACATCACGAATTAAGCTCCGCAAAGGGCCTAAACCCATGAAATTTGAAAACCCTAGCTGAATGCCATTGCATTCATCGTACACATATTTCATCAAACATAGAATTCATGCACACATCCCTACCAAGATCACGAAATTAGATCCGCATAGGGCCTAAACCCATGATATTGGAAACCCTAGCCGCAAGCCATCAAGAACAGCAAGGTATAATATCAAAAACCCTTTGCCGCAAAAATCGACGACGGCAGGAACCCATTGAAGCATCAAATCAAATCAAAATTCATATGAGAGCTAAAGAAATTATACATCGTCGATAATATCGCAGATAAAGTATAGGGCAACTTACCGATCCTGCCGATCTCCCCAAAAACTGAAACTAGGGTTTTGCTCTGAGTGTCGACGGCAATGATATCCGCCCAAGCTAGGCACACCCAAGTCAGATCTGCCCTAGGTATCAAAGGAGGCAACCAAATACAACGAAAAACCCCCTCACAACTAGGGTTTTTTTCCGTACCAACTGAAACCCGTGAAAACGAAGGTGAGAGGAGTGGTTTTCTGACCAAGTGGGCCCCAAATCGAGGATTCATAGCAAAATCCGCATGAATTCGGGGGATTTCAGCGGAGGGATTTGGCCGCTCTACGTCGAAAACATGGAGGCGAGATGAATCGCAGTGTGAGTCGTCGAAAGAAACAGGCGAGAGGAAAGAGACCCAAGAAAATGAGTGAACAGTGAAGGAAGTGACGTGTAACAGTGAATAAAATTCACTTTCTCACCCAAAGTCACCAAGGCCCTGTTATTTTCTTCGAAACTTGGAGAGATTCCTCCAAATATTAACTGTTCAACGGTCCCATCATCTTCACTTTCCCCCCTTTCGTTTTGTCCGTTCTTTTGCCAAAAAATCTTGCGGCTGGGAAATCCGACGTGGCCGGCTCCGTTTTGATTCCAAACAATCCCCGCAAAATGTGGGGATTACGCAGGAATCCCAGCGTGTGTGCCCCCCTATTCTCTCTCCACGAAAACGGCGAATGCCATTCGCCGGTTTTGCTTTTTTTAATTCTTAAATAAACATTCGGTACTTAATTTAATACTAATTAATTAATTATTTTAGCAAAAGTGGACCCCACATCTCACTTTCTATCTTGATCTTTTAAACCCAAAAGAACACACATACACAAGAAAGTTGCTACGGGTCCCACAACCAACTTTCACACCCAAATTTCTCTCTCATCAGATTCCACACTTCTCAACTTTTCCAATTTATACTTTCCTACAAAAGAACAGGCCCCAAAAGAAACATGCCCTTAAGGGCTGTTCTTTTGCTTGAAAGTATATTTGGGAAAGTTAAAAAAGTGTGGAATCTGATGAGAGAGAAATTGGTGTGTAGTGTGTTCTTTTGTTGGAAAGTGGGGTTGGATTGTGGAGTTGGAAAGTTGAGGTGGGTCTCACTCCGTGTAGTGTGTTCTTTTGGTTGTTGAAAGTTGGAAGTGGAAAGTGGTGTGGGGTCCACCCGAATTTAATTTCTGCTATTTAAAACTAAACTAAATACTAAAAACTAAAATAATTAATTATTATACAAACTAAGTAAAATTTAAAACAATTAATTGGGTGTAACATGTTTAATCAAAGGTGTGCATAGAGTGGGCCCCCAAGCGTTTTCCATTGACCCGTAGCGAAACAGAAGAGAAAATCGAAAAATCTAAAGGGCTGCTCCTATTAGTTGGGAATAGAGAGAGGGTGAGAATCCATTGTAATCCTCTCAAAATCGGTGGAATGCAAAAAACCCCCCCAAGAATCTCACTGCCACATGCCACCTATGATTAGATTCCCAAAAGCCCCATTTAGCAAAAGAACAGCCCCAACGAAAATCCAACAGGATTCCACATGAATAGTTGAGGAATAGTGCTCAAAATAGGAATCCAAGCCAACTTTCTTGCAAAAGAACATGCCCTTAGGGATTGCTAACAGATAGGGAAACTGGTGGATATAGGCCATTAGTAAGGGGACGAAATAACATGAGACATCAGCTGAGTATAAATATTGATTTCGGCTTCATTTTGGAATATAAATAAAATTTGTAACCGCCATGCTTTATCTTGGAATGTAAAAAACTTTGTATGTCACACGAATACTCAACTAATAATTTCTGCTAAGAGGATACTAACTACATCACACACTTTTGATTTAGTAATCTAGTAAATCCCACTCATCACATCACCTTCACCCAAATTTGATTTAGTAATTTTGTATATCGCAAGAACACTTCAATATCTACAATGTTACCTATAAAACCTCGGTTGAACGATTTTACTGATGAGTAATATGATTCTTGCAATAACAACTCGGCCCAACTCGGTTCTAATCACAAAGTCAGCACCATCATACCTTCGTATTGAACAAGTGGTTCGTCAAAGTTAACCTTAAACCACTCTCTTGCATAGGCCCACCCAAACAACATAAGCAATGTTGGCAAGAGGGAGTGCATGTCATGCCAGACTACCCCTAACACAGGGTGTCGCTTAACTAGAGGATTTCGCACCAATTCTTGAAATAGTTTCAAATTCCCATTCTGTCATGTATGTCAAAGTGCTTGGCGATTACAGATTTGGCGATACCTTATTCTTCATGTCCTTGATTGTCTGCAAAGTCACCCAACCAGTTTTTTTCATTTTTTTCCTCCATATTTCTCAATCTACTATTCATTTAACATTTATTTTCTTATATCAACAAGATGTGGGGCACGTATTTACTACTTCTAGCCTATCAATGATATTTTGTTTGTTGGTATGCAATTGTTAGTATGGTTTATCTGGCACACATGCTCCTTCACACATAATGAGAAGAAGAAGACCAAGAGCACAATGAAGAATGATTTAGAGATAATCGATTTCTATTTACTCGATAAATCTATACCTCTCCATTTAAACTACACAACCTCCTATCCTTCAACTAAACATTCTTAGCTGAGCTTTTCACCCTCTTCCTTCCTTACATCCTTTACACCAATTATAACACACATAAGTAGACTCATTTACATGCACAATTACTTAAATTATCTTAATGACCTTGCACACATCCTTTATACAAAAGAGGAATGATGATGGGACATTTGACAACCAAATCTAAATCCAATGTATGCAAATAACACACTAGTTGAAGACAATGGAGTCACCGAACCAACAACATTTGAAGAAGCTTTGTAATATGATGAATGGATTCAATCTATGGTACACGAAAGGAATTTGATCAAGAAGAATGATACATTGGAGTTAGTCGACAGTCCACCATAAAAAGACATTAATGGAGTAAAATGGATTTACAAGACTGTAGTAAATCTAGATGGCTCGATACAATAACACAATGCGATGCTAATTGCAAAATGATATTCACATATGCCTGACGTTGACTATACAGAGACATTTTGCCCCAGTTGCTCGACATGACAACATTAAAGCTTTAATAGCTCTACGGCTCAAAAGAAATGAAAAATATATCGGCTTAACATCAAGTCAACTTTTCTAAATGGATAATTCGATGAAGAAATATACGTAGAACAACCACAAGGATTCGAATTAAGGTGTAAAGAAGCAAAAGTATTGAAGCTAAGAAATATTTATACAGATCGAAGCAAGCTCTGCATGTTTGGTACAGTCGCATCGACACATACTTCCTGAAGCAATGTTTCAGGAGGAGCCAAAGCGAGCCTACATAATATGTTAAGAGACAATGTATGACTGATACTCTCATTGTTTCTCTATATGTTAATGATCTCATATACACATGGAACAATGATGGCAAAATAATTTAAAGAAGATATGATGAAGATGTTAGAGAAGACTGATTTGGGGCTTATGCACTACTTCCTCTGCATTGAAATCAAGCAAGAAGAAGATGGATTATTCATCTTCCAAAAGAAATACACAGAAAATTTATTGAAGAAGTTCAGGATGTAAAATTGCAATCCAATTGCTACTCCTTTGGTAAACAATGTCAAGATGCAGAATGATGCTGGAGCTGAAAAACAAACCCCTCAATATACATAAATCTCATCGGGAGTCTCCTATATCTCATAGACACACGACCGGATATTATGTTCGTAACAAGCTTATTATATAGATTTATGAACAGTCCGAGCCAGATACATTATGGCACCGCAAAAAATACTAAGATATTTACGAGGGACAATCGATCATGATATCGTGTACAATCCTACTGAAAATTGGAGATTGATCGGATATAGGCCAGTGATAGGACATGTTCACTTGATGACTCGAAAAACACTTCAGGATATGCATTTACACTTGGATCAGTGATTTTTCTCATGGGCATCCTAGAATCAGGACATTATAGCACAATCATCAATAGAGGCCAAGTATGTTGCAGTATCAGAAGCATCCAAACAAGCAGTATGGCTTGGAAGCATATTTGCAGATATGGCAAACCCCCCCAAGATGCACCAGAGAGGTTCTGCGATAGTAAGTCTGCAATCGTGATTACTAAAATTCCAGTCTACAACAACAGGACAAAGCATATTGCTATCAAATATCAGTATATATGATAGGCAATTACTGACAAGCAGATCAAGTTAAACTATTGCAGAACGGATGAACAAGTTGTAGATATATTCACAAAGATACTACCAAGAAAGAAATTCCAATATTCGAGACATCGTCTTGGTGTTGCTCAAATATGGGCTAAGGAGGAGTATTAAGAGCACCCTAATACTTGAGTCCAGCTTGCGCTCAAACACTAGTAACTCTAGAAAAGCCAAACAAAATATCTTGAACTAAACCTGGAAAAATCCAGAAAGTCTAACCTGACCATGGGCTCTCTATAAATAGGCACAGAGGGGTTTCAATGCGAGTGCGTTGTATGGTATGTGTGTTGGGTGTTTGTTGGTTATTGTAGTGTGTGTGTGTTGGGTGTTTGTTGGTTATTGTAGTGTGTGTGTGTGTGAGTGTGTGTGTGTGAGTGTGTGTGTGTGTGTGTGTGAGTGTGTGTGTGTGTGTGGTGTAGTGAGTTAAGAAGTTATGGTGTGGTTGTTGTTCTATTGTGATTACGGTATGTTGAGAAGTATGTATGTGTTGAATGGTAATGTAATTAATCCTAGTGTGTAAGTGGGAGAAAGAGGAGTGGTGTAAGTGTGTTGTGTAATTATTAGTTCTGCACTGCACTGTAACAAAAGTAATAGTTAATGATCCCCAACTCATGCATATATTCCAATACAAACCTCACATGTTTCTCCAATATGGCACCAAATCAGGAAAAATGGCTTCTAACGCATGTCGAGACTTTGCCGTAGTTCTTGTATCCATCCTCGGTGTCCTTGTCGGAGACCCTAATATCATCTCGGATTTCCATGGCTCCGAATGTGAGCATCCCAAATGTGGTGCACCCCAAGAATAGCACACATTTCAAGGTTACCACAGTAACCGCGATTGAGTTCCATGCACTCGAGGGGCAGATGTCACGGACGCTACGTCATCGACACGTCATCACCTACATGGCTCCTATTTGGCATATGAGGTGGCATTTTCTAGAGTATTCTAAGGTATACTTGTAAATAAGTGTAGCTAGAATGTTCTTGTATATTCATGTGTATGCTTTAAAGGGGGGATAATGAAGAAGGTTCTAGAGATGCTTCATAGCCATTGGATCTTGGAAGACTCTAGCAGCCTAATCTCCACCATTGGTTGTATGTGAGCCTCACCTATAAATAGGGGCAAGTGGAGCCATCTGTAACTGTAACGGCCTGTTTTCGACCACACAACTATTTACGTGTTTAACCTATTTCCAAATTATTTTGTAATGGTTTGCCAGGAGTTTTACGGATTTCAAAAATTTCTTATAAAAATATTTTGAAGTACCAGACTAGTTATGGAGTATTTTAGTAAGATCGGATTTCATCAAATACCTCTAAAAGATCGATAAAAAATTCATTTTTAGATATTGCTGTTTTGGCTCAATGAATTTATTTTCTATACAAATATTTTCAAAACGTTTTCAAACTTCTGCAATAGCATCCTATGATCATTTAGGGCTTCCCACATTAATTTCGTAATTTTCTGATATCATTTCGATAGAGAACCCGCAAACCCGCTTTCTAAACGTTTTGGCCTAAAACTAGTATTTCTGTAGCTCAAATCCTAAAACGGTCTTCGTATTCGCGATCCTCGCGAAGATACGATCCAGTGGGTAAGTTTTCGTAATTTTTCGAACACGTTTACTAGTAGGGGCATTTTCGTAATTTCGTTTTTACTAATGACCTAATTACCCCTAATTACCTTAATTAATTACCCCACCTAACCTACCCGTATCTACCCATCCCCATCTAACTCTGTCTCATCAGCCAGCTACCTCCTTTTATTTTCTAACCATATAAATTTCCCCCAGCTCATGTTAAGGCACACATCTCTCTCTCTCTCTCTCTCTCTCTCTCTCTCTCTCTCTGCATTTCGAAACCCAGCAAGCCCCCACTTCTCTAACACCGTACGTACACAGTATCACCTCACCCTCTCTCTTTCTTTCGCTCGGAACCCATCGAAGCCACAGAGATCTCATCCCTCAACCCGCTCCCTCCCCTGAGACCCCGACCCCCCTCGAGCTCGCCGTTGGTCATCGCTTGACCCCAGTGCCTCGTGCACGAAACTCCGACGAACAGAGCACCCGCCTTGCTCCGCCGTCACCCCGCATCCCCCGAGCTCCGAAGGCCGCTGTCGTCGCCGCTCGACTGTGTCGCCTTCGCCCTCTCTCCGACAGCCCGAAGGAGCACTCCGACCACCGCCATCAAGCGCTCGTCGCCGCCCCGATCGTAGCCCGCCCTGCCACCGAGCTCCGCTCCACTTCGCCTTCCGCTGCCTCCAGCCAGTATCCTCGCCCCAAAGTATACTGGGAAGCGGGGCGTGACAGGTTTTAGTGGTGGCCCACACAGGTCCTTTTGCACTCTGTGAGACACTTCAGGAATAGTATAAATATTATTACTAACTAGATCGTTTAGGTAAACTAGTACACAAATATTTACTTTATTTGATTGCAGCATGGCAGATCAACCCAACACTCGTAATGTAAATGGTGACGCCTACAACGAGATCGTGGGACTCGTAAGAGAAATGATGGAACTCCAAACTCAATTACTCTCCGTGCTCAGTCGTTTCGCTCCTCATCTGGTCGTGGATCCTGAAGACCAAGCATTCCAGTCCAGTCAAGGTTTAATCTACAACGTCCAAGCGCCAAGGACATCTGTCGATCTAACACCCGATGAGAAAATACTGGGAGTAGCATGTAACTACGAGGATGTAGATTAGCTTCGAGAGACATCCCAATTTGGAGGGAGTAAGCATCCTGAGGAACCAATAAGAGACGCTCTTAGACCAATACAAACTGCCATGTTTAAAAGGCCTTCACCTCCAGTCAACAACCGATATCAGATGAAGTGCCACCATTGTAACCGACATGGGCATGTCAAGAAGGACCGTCCAGTGTTGCTGATACAATGCCTGATATGCGGAGCATCTGAACACGCTACCAGGGACTGCACTCGCCGCACCAGTAAGCCAACAACTACTCAGCATGGACCACCTCTGGCTCCACAACAGAAGGCTTTCGCATTGACGAGTCAGAACCTGCCGAGACGTCAGATCTTCACCATAACAGCCGTGGAGACTGAGTCGGATGGACAAGTGATTTCAGGTATTACTTAAACCCTTCTTTCATAGTACTTATATTATATGCATGGGTTACTTGTTTATCTTTAGCTAAGATATTTCCTATGTACTAGGTGTTGTATTGATAGCCTCTCATCCAGCACTGTCCCTTTTGATTTGGGAGCCACTCACTGCTTCATATCCCGAGGATTTGTAGAGAAACATTCTATTCATGTTGACTCTCTACCAAATCACTTGAGCATCATTACTGCGAGTGGAGTAGTGAGGACTTATAC
This sequence comes from Scilla litardierei, assembly GCA_030789695.1. Classification (NCBI taxonomy): domain Eukaryota; kingdom Viridiplantae; phylum Streptophyta; class Magnoliopsida; order Asparagales; family Asparagaceae; genus Scilla; species Scilla litardierei. The sequence continues at coordinate 127,543,169 of CM061137.1, forward strand.
TGGCTGTCGATATTGTCCTATAGTGATTTGTGGACACGAGTTGTTCGCAGATTTTATGGTAGTCGACATGTCGAACTTCGATGCAGGTTGAGCCATGATTATGTAACGCCATCGATCTTCATCATTAGCAACATTTCTTTAGCTAATGATGGCCTTCTGATCATTCTACTAATTCTTATAATTCTTCCTAATCATGTTTAGTACGCTTGAACTCTAGGTACGTTTATTTTAAGGAGGGTAGCATCTGATTTTCGATCACCAGAAGTTCGAGTTTAACAACGGAAGCGAATCAAAGGACGCCCAGAAGTATTGGAAGATGATGCTAGAGATTTTGAGACGAGCCAAACCTGACGTGTAAGTGTAGGCTGTTTGCGTGTTTTTGAGCTCGTGTTTCTCTTCTAGCCCCTACATTCATCTTGCACCCGATTTTTTCCAAGGGTTTAATTTCATTTCCCACCGACCACCTTCCCCCCCTCTTAATTTCCTTTGTCCGCTTCCCCTCCTCGAGCCCCGTTCCCGTCTAACCCTACCCTACCTAACACCGACTTTCGGTGCCCCCTCCCCCCTTTTTAAAACCCCTCTCCTTCCTCCCCAAGCCACCCCGTGGTTCCCCTTTGCACCGGCATCGCCCACTCCTCCTCCCGGCCTCTTCTCAAGCGAGATCCACCCGACCTCGCATCGCCGCTCCGATCTCCGATCTGCCGGCCTCACGTGAAGATCCGCCAGCTTCCGCTCCACCCCATCCCGGAGGCCCCCGCCATGGAACGACAGCCAGTCGCAGCCCTCGCCGCCACGGATCGACAGCCGCCGATGGCCCACCGACGACCCTGGGGATTGTTAGGCTTAGCGACAGCCCTCGCCGTCACTCTCGTTGCTGCTGTGTGGTTGAGTTCTTGGGAATTCGCCGTTCTTGATATTATTTGGAGCTCCTTTTTCTGGTTCTTCCCCCTTGAGCTACCCCGCTTCGATTCCTTCTTAGGGCCGCTCCTTCGTGTTTGTGGGTTCGTGAGTTTTTGGTCGTTGAATTGTTTAGGGCTGATGGTGATAGCCGTAGACGTCGACCAATGGTATTGGCAAGCAGTATCATTGGAGATGAGTATTGGCATACTTTTGGGCTTAGGTGTTGAAGTTGGATGTCAGTCTTATGCTCGGATTTGGGAGACGGCTAGGATGTTGACTTCTTGTTGGATGTTATGGAGATTGCTGGAAGAAGTGGTAGCGATGATCTTGACCCTCGAGAATTGGCCTTATATCTGCCTATTAGTGTTGATCTGGATATTGGCTTGTAATTTGGTAACGTGGCAGATGAAGTCCTTTGTGTTCGGCTGGTTAAGTTGTAACAGCCTGGATGCACTAGGTTTAGCCCTTACGTTTATGTATGCTACGACGATGATTTACATGATTAAGATCCAGACCCAGTAGTCATCATTAACATGAGTTGAAAATTTTAGACGTTGTGATCTTCTTTTTGGTGTGGTTTAAATAGCTTGCTACTGACTTATCACCTCAGGTTCCAAGTTCAAACCGATGTCGTCATCATAATAACTATCATTTTCATGTAGTGCCATTATCTCATATTTTGGCTACTTGATAAATCTGAAGTAGCTATGGTGATAATATATATTAGTAACATCCCTTATTTTCTTATCACATTTCATGTTATTTACAACCTGATTTACCATATTACTATCTTTTCTATCATTTATTTGCTTGAGCTTCTTCATTTTCAAAAGAGATTTTTAAATTTCGAGGACGAAATTATTTTAAGGAGGGTAGGATTTAACGGCCTGTTTTCGACCACACAACTATTTACATGTTTAACCTATTTCCAAATTATTTTGTAATGGTTTGCCAGGAGTTTTACTGATTTCAAAAATTTCTTATAAAAATATTTTGAAGTACCAGACTAGTTATGGAGTATTTTAGTAAGATCGGATTTCATCAAATACCTCTAAAAGATCTGATAAAAAATTCATTTTCAGATATTGCTGTTTTGGCTCAATGAATTTATTTTCTATACAAACTTCTTCAAAACATTTTCAAACTTCTGCAATAGCATCCTATGATCATTTAGGGCTTCCCACATTAATTTCGTAATTTTCTGATATCATTTCGATAGAGAACCCGCAAACCCGCTTTCTAAACGTTTTGGCCTTAAACTAGTATTTCTGTAGCTCAAATCCCAAAATGGTCTTCGTATTCACGATTCTCGCGACGATACGATCCTGTGGGTAAATTTTCGTAATTTTTCGAACACGTTTACTAGTAGGGGCATTTTCGTAATTTCGTTTTTACTAATGACCTAATTACCCCACCTAACCTACCCGTATCTACCCATCCCCATCTAACTCTGTCTCCTCAGCCAGCTACCTCCTTTTCTAACCCTATAAATTTCCCCCAGCTCATGATAAAGCACACATCTCTTACTCTCGCTCTCGCTCTCTCTCTCTCTCTCTCTCTCTCTCTCTCTCTCTGCATTTTGAAACCCAGCAAGCCCCCACTTCTCTATCACCGTACATACACAGTATCACCTCACCCTCTCTCTTTCTTTCGCTCGAAACCCATCAAAGCCGCAGAGAGCTCACCCCTCACCCCGCTCCCTCGCCTGAGATCCCGACCCCACTCGAGCTCGCCGTCGGTTGCCGCTTGACCCTAGCGCCTCGTGCACGAAACTCCGATGAACAGAGCACCTGCCTTGCTCCGCCTTCACCCCGCATCCCCCGAGATCCGAAGGCTGCTGCCGTCGCTGCTTGACTGTGCCGCCTTCGCCCTCTCTCCGACAGCCCGAAGGAGCACTCCGACCACCGCCATCAAGCGCTCGTCGCCGCCCCGATCGAAGCCCGCCCTGCCACCGAGCTCTGCTCCGCTCCGCCTTCTTCCGCCTCCAGCCAGCGTCCTCCCCCCAAGTATACTGGGAAGTGGGGCATGACAGTAACCATCAAGAGTTCATGCAATACAAGTAAGGCACTCTCCAAATTCTCTAGTGTTCTCTTGTGTGCTCTTAAGTTCTTCTTGAGAGTAGGAGTGAGAGTTAGGCTGATTTAGCCATTCCAAAGAAGGGTGAGTGATCTAAGTGCCGCACGGGATTGGGAGAGTCAAGTAGCTAAACAATCCGCATGTGACAGTTGGTATCAAATCTTGCGGTTCGGGAAAGGATGTCAACTAGCGACGTTACAGTTACTGCTGGCGATGCTAAGATGGCAAAGAGGCTGCCTCGCAGAGAGAAGTCCAGGGACATCATGTCGATGTTCGAGGCACGGTTGGACAAAGCAGAGCTCATCGTGGCTAAGGCAAAGGAATAGTTCGAGACTATAGAGGAAAGCATCAAGGAGCTACAGTCCGAGAGGGATGAGCTTTGGGAGGAGATGCTGGCAGTCTTGAACTCGACCGTCGACACGCTCCAAAAGAGGGACGATCTCTTGGATCAAAGGAATGCTGATCTGGAGGAACAAGTGGAGGGTCTCATGAAGAAGTGGGAAGAGATTAGTGGAGAGTTCAACCAGCAAAGGATGGCATGGGCGAGTGGAGCGATCGTCAGCCATCCCTTCTTGCCGAAGGTGGACATCCCCAGACCAAAGCCATATAGAGGTACATGGAACGCTCGAGAACTCGATAACTTCCTATGAAATTTGGAGAAATACTTCGATGCCATGAGGATCAAGGACGATGAATCCAAGCTCCTTACGGCTCCACTCTACCTCCAAGATGTTGCTACATTGGGTGGCGTAGATGGTCCGACGACATGAAGAAGGGAACGTGCACCATCAATACTTGGGATGAGTTCAAGGCAGAGCTCAAGAAGCAATTTTATCCCGATAATGTGGAAAATGAAGCACGAGGTAAGCTTCGCAGCCTTACTCATAAGGGTTCTATTCAGGATTATGTGAAGGAATTTTCAGAGGTGCTCCGTGAGATTCCTGACATGAATGAGAAGGACTCGCTCTTTGCCTTTATGGATGGCCTCACGGGTTGGGCCAAGATAGAGCTTCAGAGGCAGGGAGTCCAGACCCTCGCCTAGGCTATGGCTATGGCGGAGTCGTTGATCGAGTTTAGGAAGATGGACTCCGGCTCCGGCAAGCCAAAGGAGAAGAAGGTGAACCATGTTAAAGGTGGGTGAGAGAAAGAGAAATAGTCCAAAGACTCCCACCCCAAGCCAAGCCAGTGGAACGGCAAGTCCACTGAAAGGTCCAAGGAGGATCGTCCAAAACTCCAGTACTACTTTTGCAATGGTCCCCACAAGGTTCGAGAATGTCCAAAGAAGCCCAATCTTGCGGCCTTGATCCAGAAGGAAGAAGAGAAGCAACAAGAGGAAATGCGGGTGACCTCGTTACGGCTACTCAATGCCATTCAAGCCAATGTGGATAAAGGGCCAAGAGGGCCAACGTTTGTCATGCCCCTCTTCCCATTCTACTGGGAGCGAGGATGCGAACGTGCCCGCGATGTGCTTAAAACAAGGAGGAGTACCTTTTTTTCTTTTCTTTTATTTTCTTCCTCATTGGCTTGAACACAATAACGCGTTTGTGAAATAAAATGGCATGACCTTGCATGCTTATAAGAAATATCACCGATGAAATTATTACAATACCAAAGCGTCTGAAAATAAAGTACAACATAGGCCTAGTATGGCCGAATCAACAAGTACACAAATTACATTATTTCAAATATTTAAAAGTGCAGGCGCGAAGGTAAACATCTAGTCATCTACGGGTAGGTATTCCACGTAGTCTTCGAGCACGGGCTCGACTTCTACAGCAATGTCTTCAGCGAACTCACTATCGATACCTGACGGACATTTCATAATACAATAAAGAGAAATGTCCGTCAGCGAGGTTTACTCGGCAAGATAATCTCCAAAAACCAAAACGTTAGGCATTTTAATTAAACAAAGCTGAAAAGACAAGCAATAAGTTTAACAAAAAAGAGGTATGATAGTTAAGCATTCACAACAATTTGCAACCTGCAGTTATTTAATCATTTGATAACAATTTACAATACTATTAGCAACCTGTGACAATTTAGCATTTGATAACAAACTTGTGACGTTGTAGAAACCCGTAGAAGAAGATATTAGAGCAATATTTAATAACCAATCTATTCTAGTGATAAGTCCATGTCCAAGAGTACGAAAGATGACTAACATGCGCCCTATGACGGGAGTCAATCCGTGACGCTGCTCACCATCCCCATAGGACGACAGTCAAGCTCTAACCTCCATAATGTGTTGGAGGTATTCGGTTGGGTGCATCCAGTCACTCCGTAACACTTGTGATCCTAGACTACCCCAATCCATGGTCAAGTCAAGTGCCGGGACAAAAGGACATGTACTATCTATTTATACTGAAGTTCCATCTTCCGTTCATCTATATTTAAGTTCTATCTTTCATTCATTTATATTCAGTTCATTTGCATCATTAGATGCGTACAATGGTTTCATGGTGTCTCAATAGTCCGTATAATAGCTTCACAAAAGTTCACGACCTCACGACTCAATTTAACAATTAAATGAAAACATGGAAATATGTAATAATATAAGAAAATGAGCACAAAAATGAATTTAACTAAGCAAATGAGTTTAATTAAGCTTAAAATATTTCTATAAGGCTAGTAGATAGTTTTTAAAATTGTTAAATAATTATTAAGCATTTTAAATCAAGAAATCATTTTTATGATATATGTTCAAAGATTTATTTAGGACAAATCATAGGTCGAAATTCTTCCAACAAGAAGACAAAACGACCGCATTAACTAGTACTATAACATATATTTTTCTCGTACCTCATTGTGTGTGAAAATCTCATGATATGAATTTTAAAGCGAATTTAGCTTTATTAAGTTTTGCCTTTGAAAAATAATTGTGGGAGATATACTTGGTTTTTGTTAATGAAACTAGCGCCAATGGGTCCGTTTCGTTGTTTCTGATTTTCTGGAACTTGTCTCGTATTTTTCTGAGTACTGTACGATTTATAAATAATTTATTATGATCACTGTATACTAGTGCATATATCTATACGTATTTAAATACGTATTTAAAACGTATATTTGTATTAAAACCCATATTACATCGTTCTCACCCTCAAACATGAGCGCGCTTCGCTGACGGCAGCGGCGCTTGATCGCCGGAGGGAAGCGAGGAGCGGTGGCGGTCGTTGGGGGTCGCGGCGGCGAGCAGTGACCGGCGACGAGGCGTAAAACAGTGGCAAACTTTGGTGGTAGCAGGGAGAGCGAAAACAGGGGAGATGAGATCGGGGGTGAGCGGCGGTGACGTGCGGTGGTCGGAGGTCGAGGCGGGGCTGGAGGCGGGAGCGTGGCGAGCGGCGACGGTAGCCCTCGGGGCTGTGGGGCTTGCGGCTAACTTGGGCTTCGCCGACGGGGTGGAGATGATGGAGGAGCGTGGGTCGGGGTTCTCGTCGATGCTTCGGCGGTGGCGACGGACTTGGGTAGAGGGCGGGGGCAGTCGGAGGAGGAGGCGAGCTCCGGTGAAGCGCGGAAGCGGCAGTGGGCGCCTGTGGGTGAGTGAGGGAGAGGGAGTGGAGTGGAGTCGGATGAGATGGGGAAGCGCGGATTCGGGCTAAGCCTGGGTGATTTATTTGAGGGAGATAGAGTTTATGGGTTTTTTATAGTTAATAAAAATTAGTTTAATATAACTTGTAATTAATATTTAGTCAAGGGATTTATTAGGTTAGGTTAACTTTTGACCACTTTTTAAAAAGTTGTCTGTTAACACATGTGCAGCTATGATTAGGGGTTGGTGGTGGTAAACTGGTAATTATGGTTAAAAATGGTAATTAGTGGTAGTAAAAGTGATTAGTAAGAGTAATTAGCAATGTAATGCTAAAATACCCATTAATCACATATGACTAAATTACGAAAACATAGCCACGGGTATGTATCGTTGCGAGGATCATGACTATGAGGTCCATTTCAAAGTTTAAGCTATGGAGATACGAGTTTTGGGCCAAAATGTTTAGTCGCGGGTTTGCGGGTTCTATATCGATTTGACTTCAGAAAATTATGAAAATAAAACCGGGAGTACTAAATGATCATAGAATCTCATGGTAGAAGTTTGAAATCATTTTGATAACATTTATATAGAAAAATAATTGATACGACTAAATCGGTAATTGATTGAACCGAAAAACGTGCAAGGGAGCACGCCTTTTACTCCCAAGTGTAGGAGCGTCAATGAAATATAAAATTTATAACTGGTGAGTACCTGGTCGGATCACAGGGACAAGTCGTTCTATACTTGCAAGTTCGATCGGTAAGGAAAGATAAAGCGTGATACAACCAACTCGCTAAGTGAAGGGAAGTGGAAAAAAGTGTGGTGAATCTACAATCCTATCCTAAGTAGGTAGGGTTAGAGAACCAAATGTGGAGTTCGGATAGCTAGGAGAGGAGCATGGGTTGTAGGTTCACTAATGTTGCTGTTAATCAAGCTCAAATAACCCATATATAACTCAATTGGGCCTCCGGTTATGTCAAGCTTAATTGGTAAATTTAGCATTCATGAACACAATAATTTGCAATAAGGATGGATGCATCATCATGGCACTAATCAAAATAGGATCATGGACTTTTCTCAAAGTGTGCCCTCTTGGGTCTTAACCAATAAAATTAGCTCTAATGATACATCCAACATTAATATGAAAGTAGGCAAGAGTTAAGTAAACTAAAATTAACATTCAACATTCATGAATCACAACCCGAGCAATTAACACTACTCAATCATGATAAACAAGATGAGAATTTCATACAAAATCATCCCAAGTTCAATACAAAAGAGAAATGCAAAAATACACAAAAAGAGAGGAAAGAGATCACCAATCTCTGAAACAATGAGCCTCTCACTTGAGCACCTCCTCCAAGCTTCCCCTCTCTCCCATGGCCTCCAAACCCTAGAAAATTGAAAAAGAAAGAAGAATGGGGCTGAAAACAGCCCCAAAAACCCATTAAAACGTGTTTCAGCCATTTCGGGTATGAAAGAAGCATTGCGGGTCGAAAAACAGACCCAAACCCGCAAAACCCCTCAACTAGCCCCCTATAATTCATTGCGGGTTGGGCGCTGGGGCGCCCGACCGGCGGGCGTAGGCACGCGCGGATAAAAGCTGACGTGTCGGGAAAATTGGGATTCCATGGGGGTGTTTTGAAGTTGGGATGAAAAGCTAGGATATACATACAAAATTCTAGAAAAATTCCAGAAAATCCAGAAAATTTCCTGAAGTACCTGAAAAATAAGAAAAATAAAATTAGTCCATAAAAACACATTCTATGTATAAAATAGGAATAGGCTTTAATAATTCATAATATCTCGAATACGCACGTATCAAAACCAATATAAACATGATATACATATAAAATGCCCAGAAATTGGGGTGGAATATGCAATTTATATCTCGAATCACACCCCCAACTAGCTTTTTGCTAGTCACTAGTAAAATATGCGATAAATTCGGATTAAATGGAAAACATGTACCAAACTCAAGATATCAACATGGCATAATCCAAATGTTATTTCCAAGTGATTTCAAAGCCAATATACATAATGTATGAAAGTAAACAATAAATGACATCATCCTCAATCAAATTCCAAGAAAAGTAAGGAAATAAGCACCGTATCACATTCTTTGGGATGTATCGCAAATGGCAAAGTTTCTAATTTTCAAGGAAATGGCCAAAACAAAAGAAATTCCTCTAAGTTGTGGGAGATGAGATTGCATCACTCATGTTGCTTATTCTTTCATTTATCCATTCATTTTTTTCTTTTTCTTTTCTTTTTCTCTCTTTTTGTATTCTCTTTGTTTTAGTATGTTTATGTATATGTTTTGCATTCACGCAATCATTCTATGAAATGCAAACACCGCCACCTTTGCATACACGCGATAACGCTATATAGGCAAAGGGATGGAATGGTCCCCTAAATCCCATCTTTGGCGTCCTCCCCAATATTTCGTGGGGCACCGGCTACTCAATTTGATTAGGTAAACCATTCACTTATATTAACTCTCTTTCTCATTCTAAACATGAATTATCAACTCATCCACCCACTCCTTCGAAGAAAACAAAACATAACCAAATGGCCACACCCTTTCCAATCAAAAACTAAGCCATTCATCCCAATTCATGCAATCACTTGCACCAAACTATTTCCAAATTATTTCAAAGAGAGTATCACAACATATAAAATAGTTTCATACATGGCATATTAATATTTGACTCCAAAATGGAAAAGATATTAAAACGTGCCAATCAAACATATAAGAAGTTGATACCAAAATAATAATCCGAAAAAAAATTGCATGGTATTAAGCATGTAGCGACTACGCATAAAGCTAGCGGCGTAGGGACGAGGAGGAAAAATATGATATGCAATAAAGAGCAATAAGTGATGGCAAAATGGAGGTATCTCAAAAAATTTAGCTAAAATCAAAATCCTAACATTCCTAAAGATTCTAACACTCTCCCCCAACTTAAAATAAACATTGTCCTCAATGTTGGGAGAGTATTAGATCTCACAAAAGATCCTAGACAAAAGTATATATAAAAAAAGAAAGGAAAAACATGCTACTAAATCAAGTAAAACTAAAACACTAATTTTATTTATTTACACTAATGTATAGAAAGCACCGTGATCGAAGGGCGGATCTCGGATGTATAACGGTGGAGGTAGTTGATCCATCAGCTCCTTTCACTCCTCCGCCAGCTGTTTTGGAGCTAGGCCTCTACCGGCCTCCTTGGATTCCAGCAATGCAACTCCCATCATCCCCTTTGGATAGTACGTGTCATGTGGGAGACGAGCTGCATCAATCCAATTTGTGTCCTCATGCCCTGCAATAAAAGCATTCCAAAATAGGTCGTGAGAAAAAGAATTTAAATGTAAACGACACCAATCTGAATCAAAAATATGCGGAAGTGCAAATTGGGATTCAGAAATGCAAGGCATGATATGGTGGAAACTTTCTCGAATAATGGAGCTAAGTGTGGCATGATACTCTGCCTCAGGAGGAGGGGGAAGCGGCTGCAGAAGAGAATCTGGAGGAGACGACGGCTCAGGCTCAATGTAGACCATCTCGTAATCGTCCTCGCTATCAGAAAGTGCAGGCTCTGCAGACCTCCCCAGACTATGAAGTGTATCCTGAAATCTCCATGAATGATGGCCTGGTGCACATCCGGAGGTGAAGGGTATAAGACATGCTGCACTGAAGTAGGAGGAAGGTCTGGCTCGGGCTCCGTCATGGTCTGTAAACTCACTCCCTCGTCCAAATCATCCTCATCATCATCAAAGAAATCTCTCTCAGCAGTCCGTCCCATGCACTCGTACACCTCAAAATAGGCGGATGTAGTAGATGGAAAACAAAACTCAGGCTCTCCAATATCATCCATATCGCTCGGGCCTTTACATGCATCCACCACAACATCACCACCAACATAAAAATGCATCATGTCATCAATATGGTCGACACGCACCCCATCATCCATCTCCTCTGGCTCCTCGAGATGTAGACATTCAGCTTCCTCTGCTTGGCTCCAATGCACCCCATCATCATGTACTTCTCGTTCTTCTATATGGTCACATTGGAATGAGCCCACAGCTGGCTCCTCAGGCTGCTCCGAAACCTGCTGGACTACGTCCTCATACTCTGCAAGGTCCCTCAGGTAACACCATGAATCCTCGATCGAATAATCAAAGAATTCCCCACCACAGCTCATCTGCAAGAAATCTCGCCCAGATGGTGATAATCATGTATAAAATATCTGCAGGAGATGATCCTCGTGGAAATAATGTGTAGGCACGCAAACATCAAATCACTGAACCTCTGCCAAGCCTGATGGTAGGCCTCTCTATCAGCTTGGGTAAAGCTCGCTATATACTTCTCTATGGCCTGCCGCCCCTGTACACGCTCTAAGACAGTAGGCAATACACTCGGAGAAATTCTGCCTGAAACGACAACCAAGTAAAATGTGAGTCAAGAGACAATGAATCAAACCACATTCTAGCATTATCTTGCAAAGAGTAGGGGAAGAATCTAAAATATATGCAATCATCACAAGTGTTTCCACCAAGACAAGAATACATCCACTCTTCAAACTTTTTCATATGTAAATGAGAGTTCTCCCACTCAGAACCATGAAAGTATGGTGGGAGTGGAATATCCTTCAAATCAATATCGGAAAAATCTGAAGATGATGCCATTTTGTTTTTAAATTTTTTCAAGAAAATGAAAATAAACAACCAAAAGACTCAATAAGTGGAAAACAAATAAAATGAAAAGACACCACACTAAGAGATAGAAGTATCACACTAAAACTTTCAAAATCAATCAAAAAATACAAATAATAGAAATCGTTGTCCCCGGCAACGACGCCAATTGATTGAACCGGAAAACATGCAAGGGAGCACACCTTCCACTCCCAAGTGTAGGAGCGTCAATGCAATATAAAATTTATAACCAGTGAGTACCAGGTCAGATCACAGGGACAAGTCGTTCTATACTCGCAAGTTCGATCGGAAAGGAAAGATAAAGCGTGATACAACCAACTCGCTAAGTGAAGGAAAGTGGGAAAAAGTGTGGTGAATCTACAATCCTATCCTAAGTAGGTAGGGTTAGAGAACCAAATGTGGAGTTCGGATAGCTAGGAGAGGAGCATGGGTTGTGTAATGCCCGTATGCGTGTAATACTGTATGAGTGTGTGTGTATAGTAATTTTCTTGTGTGTATAGTAAGTTCATACGAGTATGGCTATTATTGTTATTATTGTTGTGTGTGGTTGTATAGTAAAATGATATATTGTTAGCGTGCAATTATTGTTTATTAATAGGCTTAGTGATGGCATTCTAAAGAAATTAATTTAATGAGATCATTATTCTTATTATTTTTGTTGTTGTTAGTGTAGTTATTATTGTTAGTAATGATAAGATTATTATTGTTGTTGTTGTGGTTATTGGTATTAATGAATGGTATTATTATTGGGGTTATTGGTGATGTTGATGATTCTTATTAGTATTGATTATTTTAGTAGTTAGAGTTGGTTGGTTGGGCTTTGTTATTGGGCTTGAGTTATTAGATGAGAGGAGAGACTTTTAGTTGGGGGAGTGGCAAACTTGTAATAAATTAGTTCCCATTTTTAGGGTTGAAGAGAAAGAAAGAATCATTTCTTTCTTTCTAAAAGTCTCTTTGGAAATTAGTTCCAAATGCCAGCACATGTAATTAGTCCAGAACATGCAATTAGTTCCTATTTTTTATTAATTCCTTCCTCTCATTTCTACATGCTTCTTCTCATTTTTAATTCTTTTCCCCTTCTCTTTTCTCCCCCAAGGAAGCCAGTCGAAGGTTTTTTCCCCCAAAAAAATCCCAGGCCGACATTCCCCCCCCCACTTCCATTTGCTTGTTGGCCGAAATCTCCCCAGGCAAACAAAAAAAATAAATGAAGAAGAAGTAGAAAGAAAGAGAAGAGGGAAGAAAGAAGGGAAATTCTAAGGAGAGATGTATGGTGGGAATTTCTTGAGAGATGTTGGGGCTAAGGGCTTGAAGATGGTGGAATTCTTGGATTCATGGTGGAGTTCTCTTGATTTTGAGGTAGGAGTCCAATCCCAATTCTCATGCTTCATTAATGATAAAGATTGCATCTTTTTAGGGTTTTGTGGCAAATTCTTCAACACACATCTAAAAACATTGAGCATATAAATCTATTTTTGGGTTGATATCTTTGTTATTTCTTTTTCTCTGAAATACATTCTTATTCTAATGTTGGATATTAAGGATCAGTATATTAGTAATAAAAATTTCAGATTCATGTGTCCTTTTTATTGGAATATACCATACTTATGTTAAAAAACACCAAACATGCATGCAGAGTCACAGAGGTATGCTTCGAATTGCATTGTTCATGCCTTCATTGCAATGAAACTATCTGATCTTTGGTCTAATAATTAATACTTTGTCACTATTCTGCTCCACTTCCTAAATCCACTATAATATCTGTTTCCCCAAAAGAAATTAAAGAAAATGAATGTATCAATGCATGTTTGAAGGTTGAATATTTGACCATAGCAGTAATGATTGGTGACTGATTCATATAAGAGTGACCTATTTGTTTTAGTAAACACTGAACGGTTGCTGTCTTCATTGATGTTGGTTCCATGTGGGCATGTGATTAAAATGGAAATGTTCAATTTGAGATGTACTTCTATTGCCTAATATTCTTCTACAATTATTCTTCTATTGATCAAGCGAACTTGGGTCTGTTCTAGCAGTAGTTTTTGTTCTAGAATAAGCAAACCAAATCTTGTGTTGGATACATAAATTTACATGCAAGTGCGTAAGATTGAACAAGTTTGTTGCACACGATGGCATTAGTTCGGGAGACCAAATATTTCCCTCCAGTATCAAAAAGATCCAGATCTCGTTATGGTCGTGGTATATGGTAACTAGTGCGCTATTGATAATTATATTTAATAGAATTATTGTCATTTGAATGATGCTAGCTAACCTCAGCATTTATTTCAAGCAAATTCTGAAATCCCATTATATGTCATGGTTTCTGCTCTCTTTATTGGCATTTTTATATTCAGTGGTTTTGGCTGTTTTTGAATTGAAATTAGAAATTACTAAATTGTTGTAATGGTGGTTTTAAAAAACATAATTAAGTTCTTTATAATTACCAAAAAGTAAAGACAATGAGCAATATTTTAATTATTAAAAACTAATTAAATCAAGACTCCATGTAAACTTGTTTACATTAATTAATGCAGCAGTATTTCTTGATAGCTACAACATTTGAGTAATTTATCTCCCTTACATGAATAACCATATTAGTTAAAGTTTGTGAAAATTAATTTTTTTAATTTGCTTCATAATAGATAGTCAAAATGCTTGGTGAGTCGGATATGGTTTCATATGTTGTGTGGAGTGATATCATGTCATGAAATTGATTCATGTTGTCTTGATGGCCTTATTTCATTAATTATGTTGAATTGTTCTCATTTGGAATGTTGAAGGCCTAGTTATTCAATTTCATTTGTGTAAGAAAGAAATGTGAATTAAGTTACAATGAATTGAGTTGTTCAATGTGATGCCATGATTTAGATTCATAATACAATTAGAAGCTTTGTTGCATTAATTAGATGAAATTGCTCTCTTTTGGTTATATTGACTAAATGAAATTGTTCCTATCTTATTACATTGACTATCAGAAATCGCTTCCATTTTGGGTTGTTGAGAGTTATCTATTCACTTTAATTTGTATAAAAAGTGAAACATGTGAACAATGAAATGCGATGGGAAATTGGCGGTGTGGTGTTGGATACACGTGGAATATGGAATGATGTGTTTTGATGTTATTAGGACACGAACGGTGGAGTGCACGAGCATGGACAAAGTTGCCACGGTAGGAGGCGGGTGAAGTCGCCGTAGGCAACCTCTTGATACCATTAGGTGACTCCACGTGATAACGGAGTAGAATCCCTTGCACGTGCACGCCGGCACATTCATGGGATCCCCATTGCGTCGCATTTCATCGCATTACTTGTGCATATATGTATCATGGCGTCATTTGGCATTTTGGGTGATTTGTGGTTGTAAGATGTGATGTTTAACTTTTAAGAATGAATGTTGCCATGAGTGTATTTGGTGCTTGAATGATGGAATGTTGGAAAGTGTGGTTTGTTAGTTGTTGGCAAATATTGTTATTCTTGTTGTTATTATTGGTAGTGATATTAAAGATATTGGTGTTGGTATTGGTGATATTATTAATGTCTCTTAAGAATGAGGTTATGTTGATGTTTATAGTGGTGGTGTTGGTGGTGTTGGTATTGTTGGTGTTGTTGGGATGTTATGACTATAACATGTTCTCTTTTAAATACTATTTATGTTGTATTTGGAAACTTTGATAAATACAAGAGAAACTTTGCCGAAATTTTTGTAAGCATTTCTATGACATCCGAATTATTAGAAACTTAAGCTAGGAATACTACACAAATTCTACCTGCTATTTCTCTCAAAATTTCCATGTTTAAAGGAAAATGTGTTTATCAAACCTATAAATGAAAAGTTAGTAAGAGGATGTTTGATAACTTGCAAGTTGGAAGCTTTAGAGAGTGTAGGGTTCCATACTCCATTTGGTGTGGAAATTTGCATTTAGTCGCCCAAGGTAACATTTTTATGAAGTGTTATGAGTTATATGCAAGATTCCCATTGGGTGTTAAATGTTAATTGAGATTTGTGGTTGAGGTGGTAGCATTAAGTAATTCAAAGTTGCAATTTGAATCGAGATAAATGTGAA
The DNA here is from genome assembly GCA_030789695.1 of Scilla litardierei. Taxonomy (NCBI): domain Eukaryota; kingdom Viridiplantae; phylum Streptophyta; class Magnoliopsida; order Asparagales; family Asparagaceae; genus Scilla; species Scilla litardierei. The sequence goes on from CM061137.1 coordinate 127,558,447, forward strand.
AAGATAGTTCCTTCCTTAAGTACTTTGGCCCAATTATGCAAAAGATGGAGCCTTTCTTGGCCTTCTTAATTAAAGTTAGCATTTTGTGAAGATTTATGTGTTAGCATGGTTACATCATTACCCACTTATGCTAGATGTTCAATTATTTTTCATTGCCAAGGATTAAATCCTTCATTAGAAGGTATGCTAAATTTACTAATGCTTGACAATGTTCCCATTTTAGACAACATGTTGGTTATTAGAGTAGTCATAAGTTGTTAGGGAATGCTTTAAATTTGCTAAGAATGCTAAATGGCCTAAAGTTTGTAATATATGTTGTGGTCCAAATGTTGTAACGATAAGTTTCAGTTTCTTAATATTGCAGTTCACTCTTTATATGTCGTACTCACTTTGTTTGCAGGCCACCCTCTTGCCGCAGGTGCGTGTTTTGTTAATGAAACCATCTACATTTTCATATGAATTTGCCGTGATATGCCATGCGTTAGTTTCCCGTTTGTTACTTAGTGCATTGCATTTTTGTACACCATGTGAGTTGGGTTTGGGATTCCTACTGGGTCACGCAGTGACGTGTCCCGTTGATATTTTTCAGGTGTTGGCTCATGGAGATGGAGGCCCACTAGTCCAGTTGGTGGAGTTGGTTGGAGTTGAGGATTTTTAAAGAGAGTGAGAGAGTTTTGGGCTGTGATATTGTACTTTAGCAAGTTGTGGGTTCATATTGTATATATGAGATTTGTATTAGTGATGTTAACTTTGGTTAGTCGTGTGTCTATATGTATCAGAGATTTAATTATATTTTAGTTGAGCTGTTGTCTCTTTTGTGTTCTGTGTTTGTTATCTGGAATGCTACATGTACTATCCCAGCAGTGCGCAGTGGTCCTGCTTGTGGTTGTTTTCGTTTTTCCTTCCATAGTACCCGCCTCTTTGGGAATACCTGATATGGATTCGTACTCATCGGGTATCCCGGGGAGCGGGGCGTTATATATGGTGGCCCATGCAGGTCACCGCACTGCGGCTGTGTAAGGGTAGTGCGTGTGGTGTTCCGAGGGTTGTTTAGTCTTAAGATGGGTAGCAGTCTATCCTTAAGGTAGAGCCCTAAGTTAGAAAGTTCGAGGACGAACTTTATGTTTAAGGTGGGTTGAATGTAATGCCAGTATGCGTGTAATACTATATGAGTGTGTGTGTATAGTAATTTTCTTGTGTGTATAGTAAGTTCATACGAGTATGGCTATTATTGTTATTATTGTTGCGTGTGGTTGTATAGTAAAATAATATTATTGTTAGCGTGCTATTATTGTTTATTAATAGGCTTAGTGATGGCATTCTAAAGAAATTAATTTAATGAGATCATTATTCTTATTATTTTTGTTGTTGTTAGTGTAGTTATTATTGTTAGTAATGATAAGATTATTATTGTTGTTGTTGTGGTTATTGGTATTAATGAATGGTATTATTATTGGGGTTATTGGTGATGTTGATGATTCTTATTAGTATTGATTATTTTAGTAGTTAGAGTTGGTTGGTAGGGCTTTGTTATTGGGCTTGAGTTATTAGATGAGAGGAGAGACTTTTAGTTACGGGAGTGGCAAACTTGTAATAAATTTGTTCCCATTTTTAGGGTTGAAGAGAAAGAAAGAATCATTTCTTTCTTTCTAAAAGTCTCTTTGGAAATTAGTTCCCATTTACATGGCAAACACCAGCACATGTAATTAGTTCAGCACATGCAATTAGTTCCTATTTTTTTATTAATTCCTTCCTCTCATTTCTACATGCTTCTTCTCATTTTTAATTCTTTTCCCATTCTCTTTTCTCCCCCAAGGAAGCCAGCCAAAGGTTTTTCCCCCAAAAAATCCCAGGCCGACATTTTCCCCCCCACTTCCATTTGCTTGTTGGCCGAAATCTCCCCAGGCAAACAAAAAATTAAATGAAGAAGAAGTAGAAAGAAAAAGAAGAGGGAAGAAAGAAGGGAAATTCTAAGGAGAGATGTATGGTGGTAATTTCTTGAGAGATGTTGGGGCTAAGGGCTTGAAGATGGTGGAATTCTTGGATTCATGGTGGAGTTCTCTTGATTTTGAGGTAGGAGTCCAATCCCAATTCTCATGCTTCTTTTCATTTCATTTGATGATAAAGATTGCATCTTTTTAGGGTTTTGTGGCAAATTCTTCAACATACAACAAAAAACATTAAGCATATAAATCTATTTTTGTATTGATATCTTTGTTATTTCTTTTTCTCTGAAATACATTCTTATTCTAATGTTGGATATTAAGGATCAGTATATTAGTAATAAAAATTTCAGATTCATGTGTCCTTTTTATTGGAATCACCATACTTACGTCAAAAAACACCAAACATGCATGCAGAGTCAGAGAGGTATGCTTCGAATTGCATTGTTCATGCCTTCATTGTAATGAAACTATCTGATCTTTGGTCCAATAATTAATACTTTGTCACTATTCTGCTCCACTTCCTAAATCCACTATAATATCTGTTTCTCTTCATCCCCAAAAGAAATTAAAGAAAATGAATGTATCAATGCATGTTTGAAGGTTGAATATTTGACCATAGCAGTAATGATTGGTGACTGATTCATATAAGAGTGACCTATTTGTTTTAGTAAACACTGAACGGTTGCTGTCTTCATTGATGTTGGTTCCATGTGGGCATGTGATTAAAATGGAAATGTTCAATTTGAGATGTACTTCTATTGCCTAATATTCTTCTACAATTATTCTTCTATTGATCAAGCGAACTTGGGTCTGTTCTAGCAGTAGTTTTTGTTCTAGAATAAGCAAACCAAATCTTGTGTTGGATACATAAATTTACATGCAAGTGCGTAAGATTGCACAAGTTTGTTGCACACGATGGCATTAGTTCGGGAGACCAAATATTTCCCTCCAGTATCAAAAAGATCCAGAGCTCGTTATGGTCGTGGTATATGGTAACTAGGGCGTTGTTGATAATTATATTCAGTAGAATTATTGTCATATGAATGATGCTAGCTAACCTCAGCATTTATTTCAAGCAAATTCTGACATCCCATTATATTTCATGGTTTCTGCTCTCTTTATTGGCATTTTTATATTCAGTGGTTTTGGCTGTTTTTGAATTGAAATTAGAAATTACTAAATTGTTGTAATGGTGGTTTTAAAAAACATAATTAAGTTCTTTATAATTACCAAAAAGTAAAGACAATGAGCAATATTTTAATTATTAAAAACTAATTAAATCAAGACCCCATGTAAACTTGTTTACATTAATTAATGCAGCAGTATTTCTTGATAGCTACAACATTTGAGTAATTTATCTCCCTTACATGAATAACCATATTAGTTAAAGTTTGTGAAAATTAATTTTTTTAATTTGCTTCATAATAGATAGTCAAAATGCTTGGTGAGTCGGATATGGTTTCATATGTTGTGTGGAGTGATATCATGTCATGAAATTGATTCATGTTGTCTTGATGGCCTTATTTCATTAATTATGTTGAATTGTTCTCATTTGGAATGTTGAAGGCCTAGTTATTCAATTTCATTTATATAAGAAAGAAATGTGAATTAAGTTACAATGAATTGAGTTCTTCAATGTGATGCCATGATTTAGATTCATAATGCAATTAGAAGCTTTGTTGCATTAATTAGATGAAATTGCTCTCTTTTGGTTATATTGACTAAATGAAATTGTTCCTATCTTATTACATTGACTATCAGAAATCGCTTCCATTTTGGGTTGTTGAGAGTTATTTATTCACTTTAATTTGTATAAAAAGTGAAACATGTGAATAATGAAATGAGATGGGAAATTGGCGGTGTGGTGTTGGATACACGTAGAATGTGGAATGATGTGTTTTGATGTTATTAGGACACGAACGGTGGAGTGCACGGGCATGGACAAAGTTGCCACGGTAAGAGGCAGGTGAAGTCGCCGTGGGCAACCTCTTGATACCATTAGGTGACTCCACGTGATAACGGAGTAGAATCACTTACACGTGCACGCCGGCACATTCATGGGATCCCCATTGCATCACATTTCATCGCATTACTTGTGCATCATATGTATCATGGCATCATTTGGCATTTTTGGTGATTTGTGGTTGTAAGATGCGATGGTTAACTTTTAAGAATGAATGTTGTCATGGGTGTATTTGGTGCTTGCATGATGGAATGTTGAAAAGTGTGGTTTGTTAGTTGTTGGCAAATATTGTTATTCTTGTTGTTATTGTTGGTAATGATATTAAAGATATTGGTGTTGGTATTGGTGATATTATTAATGTCTCTTAAGAATGAGGTTATGTTAATGTTTATAGTGGTGGTGTTGGTGTTGTTGGTATTGTTGGTGTTGTTGGGATGTTATGACTATAACATGTTCTCTTTTAAATACTATTTATGTTGTATTTGGAAACTTTGATAAATACAAGAGAAACTCTGCCGAAATTTTTGTAAGCATTTCTATGACATCCGAATTATTAGAAACTTAAGCTAGGAATACTACACAAATTCTACTTGCTATTTCTCTCAAAATTTCCATGTTTAAAGGAAAATGTGTTTATCAAACCTATAAATGAAAAGTTAGTAAGAGGGTGTTTGATAACTTGAAGTTGGAAGCTTTAGAGAGTGTACGGTTCCATACTCCATTTGGTGTGGAAATTTGTATTTAGTCGCCCACGGTAACAGTTTTATGAAGTGTTATGAGTTATATGCAAGATTCCCATTGGGTGTTAAATGTTAATTGAGATTTGTGGTTGAGGTGGTAGCATTAAGTAATTCAAAGTTGCAATTTGAGTCGAGATAAATGTGAAAAGATAGTTCCTTCCTTAAGTACTTTGGCCCAATTATGCAAAAGATGGAGCCTTTCTTGGCCTTCTTAATTAAAGTTAGCATTTTGTGAAGATTTATGTGTTAGCATGATTACATCATTACCCACTTATGCTAGATGTTCAATTATTTTTCATTGCCAAGGATTAAATCCTTCATTAGAAGGTATGCTAAATTTACTAATGCTTGACAATGTTCCCATTTTAGACAACAGGTTGGTTATTAGAGTTGTCATAAGTTGTTAGGGAATGCTTTAAATTTGCTAAGAATGCTAAATGGCCTAAAGTTTGTAATATATGTTGTGGTCCAAATGTTGTAACGATAAGTTTCAGTTTCTTAATATTGCAGTTCACTCTTTATATGTCGTACTCACTTTGTTTGCAGGCCACCCTCTTGCCGCAGGTGCGTGTTTTGTTAATGAAACCATCTACATTTTCATATGAATTTGCCATGATATGCCATGAGTTAGTTTCCCGTTTATTACTTAGTGCATTGCATTTTTGTACACCATGTGAGTTGGGTTTGGGATTCCTACTGGGTCACGTAGTGACGTGTCCCGTTGATATTTTTCAGGTGTTGGCTCGTGGAGATGGAGGCCCACTAGCCCAGTTGGTGGAGTTGGTTGGAGTTGAGGATTTTTAAAGAGAGTGAGAGAGTTTTGGGCTGTGATATTGTACTTTAGCAAGTTGTGGGTTCATATTGTATATATGAGATTTGTATTAGTGATGTTAACTTTGGTTAGTCGTGTGTCTATATGTATCAGAGATTTAATTATATTTAAGTTGAGCTGTTATCTCTTTTGTGTTCTGTGTTTGTTATCTGGAATGCTACATGTACTATCCCAGCAGTGCGCAGTGGACCTGGTTGTGGTTGTTTTCGTTTTTCCTTCCGTAGCACCCGCCTCTTTGGGAATACCTGATACGGATTCGTACTCATCGGGTATCCCGGGGAGCGGGGCGTTACAGGTTGTAGGTTCACTAATGTTGCTGTTAATTAAACTCAAATAACCCACATATAACTCAATTGGGCCTCCGGCTATGACAAGCTCAATCGGTAAATTTAGCATTCATGAACACAATAATTTGCAATAAGGATGGATGCATCATCATGGCACTAATCAAAATAGGATCATGGACTTTTCTCAAAGTGTGCCCTCTTGGGTCTTAACCAATAAAATTAGCACTAATGATACATCCAACATTAACATGAAAGTAGGCAAGAGTTAAAGTAAACTAAAATTAACATCCAATATTCTTGAATCACAACCCGAGCAATTAACACTACTCAATCATGCTAAACAAGATGAGAATTTCATACAAACTCATCCCAAGTTCAATACAAAAGAGAAATGCAAAAATACACAAAAAGAGAGGAAAGAGATCACCAATCTCTGAAACAATGAGGCTTTCCTCTTACTTGAGCACCTCCTCCAAGCTTCCCCTCTCTCCCTCTCTCCCATGGCCTCCAAACCCTAGAAAATTGAAAAAGGAAGAAGAATGGGGCTGAAAACAGCCCCAAAATCCCATTAAAACGTGTTCCAGCCATTTCGGGTCTGAAAGAAGCATTGCGGATCAAAAAACAGACCCAAACCTGCAAAAACCATAAACTAGCCCCTATAATTCATTGCGGGTCGGGCGCTGGGGCGCTTGACCCGTGGGCGCTTGGGCCTTTTATTTATTTATTTTTTATAAATGATGAGCGGCCCAGAGCTGAGCGCGGGCCGCGGAAGTGGGCCGGCCAGCGGGCCGGCCCACAGGCCTTTGGTTTTTTTTAATTTTGTTTTTTAATTCCCAGAATAGCTCCTTAGGCTCCAAAAACTACCAAAAATAGCCCCAAGCTCCCAAAAATTCTGGAAAAATTCCAGAAAATCTAGAAAATTGCCAGTAGTATCTGAAAAATAAGGAAATCAAAAATTAGTCCATAAAAACATATTTTATGTATAAAATAGGAATATGCTTTAATAATTCACAATATCTCTAATACGCACGTATCAAAGCTAATATAAACATGATATACATATAAAATGCCCAGAAATGGGGGGAAAATATGCAATTTATATCTTGAATCAGTAATAATTAAGTATAAATTATTATATAAATTATTTAGGGGTTTTGGATGGCACTCGCACTCACTAAAATAGGCTATAACTATATTGATACTACAAAATATTTTTTATAAATAATTTTGAAATAATTTTGATATTAAACTGTAGACCGACCATTATAAACTACTTTTAATTTATGAAAATATGTAGAATACGAATATACACGTACTGATGGATACGGACCGTCACATCATACCCACCTTATAAAAATTTCGTCCTTAGAATTTCTTATACTAAAATACAGAGAATAACAATACAATGAAACTAAGATACAGTGAACAAATATGGATATCTCTCGTGCATCGCATCTTCTCATTCCTAGGTGGATTCACCGGGTGAGTCATGTCGCCACATCACTCTAACGAGGTCGACTATGCTATTCCTAAGAGTCTTCTGACATCGATCCAGAATCTGCACTGGCTGTTGCTCATATGAAAGATCTGGTCGTATTGTAATCTCTAAGTGGTCAACCACATGAGTAAGATCACTGATATAACGACGCAGTTGGGAGACATGGAATACGTTATGTACTCCTTCCAGTGAAGGTGGTAGAGCCAGACGATAAGCTACTTCTCCAACTCGCTCCAGTATATCGAACGGGCCAAAAAATCTCGGACTGAGCTTTCCTCTTCTTCCAAATCTGATCACTCCTCGGTTAGGAGATATCTTCAGAAATACATGGTCTCCAGGTTGAAACTCTAGATGACGGTGCCTTGCATCGGCTCTTTGCTTGTATCGGTCTTGTGCAATGCGAAGTTTGTCTCTGTTAGTATGCACCACATCAACAGCTTCTACAATCATCTCCAGGCCCAAAAGTTCTCAATCGCCAATGTCATCCCAACTTAATGAAGAACGACATTTTCTTCCATAAAGTGCCGCAAATGGGGCCATGCCGATACTTGCTTGGTAGCTGTTGTTGTACGCAAACTCTGTTGTACGCAAACTCCACTAATTGTAAATGGTCTTTCTAAAAGCCTTTGAAGTCAAGCAAACAAGCTCTCAACATATCTTTGAGTATCTGAATGGTGCGCTCTGATTGCCCATCTGTCTGCAAGTGATACACAGTGCTGGAATTCAAACTGGTACCAAGATTTGATTACAGACTCTTCCAAAAGTGAGAAGTGAATCTTGTGTCTCGATTAGAGACAATGCTCACTGGGACTCCATGCAATCTCACGATTTCCTTCACGGTTATCGTTCATATCATGATATATACTAGGAAGAAGTTATAAGGTATACGTATAATTATTACCTCCATGTACTTCTTCACGAGTGATTCAGTCGATTGTCTTACTCGGAATGGTATAAAGTGTGCCGACTTGTTTAATCGATCTACAATCACCCAGATGGCATCATTCTACTTTGTACTCCGAGGTAGTCCAGTGACGAAATCCATGGTGATGTGCTACCACTTTCACTCGGGGAATAGGCAGTGGTTGAAGCAATCCTGCGACGCGATGATGTTCAGCATTCACTTGTTGACATACCAGGCATTTGGCGATACTTCGAGCAATGCTTCTCTTCATTCCATGCCACCAAAAGTTCAGACGAAGATCCTTGTACATTTTGGTGCCACCAGAATGAACGGAGTATGGGGAACTATGTGCTTCATTCATCAGCTCTTCTCAGATATCACATGAAGGCATGCAGATTCTGCTGCCATATCTCAAAGATCCATCTTCATGGATAAGAAAATCCGTTCGAAGACTTGCTTCCACTTGAGCCTTGATCTTCCGTAACTTTGCATCTCCAGCTTGAGCGGTTTTGATACGATCGATGATGATAGACTGAATTTGAAGATTCATCAACGAAGCTTCAATCCCAGGTAAGATGATTTCAATCTCCATCTCTTGCAGCTTTAGTTGTAGTCTCTTTTGAGCCGTGCGTAGCATAATAGTTAGTAGCCGACTCAATGCGTCAGGTACGACATTAACCTTCCCAGGATGATATTGAAGGTCGATGTCATAATCAGACATGAGTTCTAACCATCTGCATTGTATCATGTTCAGTTCCTTTTACATGAAGATATACTTCAAACTTTTGTGGTCGGTGAAAATCTTCACTTGCTCGCCCAGTAGAAACTGTCTCCAAATCTTCAGAGCAAAAATAACTGCAGCTAACTCCAGATCACGAGTCGGATAGTTCTTCTTACGAGTCTTCAGTTGTCGAAAATCATACGCCACAACATGACCATGTTGATGTAGTACGCATTCGAGACCTTTGCCAGATGCGTCACCATATACTTCAAATCCCCCAATTCTGTCTGGTATAGTCAGAACTGGTGCAGTCGTCAGCTTAATCTTCAATCCTTCGAAATCTTGCTCACAAGTATCTGACTAAGTATACTTGACGTCATTCCTCGTCAGGTGGGTCATGGGCTCAGCAATCTTGGAGAAGTCCTGGATTAATCGGCGATAGTAGCCAGCCAATCCAAGAAAACTTCGGATGTCTGAAACTGACCGAGGGGTTGACCAATTTATAACAGATGTGACTTTTTCGGGATTGATTGAAATACCATCTTCAGATACCACATGCCCAAGAAAGGCAACGCGGGCAAGCCAAAATTCACATTTGCTGAACTTGGCATATAGTCGATGATGGCGGAGAGTCTTCATTACGATCTGCATGTGCTCAGCATGATCCTCCTCGCTTTTCGAATAGACCAGAATGTCATCAATAAAGATCACTACGTATTTATCCAAGAACTCATAGAAGATGAGGATCATGAATACTGCTGGTGCATTGGTCACGCCAAAGGGCACAACCACAAATTCGTAGTGTCCATACTTGGTTCGAAAAGCGGTCTTGGATATGTCGTCCTTCTAGACCTTCACTTGATGATATCCACTTCGGAGATCTATCTTGGAGAAGACTCGAGATCCACCAAGTTGGTCGAAGATATCGTTGATGCGCGGCAATGGATACTTGTTCTTCACGGTGACCTTGTTCAGCTCTCGATAGTCCACTTACATCCTTCTCGAGCCATCCTTCTTCTTGACCAATAGGACTGGTGCACCCCAGGGAGATACGCTGGGATGTATCCATCCTTTCTGCAATAGGTCGTCCAATTGAGTACGAAGTTCCTCTAATTCCGCTGGTGCCATACGATATGGAGTTTTGGAGATAGGTTTAGTGTTTGGCATTAGATCAATGGTGATTTCAAGAGCACGATCGGGTGGTAATCCTGAATTTTTTTCAGGGAATACGTCGTCGAATTCTCGAACTACTCTGGGCTTCTCAGGTTCAGCTAGCATAGATGCCATCATCATCTCCATAGGCTTGGCCCGAAATTGAATAGGTCCAAGCGAACGGCTTCCACTTGTAAATTCGAACACTGGATGGTCGGAAATTTCGAACATTACCTTCTTTTTGCGACAATCGATGGTAGCGTAAAAAGTTCCTAACCGATCCATTCCGAACACAACATCAAAGTTTGGCATATTGATTATCATGGAGTCAGCGAAGAGTTCGCAACCACATATCACCAGAGGGCATGATCGACAGCCACTGAAAGTCTTCACTACACCATTCCCGGTGTTGATGTTCCATCAATTAGAAAGGGGGTCAACAGGAATGGAATGTGTTGTAGCAAATTTAAGTGATAAGAAGCAATGAGATGATCCAGAATCAAAGAGGGATAAGGCTGGTGTAGATGCTACTAAGATGATACCTAGAGTATGACAAGGTATGCTTAGCAGTCTTTAGCAAAGCGATAAGCATCTAGTTAAAGTAAGGGAGAAATAACTTAGATGTTACCTATGATTATTAGTTCAGTCGCCTCAACTTCTTCAGCAGTCATGGTAAAAGCTTGGCGCTTTGGCTGGGCCTGTTGGAATGCCCTCTGCTATGGAGGTAAGGGTGGTCCACGAGATGTCGATACAGGAGCTCCCATAGTCGGAGTCACTGGTTTGTTATTACGCTGAGGGCAGTCTTTAACAGAGTGTTCCGATGATCCACAAGCCAAGCATTGGTTCAACAGTAGGCGATAATCTTTCTCGACATGCCCCGGTCGGTTGCAATCGAAGCACGTCGTTGAAGCTCGATTGCTGTTTGGAGGAGCAGCAATCCAGTTGTTGGCTAGAGCAGCAGGCCTGTAGTTGTTGGGAGCAATATGCCTCTTGAAAGTAGTAGTCTGCATCGGTCGGAGGTTGTTCCTCGGTGGTTCCATCGGATGCTTTCCTTGAGCTGCCTTACGCTGTTTGTCAATAGCCTCATGGTTACGGGCAGCCTCCAGTATCTTCTTATAACTGGTCAAATCGGCAAAGGTCATTGAAGCTTGAATATTGAAATTCAGACCTTAGCGAAACTGGACGGCATGATCTTTTGGATTCTCGACCATGTGAGGGGTGAATCGACTTAGCATGGAGAACTCAACATCATATTCGTCAACAGTCATTGATTCCTGTTTTAAGTTGACGAAACGTTGTTGAAGTTCCCTTTTTGCTGTCTTAGGAAAATACTTCGTGTCGAACCGTTCGCGGAATGTGGCCCAGGCAATATGCCACATTATACACTTTTCCTCAATGTCCCACCAGTTTCGACCATTGTCAGTTAATTAGAGCCTAGCTACCTCTACCCATCCTGCCTCGGAGATGCGGGCAGTGCTCAAATTATCTTCAGTGCTTCGCGCCCATTCTTCAGCTTCCAATGGACCTTCCTTTCCAGAGAACGTCTTAGGACGCATCTCACGGAATTGTTTAACTCCGGCATCTCCTCGAAGAGCAGGTTGAGGTTCACGCTCAAGGATGTGATGTTGGATTTCTAACATCTCTCTGATGATTCCCATAATGTCATTTTCGGTGATGTCATTGGCGTTTCTGGTGTTGGGTCGACCTGCCACACTGCAAAACAAACCATAAGTTAAGTTCGGTAAGATATTTATTCTAGTTAGATACTTTGATATTAATGTCGTCTAAACTATTTCTTAAAGTATTCACATAAGCAAGACCTGCATGGGCCATCATTAAAACCTGTCACGCCCCGCTTTTCATTCTACCAGGAGCGAGGATGCGAACGGACCCGCAATGTGCTTAAAACAAGGAGGAGTACTTTTTTCTTTTCTTTTATTTTCTTCCTCCTTGACTTAAACACAATAACGCGTCTGTGAAATAAAATGGCAGGATCTTGCATGCTTATAAGAAATAGTACATATGACATTATTACAATACCAAGCGTCTGAAAATAAAGTACAACATAGGCCTAGTATGGCCGAATCAACAAGTACACAAATTACATTTCAAATATTTAAAAGTTCAGTCGCGAAGGTAAACGTATAGTCTTTCGTGGGTAGATACTCCACGTAGTCTTCGAGCACTGGCTCGACTTCTGCAGCAATGTCTTTAGCGAACTCACTATCGATACCTGACGGATATTTCGTAAAACAACAAAGAGAAATGTCCGTCAGCGAGGATTACTCGGCAAGATAATATCCAAAAACCAAAACGTTAGGCATTTTAATTAAACAAAGCTGAAAATACAAGCAATAAGTTTAATAGAGAAGATTTATGGCAGTTAAGCATTCATAGAAATTTACAACTTGCAACAATTTAATCATTTAATAACCATTTGCAATGCTATTAGCAACCTATGACAATTTAGCATTTGATAACAAAACTATGACGTTGTAACAACCTGTAGAAGAAGAGATTAGAGCAATATTTAATAACCAATCTATTCTAGTGATAAGTCCATGTCCAAGAGTACAAAAGATGACTAACATGTGTCCTGTGACGGGAGCCAATCCGCTACACTGCTCACCATCCCCATAAGGCGACGGTCAAGCTCTAACCTCCATAATATGTTGAAGGTATCCGGTTGGGTGCATCCAGTTACTCCGTAACACTTGTGATCATAGGCTACCCCAATCCCACGGTCAAGTCAAGTGCCGGATCAAAAAGACGTGCACTATCTATTTATATTGAAGTTCCATCTTCCATTCATCTATATTGAAGTTCCATCTTCCATTCATTTATATTCAGTTCATTTGCATCATCAGATGCATACAATGGTTCTATGGTGTCTCAATAGTCCGTATAATAGCCTCACAAAAGTTCACGACCTCACGACTCAATTAACAATTAAATGTGTTACGACCTAAAGATCGTAGCTGCCCGATTCCCGTCCAGACCCGCTAACATACCCCATTGACTCACCTTTTCACAAAAGGTCCGCCGCCCCGAAAATGCCGGGCGACCAGCCAAGCGGGCGCACCTTGCAGCGCTCCATGAACCAGCCGAGGTGAACCACCGCAGCCGCCCAACTCTTAGTCCGCCGCTAACGACAAAACAGCTTAGGATAAGGACATGACTGACACGTACGTCACCTGACATCCCGACAAAAGCACCCCCAGGCGGCTAGCCTATCGGACGGTTAGTGCTTTCGGCCCTGACATCCCGACAAAAGCACCCCCAGGCGGCTAGCCTATCGGACGGTTAGTGCTTTCGGCCCTGACATCCCGACAAAAGCACCCCTGGGCCGTTGCGCCGCCTGACAGAGGCAGGCCGAGAACTCCTGTTCCCGGCGTCCTTGTCCGAAACCTCCGCTGACACCCGGGCCAGCTCAGCACGCCTAGTCATCACCCGTCAGGTATAAATACCCCCCCTCCTCTTACGGAAAAAAGGTTGGCTGCTGAATTCTTCCTCATTCTATTATTCACACACGAGTGCAAAGGTCTTCCATATCTTTGCTCTCCCACCTATAGCTCGCCACGCTCGGTCGACACACCGTTGGTCCGACCGGCGTGACCAGCCCCCCATTTTAAGCGCCATCACTGACTTAGGCATCGGAGGGGCTAAGGGTTGAACCCCAACCCAGCCCTTCTGACGAGTTGTTCGTGTTGCAGGAGAGCTCGCCCATCAACGCAGGTCGGTGTCACTCCCCTGCCCTTCAACCTGATTCAGCGGCATCCGGCGAGATTCACCCCGTGACCATCACAGGCGTCGGGATCGACTTCTTCGCCCCACTAATCGCTTGTTAAATAGCCTATCTAAACCCCCTTCTCCATATAACCACCGTGCCCTTGGTTCCCATTAATACAAATTCATTGTACGCGAGTTCCACCTCGTAACAATTGGCACCGTCTGTGGGAACGAAGGGTCACACCCATGTTAGATTCCATACCGATCTCGCGGAACCCAGACCACGACAAAGATCCCGTGGGACAGGAACCGCTCTCCCTACAAATCACCCCGGCGTCCGACCCCCTTCTGGGGATGGGCTCCGAGATCGAACACACTTCAGTCCCCGCCGTCCTGAAGAGCTTCGAGGCCGTTGCTCAGGCCAGGGGAGGCTGTCAGACGGCTGGAGCGGGACCTCCGCCCGGCCCCTCAGAGCCCCTGAACGTGAGGCGAAACCTCCACCCTCAGTTCGAGGAGGAGGGGGAGCATAGGGGGCTCGCTGAGGAGATCGCGGCCCAGCAAAGGCTCCTGGAAGAGGAGGAAGAAGTCGCGCAGCGGTGGAGGCGCCTGGGGGAGGCGGCCGCCGCGCAGAGGCATCTGGACGAGGCGGCCGAGACCACCCGGAAGGCTTACCAGGAAGAGGAGGCCGCCCGCCGCCAGCTTCGCTTCATCATCGCGGAGCGCGAGAGGCTGAGGATGGGGAACAGGAGCAACCGAGAACTCCTGGACGAGGCGACGACGGCCCGGCGGCCTGGGAACGGGCGGGACCCGATGCTGAACAGGTCCCCGCCTGGAGGGGGCGGCCCCCATCACCAACACCACCCCTTCGATACCCAGCGCGAGGAAGCCGTTTGTCGGCAACTACGCTTCCTCACCACCGAGCGTGAAAGACTCCTTCGGGAGAATCAAGAACGGATGGAGGCCCGAGGAGAGCTGGCCAGGAGGCGTGGGCGCTGGGAGGACCGTAGCCCACAACCCGTCGAATCCTCGGCCCAAGGAAGGAGCCCCGCCTGGAGACCGTCGGGCTACTCGTCGGGGACGGAGGACCGTCGGCGGCCGAGGCGCGACCGAAGCCCGACCCCCGAGTGGCGGAGGGGGATGCGCCGGATCGCCCAACCTACCCGGAGGAGGCCACGCCACTCGCCCGGTGGATCACTTCCGCCCCCAGGCCCGTAAGGTTCAAACCCCCTCACTTGGCCACGTACAATGGGAGGGGCGACCCCCTCATGCATGTGCAACAATACCGGAGGGCGATGGAAGCCCAGGACGTGGACGAGGCGTTCCTTTGCCGACATTTCTCCCAAAGCCTGAGGGACACCGCGCTGGACTGGTACTTTGGCTTGCCCGCGAGGTCCGTAGGGAGCTTCGGCGAACTATCCCATAAGTTCTGCCAAGAGTTCCGGGCCGGGCGAACAAAAAAGAAGCCCTTAGACTATCTCAGCACGATAGTCCAAAGGGAGGGGGAAGGAACGGGAAGATACCTCCGCCGCTTTCAGGAGTAGAGACGGGCGGTGGTGACATGCGGCGACGAGGTGCTTATGCTGGCCTTCAAGACGGGGCTGCGGACGCGGAGCCTCCACAAATCCCTGCTCCGAGATCCGCCTACCAACTATGAAGAGTTGGTAGCAATGGCGGAGAGGCACGCGTTGGCGGAGGAGACTTTGGGTGCAAAGGTTGTGTTCCCCCAGGCGAAACCACCCGCAGATGGGTCCCGGCCGCACCCTCGGCCGAGGCAGGAGGAGAGGGGGCGAGGCCGCGATCGGATGGCCCTACCGCGGCGGGAGCCACCCGAGCCCCGCCCGCTAGATCGCCTTGGCCCGGCTCGCGAGTTCGCTCCGGCACGGAGGCCCCCCGGAGTCATCCCAAGACCAGAAGACCTCCCACCGGTGCATTACACGCGACTCAATGCCCCCATGATGGAGGTGCTGGCCGCGGCGACGAGGGCCGGGTTATTGCCGGAGCCTCCCAGGGAGATGAGGACGGACCCGGCGAGGCGGGACCCCCGGAGATACTGCCGATATCACCGGGACCACGGCCACGACACCGACCATTGTTACTCCCTTAAGAGAGAGATCGAACGACTGATCCAAGCGGGTCACCTGGGAAACTTTGTCGCGGGAAGGCGGGAGATGGCGGAAGAGAGAGCCCCCCCCGGAGGGAGGGGGACGGGAACCACTGGCGGACCGCGATAAGGAGGAGCCACGCCCCCCAAGGGCGGTCATGCGAATTGAGATGATAACTGGAGGGCCCTCCTCGGCGGGGGCGGGCGCCCGCCATCCCGAAGGCCGGGGCCCGACGGGCGATGACGGCGGCCGCCGACCACCGGCCGAAGCGAAGAAGGACACACCGACCCCCGATCACCTTTACCGAGGAAGACTGGCGAGAAGCGCGGAGCCAGAACAACGACGCCCTCGTCGTCGAGGCTCGGATCGGGGCGGTGGACGTCGGCCGGATCCTGATTGACACCGGAAGCTCCTGCGACATCCTTTTCTTGTCAACAGTCGAGAGGATGGGATGGGGGCGCGCAGACCTAGAGCCCTGCGGGGGCCCTGTGGCCAGCTTCACCGGCCATGAGATCCCTACCGAAGGAACGATCACCTTGCCCATGACTCTGGGGGAGGAGCCGAGGATCGTCACCAAGGAAACGCTTTTCGTCATCGTCGACATCGCATCGGTGTATAACGGAATCATAGGGCACCCATATATGACGGCCATCGAGGCGCTCCCCAGCCTGCAACATCAGACGATGAAGTTCCGGACCCCGCGGGGGGTGGGACAGGTGCAGGGAGGTCGAGGGGGGCCCAGAAACCACAACCGTGTGCCGTCCCCGCCTGGGGGCCCCGGGCGGACCCCGACGCCCCTCGTCCCCGACGAAAGGGAGGACTTCTGCGACCAGCGGCCGACCCCGGCCGAGGAAGTAGAGGAGGTCCCGATAGCCTCGGACGAGGGAAGAGCCGTCTCCATCGGGACGAAACTCCCCTCCGCCTTGAGGACGGCCCTCGTCGCCTTGCTCCGGGAGAACGCAGACATATTCGCATGGTCACCGGCCGACATGCCCGGGGTGGACCCGGCGGTAATCTCCCACAGGTTGAATGCGGACCCAGAGGCCCGGCCTGTTCGACAGAAGAAGAGGAGTGCGGGGGGCGAAAAGAAGAGGGCGGCCGAGGAAGAAGTAGAGCGGCTCCTCGAAGCCAAGTTTGTTCGGCCGGTGGACTACCCCGACTGGCTTGCCAACGTCGTTCTAGTGAAGAAGCCCAGCGGGAAGTGGCGCATGTGCGTTGACTTCACCGACCTCAACAAGGCTTGCCCGAAGGACAGCTTCTCTCTGCCCAGGATCGACCACTTGGTGGACCACGCGTCCGGTTATGAATTGTTGAGCTTTATGGACGCCTTTTCGGGATACAACCAAATACAGATGGCGGAGGAGGATGAGGAGAAGACGTCCTTCGTCACCGATAAAGGCACCTTCTGCTACACCAAGATGCCCTTTGGGCTGAAGAACGCCGGGGCGACTTATCAACGGATGGTTGACCGAATTTTCGGCCCTCAGGTGGGGTGAAATTTGGAGGTCTACATCGACGACATGCTGGTGAAGAGTGGAAGGGCCCTCGACCACCTCGCCGACTTGCAGGAGACCTTCCAGAGGGTCCGCCGATACAACCTGAGACTAAACCCCGCAAAATGCATCTTTGGCGTGCAGTCGGGAAAGTTCCTGGGCTTCATGATAACGAGGCGGGGGATCGAGGCGAACCCCAACAAGGTGGCGGCCCTCACCGATATGACGGAGCCCCGGACAATCCGGGACTTGCAGCGACTGAACGGCCGGATTGCTGCTCTAGGACGATTCCTGTCGAAATCGGCGGAGAAGTCGCTCCCCTTCTTCAGGGTCTTACGCACGGCCTTTGGCGAGGCTAAAGACAAGAGGAAGGTGATCCAGTGGGACAACGACTGCACGCGGGCGTTCGCGGAGCTGAAAGCCTACCTACAAGGCCCACCGCTCCTCGCACGACCGGAGGAAGGTGAACCCCTGGGGTTGTACCTGGCGACCACCGAGGAGGCTGTTAGCTCCGTCCTGATCAAGGAGGAAGGAGGGGTGCAACGCCCTGTTTACTATGCCAGTCGGATCCTCCGGGATGCGGAGACTCGTTACAGCCCCATCGAAAAAGCCGCCTACTGCCTAATCACCACCGCTCGGAAGCTCCGACCCTATTTCCAGGCCCACCCCATAACCGTCCACACCAACATGCCCCTCGAAAAGAACCTGAAAAGACTGGAGCGGTCAGGGAGGATGCTCAACTGGAGCGTCGAGCTCAGCGAGTTAGACATAACGTACAAAGCCCGGACGGCGATCAAGGGTCAGGCGCTGGCCGACTTCGTGGTGGAATGCACCACAGAAACCCCGCCGGGGAACCGGATAGAGCAACCGTCGGCGCCCACGTCCCCCCGGAGGATCGAGGCGGGCGAACCCTCAACGCCCTCCCCGACAACAGCGGGCGGATTATGGACCATCCACGTCGACGGCTCCGCGACGGGCTCCGGAACAGGAGCGGGAATCGTCATTCAGACTCCAGACGGATGCACGTTGGAGTACGCCCTACGCTTCGACTTCCCGGCCACCAACAACGTCGCGGAGTACGAAGCCGCGGTTAACGGGTTAAAACTCGCTAGGGCAGTCGGTGCGACGAACGTGTTGCTCCTAAGTGACTCCCGTCTCGTCGTCCAACAGATCCTAGGGGGCTTTGAGGCCCGAGAAGAAACCATGAAGCAGTACCTGAATCGCATCCAGATCGAACTCCGCAAGTTTAAGAAAGCGGACGTGCAACACCTGCCTCGCTCCAACAACCTCCGGGCAGACGCCTTGTCTAAGCTGGCTTCCTCCTCAGCGGCCGAGATCGGGAAGGCAATCTACGTCAAAAGCCTGTCGACACCCTCCATCAACGAAGGGGAACTGATGTGCACGGGCACGATGACGTCCTGGATGACCCCCATTATGAAGTATTTAGAGACGGGTGAACTACCCGAGGAGCGGTTGCTGGCTAAACAGGTGGAGAGACGGGCCCTGACATTCGTGCTCCTTGACGGAGTGCTGTACCGCCGCCGCCGCGCCAATTTCGACGTCCTGCCCTACCTAAAGTGCTTGGGACCGGAGCAGGCTAAGCAAGTCATCCGTGAGGTACACGAAGGCTTCTGCGGAAACCACCATGGCGGACGCACCATCGCCCACAAGGTAATGCGCCAAGGATACTACTGGCCGACGATGATCCGAGACGCGGTACAATACGTCAAGAAGTGCGAAGCGTGCCAGAAGTTCTGCCGACGGACGACTGCGCCACCGGCCAACCTGATGCCCATCTTGAGCCCGGTCCCCTTCGCCAAGTGGGGACTCGACATCCTGGGGCCCTTCCCAAAGACCTTCGGGGGAAGGAAGTATCTAGTCGTCGCCGTGGACTATTTCACAAAATGGGTCGAAGCGGAGCCGCTGGCGCGAATCACGTGGACGGACATGAAGGGCTTCATCTGGCAATCTGTCATATGCCGCTTCGGGATCCCCCGTTCCATAGTCACGTATAACGGAAAGCAGTTCGATTGCGAGGGCTTCCGCGACTTCTGCTCGGGCTGGGGGATCAAACTCCAGTTCGCGTCGGTCGCCCACCCACAGTGCAACGGAACGGCAGAGGCCGCGAATAAGTGTATCCTGAACCCGATGAAGAAGAAGGTAGACGCCGCCCTGGGGGCATGGGTCGATGAGCTGCCAGGGATCCTATGGTCCTATCGCACCACCCATAAGGCCTCGACCGGAGAAAGTCCCTTCATGCTAGCATACGGATCGGAGGCGGTTGTACCTGTGGAAATCGGCGAAGAGACGCTCCGGTTAAAACTCTTCGATGAAGAAATCAACGGAGAAGGGCTCGGCCTCAGTCTTGAGTTGATAGACGAGGTCCGGGACAGGGCCCTAACCAGCCTCGTCAAACATAGCCAGAGGATGGCCCGATACTACGACTCCCGGGTGAAACCGCGGACTTTCAGGATCGGCGATTTGGTCCTTCGGGACGCCACCTTCCGCCCCGAGACTGCGCAGCGGGGAAAGCTGGCCGCCAAATGGGAAGGGCCCTACACGGTCGTTGACATTGTCGGACCGGCCACCTACATCCTTGCTACCCCCGAAGGGAGCGAGCTGGCCCACCCTTGGAACGTGAAACATCTGCTGAAATTCTACCAATAGTTGTGAGTTTCTCTTTTTCGCGCAATATACACATCTACACGTTTTTCCCAACCTTGTTGTTCCTACACAAGCTTTGCAGCTTGCTAAAACTCCGAACCTCTGGGGCAGGGCCAACCCTAGCCACCCAAACCAGAGCAGGGCACGGGCCGGGCCACGCGCCCGCTCCCCCCCTCAAGACCTCTGGGGCAGGGCCGACCCTAGCCACCCAAACCAGAGCTGGGCACGGGCCGGGCCACGCGCCCGCTCCCCCCCTCAAGACCTCTGGGGCAGGGCCAACCCTAGCCACCCAAACCAGAGGTGGGCACGGGCCGGGCCACGCGCCCGCTCCCCCCCTCCAGACCTCTGGGGCAGGGCCAACCCTAGCCACCCAAACCAGAGAAGGGCACGGGCCGGGCTACGCGCCGGCTCCCCCCCTCCAGACCTCTGGGGCAGGGCCAACCCTAGCCACCCAAACCAGAGAAGGGCACGGGCCGGGCTACGCGCCCGCTCCCCCCCTCCAGACCTCTGGGGCAGGGCCAACCCTAGCCACCCAAACCAGAGAAGGGCACGGGCCGGGCCATGCGCCCGCTCCCCCCCTCAAGACCTCTGGGGCAGGGCCAACCCTAGCCACCCAAACCAGAGCTGGGCACGGGCCGGGCCACGCGCCCGCTCCCCCCCTCAAGACCTCTGGGGCAGGGCCAACCCTAGCCACCCAAACCAGAGGTGGGCACGGGCCGGGCCACGCGCCCGCTCCCCCCCTCCAGACCTCTGGGGCAGGGCCAACCCTAGCCACCCAAACTAGAGAAGGGCACGGGCCGGGCCACGCGCCCGCTCCCCCCCTCCAGACCTCTGGGGCAGGGCCAACCCTAGCCACCCAAACCAGAGGTGGGCACGGGCCGGGCCACGCGCCCGCTCCCCCCCTCCAGACCTCTGGGGCAGGGCCAACCCTAGCCACCCAAACCAGAGAAGGGCACGGGCCGGGCCACGCGCCCGCTCCCCCCCTCCAGACCTCTGGGGCAGGGCCAACCCTAGCCACCCAAACCAGAGAAGGGCACGGACCGGGCTACGCGCCCGCTCCCCCCCTCCAGACCTCTGGGGCAGGGCCAACCCTAGCCACCCAAACCAGAGAAGGGCACGGGCCGGGCTACGCGCCCGCTCCCCCCCTCCAGACCTCTGGGGCAGGGCCAACCCTAGCCACCCAAACCAGAGCTGGGCACGGGCCGGGCCACGCGCCCGCTCCCCCCTCAAGACCTCTGGGGCAGGGCCAACCCTAGCCACCCAAACCAGAGGTGGGCACAGGCCGGGCCACGTGCCCGCTCCCCCCTCCAGACCTCTGGGGCAGGGCCAACCCTAGCCACCCAAACCAGAGAAGGGCACGGGCCGGGCCACGCGCCCGCTCCCCCCCTCAAGACCTCTGGGGCAGGGCCAACCCTAGCCACCCAAACCAGAGCTGGGCACGGGCCGGGCCACGCGCCCGCTCCCCCCCTCAAGACCTCTGGGGCAGGGCCAACCCTAGCCACTCAAACCAGAGGTGGGCACGGGCCGGGCCACGCACCCACTCCCCCCCTCTAGACCTCTGGGGCAGGGCCAACCCTAGCCACCCAAACCAGAGAAGGGCACGGGCCGGGCCACGCGCCCGCTCCCCCCCTCCAGACCTCTGGGGCAGGGCCAACCCTAGCCACCCAAACCAGAGAAGGGCACGGGCCGGGCTACGCGCCCGCTCCCCCCCTCCAGACCTCAGGGGCAGGGCCAACCCTAGCCACCCAAACCAGAGAAGGGCACGGGCCGGGCCACGCGCCCGCTCCCCCCTCCAGACCTCTGGGGCAGGGCCAACCCTAGCCACCCAAACCAGAGAAGGGCACGGGCCGGGCTACGCGCCCGCTCCCCCCCTCCAGACCTCTGGGGCAGGGCCAACCCTAGCCACCCAAACCAGAGAAGGGCACGGGCCGGGCTACGCGCCCGCTCCCCCCCTCCAGACCTCTGGGGCAGGGCCAACCCTAGCCACCCAAACCAGAGCTGGGCACGGGCCGGGCCACGCGCCCGCTCCCCCCCTCAAGACCTCTGGGGCAGGGCCAACCCTAGCCACCCAAACCAGAGGTGGGCACGGGCCGGGCCACGCGCCCGCTCCCCCCCTCAAGACCTCTGGGGCAGGGCAACCCTAGCCACCCAAACCAGAGAAGGGCACGGGCCGGGCTACGCGCCCGCTCCCCCCCTCCAGACCTCTGGGGCAGGGCAAACCCTAGCCACCCAAACCAGGGAAGGGCACGGGCCGGGCTACGCACCCGCTCCCCCCCTCCAGACCTCTGGGGCAGGGCCAACCCTAGCCACCCAAACCAGAGAAGGGCACGGGCCGGGCTACGCGCCCGCTCCCCCCCTCCAGACCTCTGGGGCAGGGCCAACCCTAGCCACCCAAACCAGAGAAGGGCACGGGCCGGGCTACGTGCCCGCTCCCCCCCTCCAGACCTCTGGGGCAGGGCCAACCCTAGCCACCCAAACCAGAGAAGGGCACGGGCCGGGCCACGCGCCCGCTCCCCCCCTCAAGACCTCTGGGGCAGGGCCAACCCTAGCCACCCAAACCAGAGCTGGGCACGGGCCGGGCCACGCGCCCGCTCCCCCCCTCAAGACCTCTGGGGCAGGGCCAACCCTAGCCACCCAAACCAGAGGTGGGCACGGGCCGGGCCACGCGCCCGGTCCCCCCTCCAGACCTTTGGGGCAGGGCCAACCCTAGCCACCCAAACCAGAGAAGGGCACGGGCCGGGCCACGCGCTCGCTCCCCCCCTCTAGACCTCTGGGGCAGGGCCAACCCTAGCCACCCAAACCAGAGAAGGGCACGGGCCGGGCTACGCGCCCGCTCCCCCCTCCAGACCTCTGGGGCAGGGCCAACCCTAGCCACCCAAACCAGAGAAGGGCACGGGCCGGGCTACGCGCCCGCTCCCCCCCTCCAGACCTCTGGGGCAGGGCCAACCCTAGCCACCCAAACCAGAGAAGGGCACGGGCCGGGCCACGCGCCCGCTCCCCCCCTCCAGACCTCTGGGGCAGGACCAACCCTAGCCACCCAAACCAGGGGTGGGCACGGGCCGGGCTACGAACCCGCTCCCCCCTCCAGACCTCTGGGGCAGGGCCAATCCAATGGGGGCCACGTACCCTTGACAAAAAATAATATATGATAAAAATGATTTATATATAAAAAGGGGGGGGGGGCACACGGACCGGGACAAAATGACATCAATTCCCAAGTCGACGGCCCCGATGTGACTCGACGAAACGAAATGACGCTCGAGAAACACGCCACCATTAATAATGCACACCAACAGAGGACACGCAAGAGCCACCTGACATAGGCGGTTTCCCACAGGCGCGAATTCGAGGAGCCCATTAATAATGCCAGCTCGGCGCAATAAATAAGGGAGAAACGGTCAACAAGATCTGCCTATAAAGAGGCCATCTCCACCGCGGAGAGAAGCAATCGACAGACATGAAAAACCACCCCATGATCCCCCCACCCTCCGGGAAAAGGGCCGAGATACACCGCCCTAACAAAAGAGAGGTCACCGGCCATCAATGGTTCCCGCCGCCCGGAACGGCGGTGCCTAGACCCCCAGCACCACTACCTGGATATTCCGCTTACAAACGGATCGCTATCCGGATATTCCGCTTACACACGGGAAATCCACCTTTCTTACCTCCGTCCCATAAACGGGGACGAGGCGGAGAAAGAATGGCATCCGTTCAAAGTAATCTGGGCAGGCGAGAGCCCCCAGCGCTGGCCGGCCAGTACCTCCTCGCCCTCGACCTCCATCCGAGGACCTCGGCAGGGCTGCATCCCCGACAAGCCCAAACGGCGAGTCCTAGCATGTCAGCTCGCCGATGCACCATCGGGCTCAGAACCCCACCCTCAAACCGAAGCAGCGAGACGTGGGGCAACGGGGGGCGGCCCTATGCTCAAGAACCTCCCCAGGGGGCAAGACGGGGCACGCCAGCTTTCCTTCTCAAAGCCTATACCGGACCGAGGAAAACCCTGTCCGCAGAAAGAGACAAGACAGCGGAGGGAAGGCGGCCTAGTCGGCAAAGTACCCCCCAAAGAGACCTTGCAACACTTCAGCCCAGATGGCGGCCACTCTCCTCCGCGCCAAGATCGGCTCAAGACATAACCGGCCCACACGGCCCGCGGAAGCCCCAAGACCCGGCGGTCATTAGGCCCGTGCGACCGGGCAAGGACAGCTCTAAAGCCCCTCCCCGAATAGGCTCTGACCCGACAACGGGCGATGAGCTAAAACCTGATGTACAAGCTGTGGCCCAGCGCTCATAAATTTAAACGAAAACATTGTTCTTTAAATATCATAGCATGTGTCTATCCCCCTCCGCCAGGCACCGGGCGAGCAACGCGCCGTCCCGCTTAGCTGACCTAGGACGCCCACGAAACCTAGAACGCACGGCCCCGCTCCCCCTGCTCCCTGAAACCCGCCAACAACTCTCCCCATAGCGAGAGGGGGTGCACGGGGGCTCGCCCCGCGTAACCGGTTTGGCCAGACACCAAATCGGGAGACCAATGCGTCCCATCCCGAACCCGTTTGAGGCCGCCCCAAACGCAACACGGGAAGACAACATCCCCCTCCCCAGACGGGGCATGGGAATGTTGGGGGCATAATGGGTAATTGCGTAGCTCCCGCAAGAAGCCAATACACGTGACCCGGATCGGACCGGTCGCAAGACAGAAACCCCGAAATATACGCCCCGTCCTGAAAGGACAGCAGCTTTGTCCCGTCAGAACAGCGCCACGATGCGACTCAACGTAACGAAAGGACGCTTGTTCAACACGCCATCAGCAACAACACGCCCCCCAAGAGGCCAGAGGGCCGGATACCGTCAGGAAAAAGTGATTCCCGAAGCGCGTGATTCCGCAGAGCCCATTAGCGACGTTAATCCACGGCGTTACCCAAGAGAAACCCGTCCGCAACACCTCGCTACAAATACCCCCCTCCAGAGGTCAGGGTAAAGAAGGAAGAGAGACGGGGATTCCCCCCTCACTCCGGGCATAAAGCGGCCCTAAACGCCCCAACGAGCTACGAAAAAAGCCGATAGTCACCGACGGACCTCACTTCCCCCGACGATGGGCGCCACAGCCCCGTCACCCCCAACCGGATATTCCCCTTACACGCGGAAGGCCCCGCCCGCCAGCTTGCCTCCTGCTTGTTACTGTGTCAAAAGGCGGGTTCCGAAGGCCGTCCGCGTGCCGCAACGCCCCAATTAACGCCGTCCCCCTCGGCACCGCCACCGCCACCTCGCCCTCAGCCTCCCTGGGGTTCCCCCTCGGTGCGCGGGATTCCCCCTCGGTGCGCGGGATTCCTAGCGAGGAACTCTCCAGCGCGGCGGAGGCAAGGCAGATCGCGAGGAAGCAAGGAAAGGGAAAGGAAGAAGCTCCACCCGACAAACGAGGGTCAGCCCCTCGGAAGGGGGAACCACCCCGGGACTTCGTCCCCGATCAAACCAAATGGTGGTTCGCGGCGCGTTGGCTCCCCCCGGACAACGAAGCAGAAGGAATTAAGCGGTCAGTAAAAGGGAAAACCGCCCGGCAACGAGGATCTACCCACCTCGATATAGCGGGCGACGAGTATAAACCACCGCCCGTCCCAACCATAGGTTGGGTCACACCTGATCTCTCACTGTAAATATCATCTAAATCTCCGATAAAGGTTGGTGAATAATATTCCTCCCTATGAACTCCTTCCCTGAGCCCAAGAGCACAACAGCTGGGAGGTCCACCGGGCACAGTGCGGCGGAAGTCCCGCGAAAATCACAAACATGTCCGATAAACACATCTCGGCAAAAACCACAACCTTCTCAAAAAGTCGGGCTCCCCCAAAATCCGACCCAGCCACCACATAAAGCGGCGCGCCGTTACGAGGCAACGCCCCACTTGGTTCCCACTCGGGATGAGACCTCGCGACCCCGCAACAGCGGGCAATACCCCGCGGGAGCAGCGTCGCCAACCCTGAGCGTGGACCCAAGCCTGAGTCAGGTTAAAGGGTAATGTCACGCCATCCGAGCCGAGTCGGGCTACCGCCTCAGACTCGAATGCCGGGGGCAATTGTTACGACCTAAAGATCGTAGCTGCCCGATTCCCGTCCAGACCCGCTAACATACCCCATTGACTCACCTTTTCACAAAAGGTCCGCCGCCCCGAAAATGCCGGGCGACCAGCCAAGCGGGCGCACCTTGCAGCACTCCATGAACCGGCCGAGGTGAACCACCGCAGCCGCCCAACTCTTAGTCCGCCGCTAACAACAAAACAGCTTAGGATAAGGACATGACTGACACGTACGTCACCTGACATCCCGACAAAAGCACCCCCAGGCGGCTAGCCTATCCCGACAAAAGCACCCCCAGGCGGCGGACGGTTAGTGCTTTCGGCCCTGACATCCCGACAAAAGCACCCCCAGGCGGCTAGCCTATCAGACGGTTAGTGCTTTCGGCCCTGACATCCCGACAAAAGCACCCCTGGGCCGTTGCGCCGCCTGACAGAGGCAGGCCGAGAACTCCTGTTCCCGGCGTCCTTGTCCGAAACCTCCGCTGACACCTGGGCCAGCTCAGCACGCCTAGTCATCACCCGTCAGGTATAAATACCCCCCCTCCTCTTACGGAAAAAAGGTTGGCTGCTGAATTCTTCCTCATTCTATTATTCACACACGAGTGCAAAGGTCTTCCATATCTTTGCTCTCCCACCTATAGCTCGCCACGCTCGGTCGACACACCGTTGGTCCGACCGGCGTGACCAGCCCCCCATTTTAAGCGCCATCACTGACTTAGGCATCGGAGGGGCTAAGGGTTGAACCCCAACCCAGCCCTTCTGACGAGTTGTTCGTGTTGCAGGAGAGCTCGCCCATCAACGCAGGTCGGTGTCACTCCCCTGCCCTTCAACCTGATTCAGCGGCATCCGGCGAGATTCACCCCGTGACCATCACAGGCGTCGGGATCGACTTCTTCGCCCCACTAATCGCTTGTTAAATAGCCTATCTAAACCCCCTTCTCCATATAACCACCGTGCCCTTGGTTCCCATTAATACAAATTCATTGTACGCGAGTTCCACCTCGTAACAAAATGAAAACGTGGAAATATGTAATAGTATAAGAAAATGAGCACAGAAATGAATTTAACTAAGCAAATGGTTTAATTAAGCTTAAAATATTTTTCTAAGGTTAGTAGGTAGTTTTCAAGATTGTTAAATAATTATTAAGCATTTTTAAACAATTTAAACGGGACAAAAGCTAATTTTAAATCAAGAAATCATTTTTACGACATATGTTCAAATATTTATTTAGGACAAATCGTACGTTGGAATTCTTCCAACAAGGGATCAAAACGACCGTATTAACTAGTACTACAACATATATTTTTCTCGTACTTCAGTGTATATGAAAATATCATGATATGAATTTTAAAGCGAATTTATCTTTATTAAGTTTTGCCTTTGAAAAATAATTGTGGGAGATATATTTGCCTTTTGGCGATGAAACCAGTACCAATGGGTCCTGTTGGAGCACGGATACGAACCCAATTTCGGTGTCAGCATACCCGACCCGTTTAGTACCCACGACCTGTTGCCCCCCACCCCCCCCACTCCAAGCGGGCTACGACCAAATCGGGTGAACGGATTATTCGACAGTTGGGCTAGCGCCGACATTCAGGAGAAAGTTAATGTGGCCGAGTAAATGGGCCACCGTTAACTCGAATCCCGGAGGAGATCGTATCCCAATCAATAAGGTACGATTACATATCATCAATATGGAGCTACTTATAAAGGACCAACAGATGAAGGTATGGGGGTTCCATCTTCAAGGTACGGGATCTAATACATAGAACTCTATCTTCTTACTTTTACCATCCATATTAGAGCTTGTGTCGTCAGTTTAGAGATGAGCCCCAATGGGTCGATCTCAGCTACACTAAACTCCCTCTCTTTCTTAAGTTCCATATTAACTTAAGCATCAGAGGGGATTTGGGTCGAAACCCAGATCCGACCCCCTTAACGACTCCTTATGGTACCGATCGGTGATCGACTTCCAACGTCTAAGGTCGATATCGAGCCCGTCAACCTCGAACGACCAATTCGATGGTTGTTCTTCGGTCGTACCATCATCAACTATCTACTACCGATCCCAGTTCTTCCAACCAAGGGTCCCACTCCAAAGGCTGACAAGGCTCCAACTCAGCGCTCCGAGTCTCCGTCAGCTTGACAACTGTCCTGGTTATTTTTGGCCTTAACAAGTCCGTTTCATCGTTTCTGAATTTTTAGGCCTTGTCTCGTATTTTTTTGAGGCCTGTACGATTTATAAATAATTTATTATGATTAGTGTATACTAGTACGTATATCTATACTTATTTAAATACGTATTTAAAAAGTATATTCGTATTAAAACCCATATTACGTCGTTCTCACCCTCAAACACGCGCGTGCTTGGCTGACGGCGGCGGCGCTTGGTCGTCGGAGGGCAACGAGGAGCGGTGTCGGTTGTCGGGGGGTCGCGGCGGCAAGCAGTGACCAACGATGAGGCATAAAACGGCGGCGAGCTTTGGTGGAAGTAGGGAGAGCAAAAACAGGGGAGAGGATCTCGGGGGTGAGCAGCTGCGACGTGTGGTGGTTGGAGGTCGAGGCGGCAACGGAGCGGGAGCGTGGTGAGCGGCGATGGCAACTCGCGGGGTTATGGGGCTTGCGACTGCCTTGGGCTTCGCCGGCGGGGTGGGGATGATGGATGAGCATGGGTCAGGGTTCTCGTTGGTGCTCCGGCGGTGGCGGTAGACTGGGGTTGAAGGCGGGGGCAGTCGGAGGAGGAGGCGAGCTCCGGTGAAGCGCAGGAGCGACGGTGGGCGCCTGTGGGCGAGTGATGGAGAGGGGGATGAGTGGAGTCGGATGAGAGGGGGAAGTGCAAGTTCAGGCTGAGCCTGGGTGATTTATTTGAGGGAGATAGAGTTTTTTGGGGGTGTTTTATAGTTAATAAAAATTAGTTTAATATAACTTGTAATTAATATTTAGTCAAGCGATTTATTAGGTTAGGTTAACTTTTGACCACTTTTTAAAAAGTTGTCTGTTAACACATGTGCAGCTATGATAATGGGTTGGTGGTGGTAATTAGGGTTAAAATGGCAATTAGTGATAGTAAAAGTGATTAGTAAGAGTAATTATCAATGTAATGCTAAAATACCCATTAATCACACATGACTCCGAAAAATTACGAAAACATAGCCACGGGTTCGTATCGTCGTGAGGATCATGACTACGAGGTCCATTTGGAAGTTTGAGCTACGGAGATACAATTTTTGGGCCAAAATGTTTAGGTCACAGGTTTGCGTGTTCTATATCGACGACTTCAGAAAATTATGAAAATAAAATCGGAAGCACTAAATGATCATAGAATCTCATGGTAGAAGTTTGAAATCATCTTGATAACGTTTATATAGAAAAATAATTAATACGGCTATATCGGTAATAATTAAGCATAAATTATTATATAAATTATTTAGGGGTTTTGGATGGCACTCGAACTCACTAAAATAGGCTATAACTATATTGATACTACAACATATTTTTTACAAATGATTTTGAAACCATTTTGATATTAAACTCCTGACCAACCATTATAAAATATTTTTAATTTATGAAAATACATAGAATACGAATATACGCGTACTGATGGATACGGGCCGTCACAACATTCGTAGAAACTAAGATCGCGGGTGAGGTCTTCAAAGCTCTTCTTTATACTGGTGCTTCCCACTTCTTGATTTCTGGTAGGGTGGCCGGGGATGTGGGGCTCATAGTGGCTAAGGAGAGAGGGATCATCAAGGCCGTCAACTCGGAACCCATTTATATTGTTGGCATTGCACGACAAATTCCCGTGAAGATGGGAGAATGGTTGGAGCCGGTGGACATGATGGTGATCGGGATGGATGACTTTGATGCAGTCATCAGCTTGGAGTTCCTGGACCGGATGAAGGCGGTGTTGATTCCATACGCCAACACTATGTGCTTCCTTGAAGGCAAGGCTTGTATGATCCCAATACAAAGAGAGAAGACATTGTTGGGCAAGATCATGTAGGTTATAAACTCTCTAAAGGGGTTCGAAGGAATGAACCCACCTTCTTCGTTGCTGTGAAGATGGAGGAAGGCCGAACCAAGGATGAAGAGGTCCATATGGAGATCCAATCGGTCTTGGAGGAGTACCAGGACATTATGCCTGAGAAGCTGCCCAGCAAGCTACCACCTAAGAGGGAGGTAGACCACAAGATCGAGCTGATGCCGGGTGCACAACCACCAGCGATGGGACCCTATCGGATGGCTCCACCGGAGTTGGAGGAACTTAGGAAAAAACTAAAGGACTTGCTGGACGCAAGGTACATTCGGCCATCGAAAGCTCCATATGATGCGCCCATGCTGTTCCAGAATAAGCATGACGGATCCATCCGATTGGGCATCGACTATCGAGCTCTCAATAAAGTCATGGTGAAGAACAATTATCCAATACCTTTAGTGGCGTACTTGTTCGATCGGCTGGGATAAGCGCGGTACTTCACCAAGTTAGACCTCAGATTGGGATACTACTTGTAATGCCCATAGGTATGAAATACTATTTTGCTTGTGTGTGTATAGTAATTTTGTTGTGTGCGCATTAACTTCCTACGTGAATGGCTATATGGTTGAATAAGATATGACTTGGGTGTATAAGTGAGTATATGTGGTCAGTATTATTATTGTGATGTTGGGTTGTTATTATTTTTATTGATTGGCTTATTGGTTGGACTTGTAGTATTATGGTTGTGATTATTGTTGTGGTTGATGTTGTTGCGGTTGATGTTGTTATTATTATTGGTATTTGTTATTTTTATTATTGGTGATGTTGATTAATAACATCATTACTTTTGTTAATCACCGTTAAGATTAATATTGTTATTAAGATTATGATGATGATTATTTGGAATCGCTAATATTATGATGTTGTTGATTACATTATTCTTATTGTTCTTGGGCCCTAAGCTAATTTTTGTAATTGATAGTTGAGTTGGGTAGGCTTGATATTAGACTTGAATAATTAGGAAGAGAGATGAGATTTTATTATTAAGGGATGGCAAACTTGTAAATGGGGGCTCCCAAGTTTTCTTTAATTCTTTTCTCCCATTTCTTTACAACCTTCTACCATCTCCTTCTAATTATTTCCTCTTTTTCTTTTCCCTTTTCTTCTCCCCCAAGCCCCTACCAGCCAAAACTCCCCTTGCTCCCCAAAAAGCCCAGGCCGAATTCCCTAGGCTGCCGAAATGCTCCCAGGCCGAAAGGTTCCCAGGCCAAACAAAAATGGAAAAAAAAAACGAGGAAGAGAAATTGAAAGAAGAATGAAGAATGGAAAGAGGAGGAAGAAAGAAGAGTAAGGGGATTTCCAAGAGGAAGGCTAGGGTTTGATGATTGATGATGGATTCTTGGGGGAAATTCGAAATTAGGTCTTGGTGATGGATTCATGGAGTTTTCATGAGGAGAGTTGGGGTTTCATGTTGAAATAGAAATTGGAAGAGGGCTTTGTTTAGGGTTGAGTTTGGATGAGAAATCAAGAGGAAGATTTGGGATTTTGGAGCTTGGAGCTTGCAACCATGGTGGAGCTCTCTTGATTTTGAGGTAGGAATTTTATCTCCTTATAGTTTATTATTCAATTTCATCCAAGTTCATGTTAATGAGACTATCTTTCATTATGGAGATGCATCTCTTCATGTTATGGAATACATGCCAACTAGGTGTTATAGTAAATATTAGTTCCAACTATGTTTCATGTTAATATTAGTATCTAGATTATTGTTATAGTACATTTTATTATTATGGTTGTTCTTGTTAGCAAAAATGAATGGGGATATGTGTTATTTGGGCTTGAGTTGCTACCTTGCCTAAGCTTTATGTTGCTTTCTATTGCATTCTAGTTCATGCTATACATGCCAACTAGGTGTTTGATAAAATGTCTACATGAAGTCATGAATGAAATTAGAGGGAAATGCTTGCACCAAATTGGCCATGAGACAATGTTATGGTAGTATAATCATATGGGGTGGAGTGGTAGGAGGCGGGAGTGGAAAATGATACAAGCCCAACAACCTAAACATGGTCAAGTTATAGAGGTTAGCTTTATCTATTCCATGCCAAGAAATCATATTTACACATGCTCAAGTGTTATCTTGCTTTTGATTTTGTGCTATGAAATTAATTAAGTTGAATTGTTCTTTAAGTTCAATTTTCACAAATCAAGTCGGATCGATCTCATTTTGGCATTGCTCTCAAATGTTGAAATGCTAGGATGTTGGAAATTTATTAGGGAATGTTGGGATGTTGGAGGTATGATGAAATGTTGGAAGTTTAACATTCAAGTTGTCTTGTATGACATTGCTCTCTTTTATGAAATTGCTCTCTTTTATGAAATGGATCTCATTTTGTTATAATGATTAAATGAAATTGTTCTCCTTTTGTTACATTGTTTAAATGAAATAGCTCTCATGTCGAAAATTGGAGGCTTTATCGTTCCTTTTGCCTTGTTTCATAATTTATATAAATTGCTCCTAGATGGAAAGTTGGAAAATTTATTATTGGATTTCTCTTGTATGAAATGAGCATTATGTGAAAAGAATTTGAGATGCAGAATTGGCTAAATCTGTTGTTGGATACATGCGAAATATGGTTGTTGCCATGTTGAAAAGATTTTGCTCTTGTGGTTGTATTTAAGCAAGTAGGGTTTATTGCCATGATTTCGTTCCTTAAGAAACAGATGACCTAATTCCTATTAGGAACCATGCTAAAGTTACTAATGTGGCTAAACTCACATCTTAGGAGCTAAGTTATTAATAATTTACATGTTGAATACTAAGTTGCCACAATTTGTTTAAGATTAGCCTGTGGGTTGGTAAAATTGCTAAGTTACGTCTATGGCATCCTAATGTTGTTAGCATGTAAATCTGAACGTTGTTGATTGTTTCCCTTGATATTGCAAAGCATGTAACAATAAAGTTAGTATGTAATGAAGTTGTGTTTATGAATTGTGTATAATGAAAGTTGTGTTTATATGTGAGTTTCCTCTCTAGTGTGTTACTTGCATGCCCTTAAATAAGCTAAAGTTGCATTTCCACATTGGGTTGGTGTTGGTGTGTTGGTGTGGTAGTTGTTGTTGGCGTTGTTGTTTGTAGGGTACCTCATTGTATTGTTGTGGTTGGTAGGATGTCATCATTTTAAATGCGATCCCATATGTAAGTTGTTGATGATTGTATTTTAGGGTCAAATCTACTTTGGCTTAATTGCCAAGATTTTGCTCTTGTGGTTGTATTTAAGCAAGTAGGGTTTATTGCCATGATTTCGTTCCTTAAGAAACAGATGACCTAATTCCTATTAGGAACCATGCTAAAGTTACTAATGTGGCTAAACTCACATCTTAGGAGCTAAGTTATTAATAATTCACATGTTGAATACTAAGTTGCCACAATTTGTTTAAGATTAGCCTGTGGGTTGGTAAAATTGCTAAGTTACGTCTATGGCATCCTAATGTTGTTAGCATGTAAATCTGAACGTTGTTGATTGTTTCCCTTGATATTGCAAAGCATGTAACAATAAAGTTAGTATGTAATGAAGTTGTGTTTATGAATTGTGTATAATGAAAGTTGTGTTTATATGTGAGTTTCCTCTCTAGTGTGTTACTTGCATGCCCTTAAATAAGCTAAAGTTGCATTTCCACATTAAAGCAAGTACCTTTCTTATGCAACTATGCATGCTCTTGTGAAATCAACATTTTTAATGTGTGATGGTAACCATGCCCATGCCTTTATTAGCAAATCACATGCATGGTGCCATTTTGTTTAAGGATTTGGAAAAGTAATGCATTTGTAGGAAAATAAACCTCTTTCAATATTTCATAATGAAAGTTACAATTTTTTTGTTTATTTGATCAAGCTAATAATTTGTATGCAAGTGGGTGTTTTCATTTTAGTGCCATGCACAAGTTGGAGTCTGAATGGAGTATGTTAGCCTTTATGACCCGTTGTTAAAGAATATTGTGTAAAGGTGGTAGCTTCATAATCATAGCTTGCCATTATGATTTTTCATCTTGTGTGGGGACATTTGAGAAGAAAAGCGTATTAATTTTTCTCCTAGTGCCTTATAATGCTTGATGTTGTTGGTTGTAAGTGTATTAAGTGATCACGTTACCTTAAATTCCTCACTTACCTTGTTGCTTCTCCTATGATTCCTTGAGCAAGGATATGTTTTGTTTTATGATTATAGCATGTTTCCCTTGTAATATTACTTATGTTGTAATTGGAAAAATTGATAAATGCAAGAGAAACTCTGCCGAAATTTTTGTGAGCATTTCATAAACATTTCCATAATATTCTAAGCATTAGAAACTTAAGTCAGGAACACTACATGTAATGCCACTAGCTAACCCCCTTAAAACTCTATGCAATATTAGTTAGTGGCTATTTTGCAAGATGTCCTTTATGGTTTGCTAACTTTAGTGAGCATCTTTATTCAACTTCATGTCACTAACATATTCCATCTTGCTTCTAGGTTCATGTCACTTTAAGACATATGTAGCCATGAATCACAATTCTTGTTGCTAACTAGTTTCCAATCAAATAATGCAAGTTGTGACACGAATTGCTAGTTTGTTGAAGTTCTTACTCTTTCTAACATGTTGATTCATATGCCTTAATGGACATGCCATCTTTGTAGAAGACGATGTATACTTGTCCTATAGATACTTTGTATGCTAGAGCATTGTGCCATGTCATGTCTTATGTCTAAAGTAATTTCATCTCATTTAGTTGATTGCATTAGATAATATTCTATATAGAGATGTATATTCCTACTGGGTCACGTTGTGACATGTCCCCGTTGATATTTTCAGGTGTTGGATCGTAGAGGTGAAGGCCCATTAGTTCAGCAGGATGAAGTTGAGAGTGGTGCAAGTGTGTGAGAGGTCTGGAGGGGTGTGTTTTGTACTTCGGCGACTTGTGTGTTTTATGTTGTGTATGAGATTTGGCTTATAGGTTGTATATGGGTTTGTTTAAGTGATGTTGGAATTGGAAAGTTGTATATTTATATGTATCAGTGTTTTATTTATATCAGTTTTTGTGTTATTGGTCCCTTTTGTGTTTCTGTGTTGTTGGAATTAGAAAGTTGTACTTCTCTCCCTAGCACCCGCCTCTTCGGGAATACCTGATACGGATTCGTACTTATCGGGTATCCCGGTGAGCGGGGCGTTACACTACTAGGTGCGGATCACCGAAGGAGATGAGTCCAAGACGACATGCATGATGAGGTATGAGTCCTATGAATTTTTAGTCATGCCTTTTGGACTCAAAAATGCGCCTGCTACTTTTTGCACAATGATGAACAAAGTTCTGGAGCCCTTCCTAGAACACTTGAGGCAAGTGTTCGAGGCCCTTCGTCGGAACGAGATCTACGTCAAGAGGGAGAAGTGCTCGTTTGCATAGAAGGAGGTTGTGTTCTTGGGACACATCATCAGACGGGACAGAAATAGATGGACCAAGGGAAGATTCGGGCCATCTAGGAGTGGGAACCTCTCACCAAGGTGACGGAGCTGTGGTCATTTCTTGGGTTGGCAAACTACTACCGAAGATTCATTCGAGGATACTCGGCTATCGCAACTCCCTTGACATACTTGCTGAAGAAGAATTGGGCTTGGGACTGGAGCCCGAAGTGCCAAGAGGCGTTCGAGGGTCTAAAGAGAGCCGTGTTAGAGGAGCCGACTCTCTCCCTTCCAGAATTCAGTAAGCCTTATGAGGTCCACACCGATGTAAGTGACTTTGCCATCAGAGGGATGTTGATACAAGAGGGGGCACCCCATCGCCTACAAGAGTGGGAAGCTGAACAACACCTGTAACGGCTAGTATTTCTAGGCGTGTTGTTTATTGTGTGCACGTACTTTGTTTTGATCGTCCGAATGTTTTCGTGCGCGAGCCCTATTTCTACGCGTCGATGCGAGCGCGTCTCTGATTTCTAATTTTTACCATGGCGTGATTAATTAATTTTAACCCTAATTAAGTACCCCTAATTAACTTATTAATTAATCTAACCATACGAAATGAATTCCAGCGAATATGCAGGTGAGATCCGACACCGTCTTCACTTCTCCTCCCCACATCTAGCTCACCTTCATCAACTGCAGATCCCACCTGCTTCTTCCATTATTAACATGCAACATCCTTTTCCATGTTATAATAGATACAGCAAACAACAAACAGAGGGCAGCAACAGCGTATCTGCATCTTGGATCTGAGAAGAAATCATCCCTCTTATCATCTCCCTGCAAGCCTTCATCACCTCTCAAAGATCAAACCCAACAATCTGAATTGCCAACCAAATTCAGACCAAGAGATTATTCCAAACCCAAATTCAACAAATCCAAAATCCAAAATCCAAAATCAAATCAGGAACTGATGAGAGAAATTGAGATCTGAAATTGATTTCAGATCAAACCCAACCCAAATCCCACTTCCTCTCTCTCGTGCCCTCTCCTCCCCCTCCTCTCGGACCACCGCCGACCCCAGGCCGCCACCGCTGTCGCACGCCTGCGCTCTGCCACCGACCCACCCAGGCCGCCGTACCCCTTCTGCCGCCGTGAGTTCCCTGCACAAAAAAGAGGAAAAAGAAAAAACAGAGAAGAACAGAAGAAGAGGAGATAGGAGAGAAAACAAAGAAAAAGATAAAGGGAAGAGAAGAGACAGTAGAGAGGGGAAGAAAAGCCAGAAGAGTTAGGTGAGTTTTAATTAGGTTATTATCTTATAATATTAGTTGATATATATGTTTGTTAGTTAACAGCATGTTAGTATTAGAGTATTAACATTAGTTAATAACATGTCTTAGTAATCCCATTAGTATAAAATGTTGGTTATTAATATCATGATGTTCTGTTGATAGGTTAACTAGCATTAGTTCAATAATATTAGCTTTATTATAACAGTAAGTTAGTTTATTAATGTTAGCTGTAAGTCATATTAATATGTATGTTAGTAATTCATATCATATTACTGTTAGTGTTTCAATGAAAGTTAGTAATGTATACTGAATTTATGTTAGCATATATGTAACCACATGTTATAAAAACAGTATACTACCTTATAATAATAATATATTATAGGTTTGTAGTTAAAATATTTTAAAGAATTAAATTCGTTTAGCATGATATTGGAAATCTAATGACGCAGATACGTCGCGTCCCTTCCTACCGTTGCTCGGACACCCAAAACTCTCCCAGTCAGGCAAGTATGCAATTTTCGCACGTTTCAAACACTGTTTCATTTAAAAATGCATGCCTATTTTTTTTCGTAAGATGATGAAAATTTGTGTGCGTGCGTGTGGACACATTAATAATTAAAATGAACATGCATTTGTGAATTGCAACGTTTATGGACATGTATGGATATTTTGAACTGTTGAAACTTATAGAATATTGCATGCCGTTGGCTACCAGTTGTTACATGCAGTTGTCTATTAGATATTACATGCCAAGTTTTGGCTATTTCCGTCGGTCGGTTTGGCTAGTCTGGCTCGTGTCCAGTTGATGTGTCCATATTTTCCATATTTTCATGTCATTATTTCATTGCATCCCATATCATTTTCGCATCCAAATCTCACTTTTTACTACGATATTACGTTTCTGACAATATTTTCGAGTTTCGTAGTGTTTTGTGAGTTTTCAGGGATTTTGGAGCGATTTAGACACCCGCTTCGGTATGGACACATCCGACATGCTCGTGAGCTCGTTGGCAGGGCTCTGGAGGAGTTCGCCACACTTTCGGAGCCATTGGAGGAGAGAAGAGAGGGAGAGAGAGAGCAGAGAGAAGCCCCATGAGCATTCTGTAGCATTTCCCAGAAATTGCTCGGGCCGAGTAGCTCAGCTACTCGGGCCGAGTAGCTCAGCTACTCGGACCCTCTATTTATAGCAGAAACGGATACGGGCTGACTCGGACCGAGCAGCTCATCTGATCGGTCGAGTAGCCTCAGATTCCACAGCCCGAGTAGCGCCCGAGCAGCTGACCGAGTAGAGCCTTACTTGGACCGAGTAGATCCTACTCGGTCCGGGTAGGGCGATTCCAATTTCTCCCATGCAGCCGAGCAGATGACTACACGGGCCGAGCCACTGAGCGAGCAGCCGAGTGCTCGACCGAGTCACCTACTCGGTCGACAACACCAAGGGCATTTCTGGAAGTTTTGAAAGATCGCGAGGAGCGCGATCTCGGGGGCACTGAAGCTGGCGATCTGGGAGCGACTGAGGGAGACTTCCATTAGGCAATTTTGAGCGAGTTTTTGAGGGAGCTCTGTGCGATTTTTGTAGGGGATTTTCTGAGATTAATTTTTGTACGAAGAATTTTGGTCTGATACGGGAGATTATTGCTTTTGTTCTTGTCCGCGTTTGCCTATTGGAATTTGGATTTTTCTCTAGCTATTGTTCATCTATTCTCGCTGTAAGTCTTTTAGCCCTAATCTCTCGATTGCTATAATGTTTTCTTCTGTGAAATTGATGTTTTTGTCTGCCGCTATTGCAATGTGTGAGTAGATTTATTCTAGGGTTGATGGGTTAGCCCTAGGATTCTAGGGGGGGAAATGTAGATCTGGATCCCTACGTTGAATTGGGGATTTAGGGTTGTATTTCGGTAGATCCTACAGAATTCGTAGATAACACGTACTGAGATCATGCCCACGGTCTGTGGAATTGATGTGTTTAAGGGGTATCTAAGGATTCGAATAGGGAAATCGTTGGATCCAATCAAGGCACGTGACCATGCCCGGCTCGCGTCTTGAGGGGATCCATCGACGAACTATACCGCTACATTGACGGCGACTGCCAGTACGTCAACGAGAGCCACCGAAATACCCCGCAATTCTAACCCACGAGAGTGGTATGAATTGGGGGATTAATTCCCTAGCCCTAATGCAATGCAAGGATCCTATCCTAACATCGACCCCCAACGATCATAGTTGTGATCCCTAAAGCCCTAGTCCCTCTTTATTGATATTATCACAACAACAACCAACCCAAATCTGTTACCCCGATAGCTATCTCACTTCTACACTTAGAAATAGACTGATAACCTATTGGCACTATCACCGTCCCTGTGGGATCCGACATATTATATAATATAACTTGACACCGTCCGCTTGCGGATTGAGCCCGAAATCGTAGCCTAGGGGCCATACCACGAATGGTGATCGTGACACCGCCAGGTGGAACCTAGGTGTAGGTTACGGGGGCGTCAAGTTTTTGGCACCGTTACCGGGGACGGCAATAGTATTCCATCTCAGTTTGTTTTTATTTTGTGGAGTTTGCTAGCATTCTGATCATCTCTCACCTTTTCACCATTTTCATTCTCTTTCTATTTTATCTGCCTTGCTGCTAACATCCTCCTCCAGCTAGCTATTATCTCCTTACCAATCAGGCACAATGGAGATGGTAATGTAAGTACAGTGGACCTGTGACTCTGTTAGCGACTCAAAGGAGTCCAGTCTCTCTCCTTATCATTTACATGGTTTCCAAGACTCGCGCATGGACGAGTCCATGGTTGAATGCGCAGCTAGAGAACTGATCAATGCAGATCGATTTATTGGCTCAGGAACCTATGTTGCAGGTAACACAATTCAACAACTAGTCAGGGATTATTTAATGAATCATGTTTCTGATGCAGGTACAATTGAAGATGATATTCAAGTAATCTTTAAAGAGAACGTGATGCTCCTTCAGACCATTGAGGCTCCACCTATGGATGCCTACTGGGGAGAGGCTCATCAATTGGAATCATTACACAATTCTCAGATGCTTGAGATATTAGAGAGCGTGATTGCTGACGTATGGGCCCATGGCCCAGTTGAATTCCCTACGGACGACCCAGCTACGGAAGAGCTCTCAGTTTTCATCGCAACCGCTTTCCATAATGCGGACGCCCTGGATGGTGTCGTCGTAGCTGATGGAATTCATGTGCGGTACGAGGGAGATACATTACGTTTATATAATGACAGTCTTCTACAGATCTCAACATATGGAGAACATGCCAATGAGGAGTACCCAGACTCATCACCATCGCTAAACCTCATTGACCAGGGAAGTACTCCAGAGTTCATGTTTGACAGCGAATGTATACCTAAAAACCTTGCTTCTGTTGACAGGTGTGCTACGGGAGCGGAACCTGCAGTCATGTGCCTCAACGCGCCATCATCTCCCTGCTCCTCCTATGATTCCGTGAATGAAGAGTTTTCACCCTCTGAACCCGAGATCAAGGATGCGTCATTCTCACAAGCAAGAGACGTCGGGGGTACAATGCCCCCTCAGGTAGAATTAAAACCCCTCCCCACCAATTTGAAATATGCTTTTCTGGGGGAAGATTCCACTTATCCTGTTATTGTAAATGCGGCCCTCACGGAACCCCAGTTGGAGAGCCTCCTAAAAATCCTTAGGTCTTACAGAAAAGTGATAGGGTATAACATCTCTGACCTGAAGGGTATTAGCAAGACCATTTGTACGCATAGGATTCACCTAGAGGACAATGATGCCACCTCCATTGAGCCTCAAAGGCGGTTGAACCCCAACATGAAGGAGGTGGTGAAAAAGGAAGTCCTGAAACTTTTAGATGCTGACATCATTTATCCCATCTCTGATAGTAAATGGGTTAGTCCTGTGTAGGTTGTCCCTAAAAAGGGGGCATGACAGTCGTAAAAAATGAAAAAGATGAATTAATCTTCACTAGGACTATCATTGGGTGGCGCATGTGTATCGATTACAGGAAGTTGAATAAAGCCACCAGGAAGGACCATTACCCTTTGCGCTTCATAGACCAAATGCTTGAACGCTTAGCTAAGCACAAATATTTCTGCTACTTAGACGGATACTCCGGATTTTTCCAAATCCTGTTGCACCGGGAAGACCAAGAGAAAACGACGTTCACATGCCCTTATGGTACCTTTGCTTATCGAAGAATGCCATTTGGGCTGTGTAACGCACCTGCCACATTTCAAAGGTGTATGACGTCTATTTTCTCGGATTTCATCGAGAATATCATGGAAGTCTTCATGGACGACTTTTCCATCTATGGCACCGAGTTTGATAATTGCTTAGGTAATTTGTCCAAGGTCTTAGAACGGTGCCAAGACAACAATCTTACTTTGAATTGGGAGAAATGTCACTTCATGGTGACAGAAGGAGTAGTTCTTGGGCATTTCATTACCTCTAACGGAATTAAGGTTGATAAGGCCAAAGTAGAGGTAATCAAAAGTTTGCCGCCGCCCTCCAACCTCAAGGATATCCGTGGTTTTCTAGGGCACGCCGGTTTTTACCGATGCTTTATAAAAGATTTTTCCAATATTGCTCGGCCTCTCACGGAGCTCCTAGCTAAGGACGCTCCTTTTGGGTTTACTGATGCTTGTTTGCTAGCTTTCAATAGGTTAAAGGAAGCTCTCATCTCGGCGCCGATTATACAGCCACCAGACTGGAATTTTCCATTTGAGCTTATGTGTGATGCTAGTGACGAAGCGGTGGGAGTTGTGCTTGGCCAAAGAAAAGAGGGGAAGCTCCATGCTATATACTACGCTAGCAAAACCCTAAATGATGCTCAAAAGAACTACACTACCACGGAGAAAGAGCTGCTAGCCGTAGTCTATTCTATCGAGAAGTTCAGATCCTACCTTTTGGGGTCCAATGTGATCATCCACACAGACCACACGGCGTTGAAATATTTGCTAAGCAAGAAGGATGCTAAACCACGTCTAATACGGTGG
Source organism: Scilla litardierei (assembly GCA_030789695.1). Taxonomy (NCBI): domain Eukaryota; kingdom Viridiplantae; phylum Streptophyta; class Magnoliopsida; order Asparagales; family Asparagaceae; genus Scilla; species Scilla litardierei. Next base: position 127,600,263 of record CM061137.1, read on the forward strand.
ATCCTTCTGCTCCAAGATTTCGACATCGAGATCAAGGATAAGAAGGGAGTAGAAAACATGGTGGTAGACCATTTGTCGCGACTGATTCAGAGGCACGGGGACAACAGCTTACCGATTGACGATTCGTTCACCGGTGAACAACTATTTGTGGCAAACACATCTGAAGCTCCCTGGTACGCCGACATAGTGAATTATTTGGTGAGTGGGATAGTTCCGCACGGGTTGGCGACTTATTTAAGAAGAAAGTTCCTACACGATGCAAAGAGTTACTTCTGGGACGACCCGTATTTGTTCAGGACATTCTCCGACGGGATCATCAGACGATGTATCCCAAAAGAAGAAGTAACTTCCATCATGTCGCATTGCCATGATCAACCATGTGGTGGGTACACAGCGGTCACCAAAACCACGACGAAAATTCTTCAAAGTGGCTTCTACTGGCCTACTATATTCAGGGATGCTAATGAATACATAAGGAAGTGTGACAGGTGCCAGAGGACATGGAATATCACGAAGAAGAATGAAACGCCCCTCCACGGTATCTTGGAGATAGAGCTATTTGACTGCTGGGCATCGATTTCATGGGGCCTTTCCCATCGAGTAACGGCAACAAGTATATCTTGGTTGCCGTTGATTATGTCTCGAAATGGGTAGAGGCCATAGCCACCCCGACAAACGACGTGAGGATAGTAGCCAAAATTTTCAAGAATACTATCTTCCCTTGCTTCGGAGTCCCTCGGATGATCATAAGTGACGGAGGGAGTCATTTTATCGAGAGAAAATTCGAGGCGATGCTGAAAAAGTATGGAGTTCATCACAAAGTCGCCCTCGCTTACCACCCCCAGACCAGCGGCCAAGTGAAAGTATCTAATAGGGAGATAAAAAGAATCCTGAAAAAAACAGTCAGCGCCTCAAGGAAGGATTGGTCACACAAGTTGGGCGATGCCCTTTGGGCGTACCGCACTACCTTCAAAACTCCCATCGGCACAACCCCATATAGGCTGGTGTAGGGAAAAGCTTGCCACCTTCCGGTAGAATTGGAGCATAGAGCATATTGGGCGATAAAGAAAATGACTTTTGACTATCAAAGCGCCGCCACCCGATGAGCCCTTCATTGCAATGAGTTGGACGAAATTCAGCGTCATGCTTATGAGAACGTGAAGATATACAAGGAGAGGACCAAAGCCTATCACGACAGGAATATCACGGTTGTTCGTCATGATGTTGGTGACCAGGTACTTCTATATAACTCAAGACTACGCCTTTTCCCCGGGAAGCTAAAATCGAGGTGGTCCGTCCCCTACAAAATAGTAAGCTTATCTCCCGGAGGTGCCGTTGAGCTCGAGCGAAAAAACGAAAATTTCAAGGTTAACGGTCAAAGAATTAAACCTTACAGAGCTGGAGAACCTATAGGACCAGAGGAGACATACTTCCTCGAGGGGTTCCCCAATGACATCTGATATATCTAAAGGGAGTCGAGCTCACGAATAAAAATGAGCGCTTATTGGGAGGCAACCCAATTTCTTAGACTCCAGATCTTCCTTCTTTTCGGTTCCTTTCCCTTATTTTGTGTATTTTAGAAATAAAATTTCGAAAACCATACAAAAATTGATGAATCCCAATCTTGTGCAGTTTAGATATGAGAGCAGATCGCTAGGATGAAGATGGAGTACAGCAGGAGATAGCCAGGAAGTTGGACAGAAATGGCATAGGCGACTCGACCGAGCAACTCATCTGCTCGGTCGAGCTACACAGACACAAAAAAGAATGGGATGGTGCAGTTTCTACTCGACGGTGCAGATAGCTTCTCAGGCCGAGTAGAAATCGACTCGGTCCAAGCATACACCAACTCGGTCGAGTGCTACATGGTGTCGAATTTGAGGCGAAAACGTCACTCTGTCAACCCGGACAGAATATTATCGACTCGGCCCGAGCTATAGGCGACTCGACCGAGTAGCCGTATACTCGGTTGAGTATACAGGTTTCGATTTGGAGGAGAAAAACATCACTCTGCCAACCCGGTCGCCAATTAGCAACCCGGCACGAGCTGTAGGCGACTCGACCGAGTAATTGACTACTCGGGCCGAGCATGCAGTATGAGTTCTCGGTCCAAGTCATGCATTGCTGCTGTTCGGGTCGCTACGCTTCTCGCCCTACCCGCTTTCGCCTTTTCAATCCTAACCCTACTCAAAAACATACCCTCCGCTCGGCCAAACCACCCCTCTTTCCTCACAGTCGTCGCCATCTCTCCTGAAGCTGCTCTTTTTCCTCACAAGGCCGCCTTCCATGGTTTAATATTCAAGCAAGCGCTGTTCGAAATTGAATTTGTCATTTCTCTCGTTTAAATATACTGATATTCTCCTTGTTCCTCTTTCAGGTTTGAATTTCCAACGTCAAAAGAAAATTCTTTGAAAAACTTGGGGGCAATCCAGATCAGCGGTAATCACCACACCGAAACAAAACGTGACCTCATTCTAGCCGGTAAATTCGTTTCCTATTTGCCCAATTTGCTTTACATAGTATAATACTATTCTCCTCTACTTACACAATGCCTCCACGCCGCGCTAGACCCACCAACACCGGCACATCTAATTCTAGGCCTACCCGACGTACACGTCGCACACGCTCGCCCACTTGAGCCAACACCTTCGTCGAATCATCCATCACTACCCCTGCACCCCCACCACCCCGTGCCCCTCTGACCCCCTTTACTTAGGCGACGCCGAATACGAGGTTACATTTCGTGACGATGACCAAGCTGACCGGTTCGGCGCCATGATCCTACTAGCAGGATATGGTGGTCCGATGACTCAACAGTTGGTCGAGCATGATCCGCCCTTCCTCCAGAGCCTATTGCTTTAAACTCGAACTGACCCACCCCACGAGTCCCAGCCGGACTTGCCACCCATCACCCCGGGTCCACAGCAGAGGGACCCATCACCACCCCCAGAGGGTGGTGCCTCTACTTGATGTACTTCATACCCACTTTGCCTCCCCTATATATTTTGCGCCCATCTGTCTCTTCGGGGCCCTATTTTTACACAGCTTGGGGGAGGCACCACTTATGCATCATATCTCATTGTGCATTGCATCATATCATATTTTTGTTTTTATTTCCTATTTCTTTCATTACATAGTTTTTATTTTATTTCCTTCCCCCACCCACCCACCCCACCCCTTTAGCATCATCTCCCGCTCATAAGCGTTTTCTTAGCAGTGAGGCCACTGCTAGGTTTAGCTTGGGGGATGAGCGCTACCGCTTTATATTCATTTCTATTTTTACATTTTTCTCCCTTATTTCAGTTTTTATTTCACTTTTTCACTACTTTCCCGCACCATTTTTCTTTTTTCTCATTTTGCATCATATTTTCTATTTTTACCATGCATGATGCATGCATCTCTTTTTATTTTATTTTCCTTTTTTCTCCGCCTCTTTTTCTTTATCTTTGCTAGGGATGGTTCTGCAAGATGATATCTCTCGTGGCCTTATTACTTTGTTGCGATGCTCATTTCTTTTGACATGCTATTAGGGTGAATTTCAGCTTTACTATTTATATGCATGCATTTCTTTTGATGATTTTTCTGATTTAATTCTTGAAATGAATTGAAAATTGAATGCATGAATTAGTATATAGTACGATTTATGTTGGGAAATGCACCCAGGTTCACGCATCACTAGAACACTTAGAGCACTTGTTTTCTTATCTCAGTCACTTCTGATTGCATGCCTGCTGATATTGTGTTTACTACTGCATGTCTTTTTCAATATTCATTTAGAGAAATGAAAATATACATGCTATATATGAGTTTAGTTAGGGTTTTATTTTATTAAACTGTGTGCACCCTCTTATGAGTGAACCGAGAGTCCCACTATTTTCCTTCTCCACATATCTATTTTATATCTCTACATATCAGTTGATTGCACCCCCATAGCTATCTTTACCGCATCTTACTTCCCAATCCCAAAAAGAAAAAGTATAGCTTCTAATTGAAATTGAAAAAAATGTGCATACATTCATATCTGAAAAAGAAAAGAAAAGGAAAGAAAATGAATAAATACAGTTATATATCATTTCATTAGAAGCTATCATTTATTCTGGGAAGAAGAAAAAAATTCCAGATCATTTTCCTTGATGCGACGCCTCAAGCTAAGCTTGGGGGTAAACCAACTTATTACATGAGTGAGCATGACATTAGATTGGAGACGGTGCACACGGGGAGATTTTATAAAACCTAAACCTTACAATTTACCTTAGTTTTGGAGATTTTTTCACGTATCGAAATGAATATCTGAATGGCATGATTTTTCTATTCTCTACTGCATGTTGTGTGATTCTCTTATGCTCCTTGTGTATCTGTGATTGAAAAGGGCGTTGCCAACTCCTTTATACTAGACTCTAGGGATTGCTTGAGATTGATATGATTTGACGGTGTTATTTCAGTAGATCCCTATTCTTTGCCTGCACTGCATGCTAGTCATATGGTGTGTAAAGCTAGAAATTTCCAGTAATATGTATGTCTTTCATTCAGGGTATCGTGATTCACTATGTGGGCTTGAGATCTGACCGATCATCCTTAGCACTCTCCTCTTATTTCTCTTTTTGCTTTTCATTTCTTTCTATTTTCATTTTTCTATTTTCTTTTTGTTTTTCCTCCCGGCGTACCGATTATTTGTCTTCCTCGAGGACGAGTAAGAGATAAGCTTGGGGGATTTTGATGTGTCCATATTTTCCATATTTTCATGTCATTATTTCATTGCATCCCATATCATTTTCGCATCCAAATCCCACTTTTTACTACGATATTACGTTTCTGACGATATTTTCGAGTTTCGTAGTGTTTTATGAGTTTTCAGGGATTTTGGAGCGATTTGGACCACCGCTTGGGTATGGACACATCCCACATGCTCGTGAGCTCGTTGGCAGGGCTCTGAAGGAGTTCACCACACTTTCAGAGCCATTGGAGGAGAGAAGAGAGGGAGAGAGAGCAGAGAGAAGCCCCAGGAGCATTCTGCAGCATTTCCCAGAAATTGCTCAGGTCGAGTAGCTCAGCTACTCTGTAATGACTCGTATTCATCCATACCCATTTTCGACGTATTTTATTAATTAATAATATTTTATAATGGTTTGTCAGGAGTTGAATATCAAAATAGTTTCTAAATCATTTATAAAAAATGTGTTGTAGAACCAATATAGTTATAGCCTATTTTAGAGTATACGAGTATCATCCTAAATGTCTAAATGATTTTTATAATTATCTAAACTCAATTTTAATGTTATAGCCGTAACAATTATTTTTCTATGTAAACGTTTTCAAAATGGTTTCAAACTTCTACAGTATCACTCTAAGACCATTTAGTGCTTCCCATATTAATTTCGTAATTTTTTGAAGTCAAATCGAAAGAGAACCCGCAAACCCGCTTCCTAAATGTTTTGGCCCAAAACTCGTATCTCCGTAGTCCAGACTACGAAATAGATCTCGTAGTCATGATTCTCGTGACAATACGAACCCGTGGCTATATTTTGGTAATTTTTCGGAGTCGTTTAACCCCAGGGACAAAATTGTAATTTCGTCACAAAATTGTAGCAACGACCTTCACTAATCACTTTTACCATTCCTAATTACCTAGATTAATTCCCTAATGTCGGCAACCGCACACGTTTTGATAAGAGAATTCGGTCTAAGCTTCTAACCTTTTTCAAAAGATAACTTTGCATTCATTACACTTGACTAAATATTTATTGCTTAATTATTTAATTAATTCTTATAACCTATATAAACCCACACCTAATCCTATCTCCTCTTCACAAACACCCAGGGCAAAGTTTCAGCCCGAATCCACGCAAACAACCCCTTAGCTATCTCTTCCCAGTTAATTAACAGACAAAACCCCCTTCCTCTTCGTTCTCTTCTCCACAGTGACCCGAACCCATTCCCAGGCCAAACAAGCTTCAGCCTGAACCCAAGCTCCCCTCTCCAACTGAAGCCTCCACGCGACGCCGCCCCTCACGTCGACGTACGGCACTCCACGGCGACCCCGTAAACACGCATCCGCCGTCACCAGCGCCGCCTCCGAGCTGCATCACTCCCGACGACCGTCTCCGATCACCCCGAGCGCTCCCTCCTCTGTTCATGCCTCAAAACAAGGCACCCCCATGGCAAAGCTTCGCCACCCGCTCTCCGACGTATGCCTCGACAGCTCGACGCCACCGGCCAGCCCACCGTCCTCCCCACTCCTCCACCGAGACCCGTCGCACCGCCCTCTCGCCTGACCCCCGACCATACGCCGACAGCACCTCCGAGCATCCTCTCCGCTCTGATCCGCCTCCCTCCAATGACGGTGACTCGCCCCGCCGTACAGCGAGCTCCCTCGACCCCGGAGCGCCGCTCCCACCGCCTTGGACGCCGCCACAGCACCGCCTCGAGCCCCTCCTCTCCAAGCGCCCACCGTCGACTTCCCGTACTCTCCGCTGCTCATTCATCACGTCGAAGGTGGGAGAGATAGGTGAGAGGGAGGAAATACGGTGAAACATATTTGATACGTCTATATAAACGCATTTTAGTATTTACGAATATTTATAATATGATATTATTGGATTTAAATTGATATTAAATCCTACAAGCCTCCGAAAATGGCGGTCTAGTCCCAAAAAATCAGAAACGTCGAAACGAATCCATTGGCGCTGGTTTCATCGCCATAAGGCAAGTATATTTCTCACAATGAATTTTTAAAGGCAAAATTTAAATAGGTTAAAATCCTTTTAAAATTCGTAGCTTGAAATTTTTACTTACACTAACATACGATAAAAATATATGTTATAGTACTTGTAAATATGATCATTTTGACGTCTTGTTTGAGATTCTGACGTATGGTTTGTCCGGAATAAATCTTTGAACATGTGTAGTAATAATAATTTCTTGTCTTAAAATTCCTTTTAAAATTCGTAGTTTGTGATTTTTACGTACACTGAAGTACGATAAAAATATATGTCGTAGTACTAGTGAATACGACTATTTTGACACCTTGTTTGAAGAATTCTGATGTACGGTTTGCTTGAAACAATTCCTTGAACATTCATTTTTAAAATGGTTTCTTGATTTTAAAATTGTTTTTGGCTATTTTAAATTGTCTAAAATTGTTAAAAAGTATTTAAAAAATCTAGAAAAATAATTACTAGTCTTAGAAAATATTTTAAGCTAATTTAAACTCTTTTGCGTAGTTAAAATCATAACTTACTCGTTCTTTCATCAATTCAAGTGATTTTCATGGTTTCATTTAATTGCTGAATCAAGTCGTGAAGCCATGAACTTTGGTGAAACTGTTGTACGGACTATTGAAACATTGAGACTAAATTGACTGAATTGAAGATGGAACTTTAACAATATAGAATGAAAGATGGAATTTCAATAATAAACAGATAGTACACGTCCTTTTGACCGACACTTGACTTGACCTGGGATTGGGGTAGTCTTTGATCACAAGTGTTACAGAATGACTGGATGCGCCATACTAAATTACCTCCAACACATTACGGGGGTTAGAACCTTGACGGTTGCCATATCGGAACGGTGGGTAAGCCTCGGAGTTGCTCCCGTCGCAGGCTGCATGTTGGTTATCTCTAGTACTCTTGGACTTGGACTTATCACTAGGATAGACTAGTTATTGATTATTGTTCTAACCTCTTTTTCTACAGGATTGCTACAGTGTGATTATTAAATGCTAAATTGTCACAGGTTGCTGATAGTATTGCAAATTGTCATTGAATAATGAAATTGTTACATGTTGCAAATAGTATTGCAAATGGCTATCAAATGATTAAATTGCTACAGGTTGCAAATGTTTAACTGCTTTTACTCTTTTAAAGTTTAAACTTATTGCTTGTCTTTAACTCTTTTAAAGTTTAAACTTATTGCTTGTTTTTAACTCTTTTAAAGTTTAAACTTATTGCTTGTCTTTAACTCTTTTAAAGTTTAAACTTATTACTTGTCCTTTCAGCTTCATTTAGTTTAAAATGGCTAATGTTTTGGTTTTGAGATTATCTTGCCGAGTAAATCTTAATGACGGACATTTCACTTTGTTGTTTTACGAAATGTCTATCAGGTATCGATAGTGAGTTCCTTGAAGACACTACTGCAAGAGTCGAACCAGTGCTTGACGAGCACGTTGAGTACCTACCCGCTGAAGATCAGTCGTTCCCCTTCGCGACTGTTTCTTTATATCTAAAATAATGTAATTTGTGTACTCTGTCTATATTGGCCAAACTAGGCCTAAGATGTATCTTAATTATTGTATGCTGGATATGTAATAATGTTGTTTGATCTGCTTCTTAAATTTGCATGCAAGGATCTGTAATTTCTATACAGACGCTTAGTGTGTTTAAGCCAAGGAGGAAGAAAAGAAAATATTTCAAAAAGAAAAAAAGAAAAAAAGCACTCCTCCTTGTTTTAAGCACATCGTGGACCCGCTCGCGTCCTCGCTCCCGGTAGAATGGGAAGCGGGGCGTGACAGGTTTTAGTGACGGCCCATGCAGGTCATGCTTATGCAAAGACTTTAAGATTGGTTTAAATGACATTAATATCTAAGTGTACAATTAGAATAGCTTTATTTTGACCTACTTTACATTGCGGTTTGTTTTGAAGTATGGCAAGTCAGCCAGATACTCATGGCTGATGGTGATTTGATTTTTACTTACCTTATATTGCGGTTTGTCTTGAAGTATGGCAGGTCGACCAGATACTCACCGCGTCACCAACAACGATATCTTGGATATAGTAAAGGAAATACTGGAAATTCAACCCCAAATTCTCCACGAGGCTGCTGAACCGGTAATCACTGGTATATCTGAACCTTTTTCCCTTTACGTCGTTTTGACACCCATCGTCTTTATTATCATTGCTAGCATATTTTATCGTGCTAAATGTATTTGTCATCATAGCATGTCCACTTCTTGATTTGGAAGTTTCCTATTGCTTCTTATCACAAAATTCGTAACGAACTATTTCCATTGATCCTCATTACCTTTTGCGAACTCTTAACCCATGCTTAGGAACACGTGTTCCATTCTTGGTTTTACCCTCCCTAGTAACCTCTTTTGCTACCAGTTATAGTTATTTTCATAGGTTGAACCATCTACCCACTTCATCACCTTTCCTTCAGTTGATGATGACACACATATAAATGATAAGCTTCCTTCAATGGACCATGATCCGGTCAATGTGCTTGGCTAAGTTTGTTGGATCAACCTAGCTAGACTGGGTGTAAGTGATCCTGGCTTAGTCACTTCACTGGCCGTGTCCGCTGGACCGCAAGGACGTGAATCATGATTATGTAACGCCATCGATCTTCATCACTATCACCCTTCATTTAGCTTGATGACCTTTCAATTGACCTTCTTAGAATCTTTCTATTTTTAGCTACGTCTATTTTAAGGAGGGTAGCGTTCGGTTTTCGATCACCAGAAATTCGAGTTCGACAAAGGTAGCAGGTCGAAGGACGCTCAAAAGTATTTGATGATGGTACTAGGAAATTTGAGATGAGCCAAACCACGACTTGTTAGTGTAGACTATTACGTCTTCTTCTTCTTTCTTGAGCTCGTATTTCTTTTCTACCCCCTGCTTTCGTCTTGTACCCGATTTTCCCATGGTTTGAATTCTTTTCCCGCCTACTATCTCTCCCCCACTTTATTTCCTTTTGTCCATTTCCTCTACTCGAGCCCCAATCCCGCCTAACCTAGCCTAAACTAACCTGCCCTATCAATGACTTTCGGCGCCTACCCTATCAATGACTTTCAGCACACCCTTTAAACCCCACTCATCTCTCCCTCTCCAACCCATCCCATGGCTTCCTCTCTGCCGAGACGACGCCCACCCCTCCTCGTGCCTCTTCCTTCGCGATCCCAACCCCTCTCGTCTCAAGCTCCCCTGGCCTCACTCGAAGCTTCGCCACGCCACCTGATGTCGCTGAGCATTCGCAGTCGCCGCACGACGTGGCACGACAACCGCCGATGGCCCTCCGACGTTCTGATTTAGGATTTTTGGGTTTTGCGATGATCCTCTTCTTCGCCACCTTCACTGCTATCGTGTAGTTGAGATCTTGGCAACTCGCTACTCTTGGGCTTCTTTTAGGCTCATTACCATGGGTCTTACCTCTATTGGTGTCCCGCTTAGGCATCTACGCAGGTCCACACCTTCGGATATGTGGAACTGTGTGTTTTTGGATGTTGGCATGTTTGGGATTAATGATAAGAGTCGTGGATATCGACAATTGATGTTGGCATGGAGTATTATTGTCAATGAGTATTGGCTTGCTTTTGGCCTTAGGCGTTGAAGTTGGATGTCAGTATTGTACTCGGATTTAGGAGACGACTAGTATGTTGGTTTCTTGTTTGATGTTATTGAGATTGCTGGAAGAAGTGGTAGAGATAATCTTGACCCTCGAGAACTGGCCTTATATTTGCCTATTAGTGTCGATCTGGATATTGACTTATAATTTGGTAGCATGGCAGATGAAGTCCTTTGTGTTCGGATGGTTAAGTTGTAGCAGCGCGAATGCATTAAGTTTAGCCCTTACGTTTATGTATGCTATGGCGATGATTTACATGATTAAGACCATGTAGTCATCATTGACATGTGTTGAAAATTTTAAGCATTATGTTCTTCTTTTGGTGTGGTTTAAATAGCTTGCTACTGACTTATCATCTCATGTTCTAAGTTCGAACAGATGTTATTATAATAACTATCATTTTCATGTAATGCCATATTAACCTTGGCTACTTGAAAAGACAAAATAATTATTATGATGATACTAGTCTCCGGACTAATTACAGAGTCTATGATGATGTTAATACTTATTAGAAATATCTCTTGCTTTCTTAATGATGTGATATCACATTATATTTCATGCTATTAACAACTTATTTTCTAAATTGTAATTTTCATCAAGTTTTCCATTTTATCATTTATTTGCTTGAGCTTCTTAATAACGGTAATTATTTTATTTTATAAAGTTTTGAGAAATTCCGAGGACGGAATTATTTTAAGGAGGGTAGAATGTAATGACTCGTATTCATCCATACCCATTTTCGACGTATTTTCTTAATTAATAATATTTTATAATGGTTTGTCAGGAGTTGAATATCAAAATAGTTTCTAAATCATTTATAAAAAATGTGTTGTAGAACCAATATAGTTATAGCCTATTTTAGAGTATACGAGTATCATCCTAAATCTCTAAATGATTTTTATAATTATCTAAACTCAATTTTAATGTTAAAGCCGTAACAATTATTTTTCTATGTAAACGTTTTCAAAATGGTTTCAAACTTCTACAGTATCACTCTAAGACCATTTAGTGCTTCCCATATTAATTTCGTAATTTTTTGAAGTCAAATCGAAAGAGAACCCGCAAACCCGCTTCCTAAATGTTTTGGCCCAAAACTCGTATCTCCGTAGTCCAGACTACGAAATAGATCTCGTAGTCATGATTCTCGTGATGATACGAACCCGTGGCTATATTTTGGTAATTTTTCGGAGTCGTTTAACCCCAGGGACAAAATTGTAATTTCGTCACAAAATTGTAGCAACGACCTTCACTAATCACTTTTACCATTCCTAATTACCTAGATTAATTCCCTAATGTCGGCAACCGCACACGTTTTGATAAGAGAATTCGGTCTAAGCTTCTAACCTTTTTCAAAAGCTAACTTTGCATTCATTACACTTGACTAAATATTTATTGCTTAATTATTTAATTAATTCTTATAACCTATATAAACCCACACCTAATCCTATCTCCTCTGCACAAACACCCGGGGCAAAGTTTCAGCCCGAATCCACGCAAACAACCCCTTAGCTATCTCTTCCCAGTTAATAAACAGACAAAACCCCCTTCCTCTTTGTTCTCTTCTCCACAGTGACCCGAACCCATTCCCAGGCCAAACAAGCTTTAGCCTGAACCCAAGCTCCCCTCTCCAACTGAAGCCTCCACGCAACGCCGCCCCTCACGTCGACGTACGGCACTCCACGGCGACCCCGCAAACACGCATCCGCCGTCACCAGTGCTGCCTCCGAGCTGCATCACCCCCGACGACTGTCTCCGATCACCCCGAGCACTCCCCTCCTCTGTTCACGCCTCAAAACAGGGCACCCCCACGGTAAAGCTTCGCCACCCGCTCTCCGACGTACGCCTCGACAGCTCGACGCCGTCGGCCAGCCCGCCGTCCTCCCCACTCCTCCGCCGAGACCCGCCGCACCGCCCTCTCGCCTGACCCCGACCACACGCCGACAGCACCTCCGAGCGTCCTCTCTGCTCCGATCTGCCTCCCTCTAACGACGGTGACTCGCCCTGCCGTACGGCGAGCTCCCTCGACCCCAGAGCACCGCTCCCGTCGCCTTGGATGCCGCCACAGTGGTCGCGCCCCGGATACACGTCCCGGAGCGGCGACACTGTAGTCTTACCGTAAGCGCACGGTGTAGCGGCGAGCGGGTATCGAACACAGGGAGGCTTAATAACAGTGTCTTCTTCAGTCACCTGACTATAGGAAAAGTCGAGAAATGTTCGCAAATATGCGGTCACAGTCGTTCAAATGTAATAAAGGAATAACAAATTAATAAAGACGCTTAGGGGATAGGGAGTCCCCGCTACTTGCCGTATCTCATCATTGTGACTCGTAGGTTTCACAATTGCTAGACTTGAAGCTTGGGTGAACTAGTTGCAACTAGATGTGGAACCAAGCTCACGCTCTCGCCCTATTGCCGGTCTATAGCCAACCTAGGGTAGGGTCCAATCTCTTGCAAACCCTAACCTAGGCAAGCTAGCGTGAAGAACAACATCATCGTTCAATCGTATCTCGAGCCCACTCTTATGCAAACTCGAGCTACGACCTAGGTCGGGATAGTTCCTACCCGTCCAATCTCTTGCAAACGGGTATTGGTATAGAATTGCAATCGAAAACCCTAGTTTCGGTCCAATCTCTTGCAAACCGATTCCAGAGAAATTCAATCGCAACCCAATTCGAATATCTAGGGCTTCCTATCGAATTGGGATCCAATCTCTTGCAAACCCCAATCGATATGAATCACTAGCTATTTGTATTATAGCAATCCCAAACTAACCCTAATCAATCCTAGCAATAGTTTCACCGATTCATCACAAATCCGAAATTGGGCTCGTAGGGTTCATCCCTACGCCCTAAGACGATGAACTACTCACAATTCATAATCAAATTCAATAGAAATTCACAATCAAAATCAATAGAATTCATTGCTATATTCAAAATATCAATAAAAATGGAGTTTTTGAGAGAAAGAGAGACAAACCAATGAAGAACAAGATAGCATCCAACAAAATCTCACTTTTCTCTCCTCTCTAAAAGCTAAATCTAATCCCTAAAAAGTTAATCTAAAAAGGCTGCCAAAGTTCTGAAAAAGGCTCTCTAAACTAGGTTAAAAACTGGGGTTAAATACCCCCCAAAATCGCCCAAAAAACCCTGACGAAAATGCCCCTGCGCAGCCTCAAAATCACAGTTTACGCTACAGGCAGCGCGGTGTAATGCCCTGCAAAGCTACTGCACAAGTACTAGAGGGGGGGGGTGAATAGTACTTTAAAATAATTAAGAGGCTAATTCCTAATTACTTGCAAACTCTACCAAACAATGCGGAAAATGCGGAAATGAAAATGTTAGACAACAAAGAAACAATCGCAAACAACGATATTACTGGGTTCGGATCCACCCAAGTCTCCCCGACTTGTTCCCGGTGATCCTATGTCCCAACCACCCGGATCCCCTCCGGATACTTGAGTTAGAAACCCTAACTCAAGATTTCCACTATGAAATACTTGTGAAAAACATTCACAAGTCAAATCATAGACAAAGTAATTTGTGACTCCCACAACCCGGGATCACAACCACACTCTCACAACCGAGAGTGAAACTTACAATATGAAATTGAAACGAAATAAGAAACTTCTTACCGACAAAATACCTATGCCTTGAGTAATGCTTACGAATTAGGGCAAGGATGATTTTGAGGAAGAAGAAGTGGCACCAAACCCTAGCTCCAAGATGTAGATCAGCGATGGAGAGCTATGGGGATGTTGGTGACCTAGAATCAAGCACTTGGCTTGGAAGGCTTCACACTCAATGAATCTCTCTTTGGAAGTAAGAGTGAGGAGAGATTATTGAATGGAATTAAAGAGCTTTGAATGAGCTTGGAATGATTTCTCTTGATCTCTAAACTTGCAATAATATCAGCCTTTACTGCAATGAATGCAGCCCATCAAGTATTTATAGGATAGAGGAGAGAGAGAAATAAAAACGTTTCAATTAATGCTCCAACGGCTCTTTTCTGAACCCAACTAGTCGGTCAAAGAACAACCACCGACCGACTAGTTCATCAACTAGTCGGTCGGTCAATTAACATATACCGACTAATGAGTGAACAGAGAAAAGGTCAAAGCACAGACAAAAGGAACTAGTGGGTCCAAGAAGAGTAGCTGTAACGACTGCTTTTCATGTATCTGGATTTTATGTATTATAATATATGTTTTGGTGGATTTTCTCCTCTTGTGTGGTTTTCGCCTCCGTAGTTTTCATTTTCGATCGATTCGTCGTATTTTCTCTCTTCTTTCTTAGGATTGTCGATTTCGAAGTTTGTCACTCGTGACGGGCTTCATAACGGTCGTATCTAACTATTAGATCAAGCCTAGGAGTCTTAGGAATCGATCCCGGGGCCCCGCGCTCCGTATCGGTACTTTCTGTGCTCATTAGCCGGTGTAAGAAGGGCCACCGACCGACTAGATGACGATCCAGTCGGTCGGTAATCCTTCTTGGACCGACTAGTTAGCTTTCTAAATTTCTCAGGAGTTACTGTTTATCGTTAGTCGGTCTAAGAACGTTGGTTGACCGACTAGGTTGCAAACTAGTCGGTCAGCAATGCTTCTTGAACCGACTAACTCATCAAATTATTTTGTATCAGTTACTGTTTACTCTTAGTCGGTCTAAGAACGTTCATCGACCGACTAGTTGCCAAACTAGTCGGTCAGTATTTGTTCATGGACCGACTAACTCTAGAATCCTAATTTCACCTGTAGCTACTGTTTACACTTAGTCGGTCTGCGTTGGTCGACCGACCGACTAGTTGTCCAACTAGTCGGTCAGTGGTTGTTCTTTGACCGACTAACTAGTGCTGTAAACCCTAGTTTTGCCCTAGCCGCCAGCCTAGCCTATAAATACCCAACCCAAACGTTTTCTTCCCCTCCAACTCGACCCTAAACCCTAAAATCGCCCCCATTGATCCACCACCTTCCTCCAAGCTCCATTGCTTCATTCCAAGCCCTAAATCCATCATCCAAACCATCCATCTACCCTATCTACCTCTCATCTTCCCCAAAATCTCACCAAAACCCATCAAATCCCCAAAATCCCCCAAAACCCTAGTTTCCCCAAACTTCTCCAATCTTTTCCAGATCTGATCCTAGGGTTCCCCGAAGTGTTTCTTCCGCCTCCTCTCGGTAAGAAATCGATTCACCGATGTTTTCCTAACCTATTGTAATTTTTATGAAACCCTAATAAAATATTTGTGTTTTGATGATTGTTCCCCATAACAGCGATTCCCCGTAGGCTAGCATCCGCGGAAACGAACTTTCGAAACCGTCAACCCCGGTGATAGGCAAGTGAAACTTGCATCTCTTAATTTAGGCCGTGTCTTAGGCCATTTACCTTGCTTTAGCGTAAAAGAGACTAAACGGTGAAAGGATAGCCGTTTAGACGCATTTGACCTAGCTTGACAACGAAGCTTGGTCCGTCACCCTCATCATGCTAGTATGTCACGTTTAATTTCAATTAACGGTACGCAATCATTTGTTCATGTCATTGCATAGTGATTAATTATTGTGATTGTGTAGCACACGCTACAATGTGATATTCCTGGCTCGTGTTCCAGAAGCGAGCCATGTAGTTGGAAACCCCAACGCTCGGATACCGGCTAGGTGCACCCCTATGCCAAATACACTTCCTGGCTCGTGTTCCAGAAGCGAGCTTAGTGAGTTGGTAACCCCAACTGCTCGACACATATGGGTGGGGTAAGAGATAAGCGGACTGAGCCCCGAGTTGGCCTGATCCGCCACTCCGGCCAGCAGGTGGACTCTCTTTAGTGCACAAGTGATTAATAGTGATAGAGATAAGCGGACTGAGCCCCGAGTTGGCCAGCAGGTGGACCCTCTATGCACTAAGTGATAAGTGATAAGTGATAAGTGATAAGTGTTAAATGATAAGTGATTAGTGATTTGGTAGCTTTTGCTACATTGTGCATGCTTGTCTCTTTTAAACTGTTGCATCATACTTAACTGCCATGTCATCGTTTAATGTTACACATGCTAGGCTATTAGTCACTTTCAGCTTCCTTGCTCAAGTCTTTTAGACTTGCTGACATGTGCCCCTTTCTCTTTTGGGTGACGCATGTTAGACCCTGAGCCTGAGTTGCTTGCTGAGGGTGAGTTGTTTGCGGACGCCGAGCTTGCGCCCGTGTTGGGCGAGGACTTTGTGGACACCGGGGACCAGCCCTAGTGCCTTCGAGTGTTTTACTTTTGTTAGATAGTTGTTTTGTTATCGGTGCGTAGCACCCATACTTCGTTATGTCGTAGTTCTTTTGTTTGGCCTTGTTCTGGGCCTTTAGACTCTTTCTTTTAGCCTGGTGGCTTTTCTGTGATGTTGAATATTTTGTGGACAAACTTTGGGATTGGTATTTCATATCCGTCTCATGTCATTATTATTATTGTTGTTGTTTCGATTGCAATTACAGGGACCTGCTTATACTAATTACGCTTATCGGGCGTGTAGCTTCACAGCTCCACGCTCGAGCGGACCTTCTCACGCCTCGCCTCCATTTTCGGGAAGCGGGTCGTGACAGGTTTTAGTGGTGGCCCATGCAGGTCCATCTGTAACTGTAAATATCGGGATAACGATAATAATGCAAGATTGTCCAACAAATAATTTCGACATCTGAGCCCTAAGCTATGAGTCTAATTGTTTTGTTTTCTGCGTCATTAGATGGCAGGAAGGCGAATCACCCGTGGGGGTGGTAGTGGTGCGCTCCCTCATGACGAGGAGCCTGAGCGGGAGCCCACTAATGGGGAGATGATGAGGATGATGTTGCAGATGATGCAGGTTCAGCAGGGCGTGCTGCTGCAGGTGCAGAATGCTCCGGTGGCTCGAGCTGCTCGGGTGGTGGAAGCCCCTCGCCCTGAGCCCGGGGCGAAGCAGTTCAGAGAGCTGGGTCCTGCGTATTTTGATGGAACCGAAGGTCCTCTAGCTGCTGATGAATGGATGAGAAATATCGAGGACAACCTGAAGATGTCCAAGGTCAACGAAGTTAGTTGGGTTGACTTGGCGAAGCGCCAGCTGAAGGATAACGCCAGAAATTGGTGGGATGCTGAGGAAAAGATGTTGGAGGAGCCGATCGTCTGGGCTACCTTCAAGGCCAGATTTAATGGTGAGTTCTTCCCGAAGGCTGCCAGGGAAGAGATGCTGCAGCGTTTTATCGATTTGAAGCAGGGAAACTCGTCGGTGGATCAGTACCACCAGGACTTCATGAGGCTTAGTCGGTTTGCACCAAAGATGGTGCAGGACGCTGAGGAGCGAGCTCAGAGGTTCCTTCAGGGACTTGCCTCGGAGCTCCAGAGTTTTGTGACCTCCTATGACCGGGAGTCATATCAGAAGGTTCTAGTAGCAGCTAAGAGGCATGAGCTGCTCGTGAACCAGAGGAGGGGGTCTATCGTTGGCGCTGGGAAGAGGCCTATGGAGCAGGCGAGAACTGTGGTTCGACCTGGATTCAGGCCGAACCAGCCTGTTCAGTTCAAGAGGCCAGGAGGGCCTGTTCGGAAGGTTTGCCATTTCTGTGGCAGGGAAGGTCATATCAAGGAATCATGTAGGAAGTTCTTGGGGCAATGTATCGCCTGTGGAGATCCTGCCCATGCTATCAGGGAGTGCCCGAGGTTGAAGCGACCTTGGGGGACACCTATTGCTGCCCCGCCGTTGCAGCAGAGAGCTCCGGTGCCCGCTGGTCGTGGGGTGCCCCTCGTCCCGCAGAGGCAGGCTTTTGAGCGGGCTGCTCCGCCGAGGAGGCAGGCATTTCTGATGACCGAGGAGGAGATCTCGACCATGGATGAGGTCATTGCAGGTAACTTTCGATTTAGATTGTTCCTTCCTTAATTAATTGATTGTTAAATTATGTTGGTTGCTTGTGTATGAATGTTGCTAGAGTAAGATTTGATTGATTAGACTGTTTGTTAGGTGTGGTTTTGGTTTGCACGTTCCCCGCCCGAGTCCTCTTTGACTCTGGTGCATCGATGTGCATTTTGGCCCAGAGCTTCGTGGAGAAGCATTCCTTGTCGACATCCCCTCTCTCCAAGAGTTGGAATATCGTTACAGGGAATGGAATAGTCACGGTGCATCGTGGGTGCAGTCCTTGCTCTGTGGTGGTTTGTGGACATGAGCTTTATGCTGATTTTATTGTCCACAACATCACCAACTACGATGCGGTCTTTGGGATGGATTGGCTTGCGAGCTTCTATGCTACGATTGACTGTCGAAGGAAGAAGGTGGTGTTCGAGATTCCCGGACATCCAGTGTTTGAGTTCAGTCGTGGTAGCAGTTCGCTTGGTCCTGTCAGATTTCGAGCCAGGCCGGTGGAGGCGGTGGCTATGCAGATGGAGCTGGAATGGCCAGCTGTGGTGCGAGATTTTGGCGACGTCTTCCCCGAGGAGATGTCTGGTTTGCCGCCTGATCGAGCTTTGGAATTTTCTATCGATCTTGTTCCAGGTGCGCAGCCGATTTCGAAGGCGCCTTATCGTATGGCACCTGCAGAATTGGAAGAGTTGCGGAAGCAGTTGGATGAGCTGTTGCAGAAGGGTTATATTAATCCTAGTGTGTCTCCGTGGGGAGCACCGGTGTTGCTGGTAAAGAAGAAGGATGGTACGCGTCGCATGTGCGTGGACTATCGGGAGTTGAATGCGGTGACCATTAAGAATAAATACCCGTTGCCTCGCATTGATGATATTTTTGATCAGCTTGGAGGTTCGAGGGTGTTTTCTAAGTTGGATTTGAGGAGTGGTTATCATCAGTTGAAGGTAAAGAAGGGAGATGTTCCGAAGACGGCTTTCAGGACGAAGTATGGACACTATGAGTTTGTGGTTATGCCTTTCGGCGTAACTAACGCGCCCGCAGTTTTCATGAATCTGATGAACCTGATTTTCTACGACTTTTTGGATAAGTTTGTCGTTATCTTTATTGACGACATTCTGATATATTCAAAGTCGGAGGAAGAGCATGCCTCGTACTTGAGGACGGTGTTGGAGATTTTGAGGAAGCATCGTTTGTATGCTAAGTTTTCGAAGTGCGAGTTTTGGCTGGATAGAGTTGCTTTTCTGGGGCATGTGGTGTCTGGAGGTGGTATTTCAGTGGATCCCGAGAAGATTAGGGCCATCAGGGAGTGGCCTGTTCCGTCGTCTGCGTCTGAGATTCGGAGTTTTCTCGGACTTGCTGGTTATTATCGGCGATTCATTAAGGACTTTTCTCGTATTGCTGAGCCGATGACCAGGTTGACGCGGAAGGATGTTGCTTATGTTTGGTCGGGTGATTGTGAGAGTGCTTTTGGTGTTCTGAAGGAGAGGTTGACGACTGCCCCTATTTTGGTTGTGCCTGATCGCAGCGGTGGATTTGAGATCTTTTGCGATGCTTCCGGCAAGGGTCTCGGTTGTGTGTTGCATCAGCATGGGCATGTTGTGGCGTATGCGTCTCGTCAGCTTAAGGTTCATGAGAAGAATTATCCGACGCATGATTTGGAGTTGGCTGCCGTTGTGTTTGCTCTTAAGATTTGGAGGCACTTCTTGCTGAGTGAGAAAGTGAAGATTTTCACCGATCACAAAAGCTTGAAGTATATTTTCACTCAGAAGGAGCTCAACATGCGACAGCGTCGATGGTTGGAGCTTATGGCGGATTATGATATTGATTTGCAGTATCACCCTGGCAAGGTGAATGTGGTTCCAGATGCTTTGAGTAGGCTGCCAGCGGTGATGATTTTGACCTCGCAGTGGGGATTGCAGCAGGATTTTTGCGAGTCTGGAGTGGAAATTGTCCTTCCTGGGGAGGCTTCTTCGTTGATGTACATGCAGGTACAGTCGACGATCGTGGATTGGATTAAGGCTGGCCAGGCAGAGGATCCGAAGCTGGTGAGGATTCGGGAGATGGTGGAAGCCGGTCTACGGACTGACTTTTTGATTCATGCGGACGGCTCGCTGAGGTTTGGAGCCAGGTTGTGTGTGCCGGCTGGGGATATTAGAGAGGAGTTGATGGTGGAGGCACACAGTTCGCCGTATTCTGTGCATCCTGGTGGTACCAAGATGTACCAGGATCTTCGTCTGAATTATTGGTGGCATGGCATGAAGAGGAGTGTGGCTCGGAGTGTAGCCAAGTGTTTGGTTTGCCAGCAAGTGAAGGCGGAGCATCAGCGTACGGCCGGGTTGCTACAACCGCTTCCGATTCCGGAGTGGAAGTGGCAGCACATCACTATGGATTTCGTGACTGGACTACCTCGGAGTCCGAAGCAGAATGACGCGATTTGGGTGATCGTGGATCGGTTGACCAAATCTGCGCACTTCATTCCGTTCCGAGTGGGAGAGTCCACGGAGGTGCTAGCGAGGAGATATATGGAGGAAGTCGTGCGACTTCATGGAGTCCCCGTGAGTATCGTGTCGGACAGAGACACGAGGTTCACATCTCAGTTTTGGCAGAGTTTGCAGAAGAGTTTGGGTACGCGTCTGAGTTTCAGCACGGCGTACCATCCGCAGACGGATGGCCAGTCCGAGAGGACGATCCAGATTTTGGAAGACATGCTGAGGGCGTGCATGTTGGATTTCAAGGGTTCGTGGGAGGACCATCTACACTTGGTGGAGTTCTCTTACAACAACAGTTTCCAGGCGAGTATTGGCATGGCGCCTTTCGCCGCTCTTTATGGGAGAAAATGTCGATCGCCATTGAGTTGGGATGACGTTGGTGATCGGGAGTTGTTGGGACCTGAGATGATCGTGGAGGCCGTGGATATCGTCAGGAATATTCGGGAGAGGTTGAGAATTGCTCAGGACCGTTTTAAGCATTGGGCGGATGCTAAACGTCGTCCTTTGGAGTTTCAGCCGGGTGACCATGTGTTTTTGAAGATTTCCCCGAATCGTGGTGTGATTCGTTTTGGGAAGCGTGGAAAGTTGAGCCCGCGATACATTGGACCGTTTGACGTTTTGGAGAGGGTTGGCGAGGTAGCTTATCGCTTGGCCTTGCCGCCGTCTTTGGAAGGAGTTCACAATGTTTTCCATGTGTCGCAGCTTCGTCGATACATTAGCGATCCGTCTCATGCGGTGGATTTTTCGGAGATTACCGTTCGCCCCGATATGACGTATGACCAGCATCCAGTGCAGATTCTGGACAGGCGTCAGAAATCGCTTCGGAACAAGATTGTTAATCTTGTGAGGGTGATGTGGCGACACGGTTCACCTAGAGAGTCTACTTGGGAGAATGAGGATGAGATGCGAGAGCGTTTTCCACTTTTGTTTCCGGACTCGTGAGTTTTGGAAATTCCGAGGACGGAATTTTTCTTAAGTTGGGGAGGATGTAACGACTGCTTTTCATGTATCTGGATTTTATGTATTATAATATATGTTTTGGTGGATTTTCTCCTCTTGTGTGGTTTTCGCCTCCGTAGTTTTCATTTTCGATCGATTCGTCGTATTTTCTCTCTTCTTTCTTAGGATTGTCGATTTCGAAGTTTGTCACTCGTGACGGGCTTCATAACGGTCGTATCTAACTATTAGATCAAGCCTAGGAGTCTTAGGAATCGATCCCGGGGCCCCGCGCTCCGTATCGGTACTTTCTGTGCTCATTAGCCGGTGTAAGAAGGGCCACCGACCGACTAGATGACGATCCAGTCGGTCGGTAATCCTTCTTGGACCGATTAGTTAGCTTTCTAAATTTCTCAGGAGTTACTGTTTATCGTTAGTCGGTCTAAGAACGTTGGTTGACCGACTAGGTTGCAAACTAGTCGGTCAGCAATGCTTCTTGAACCGACTAACTCATCAAATTATTTTGTATCAGTTACTGTTTACTCTTAGTCGGTCTAAGAACGTTCATCGACCGACTAGTTGCCAAACTAGTCGGTCAGTATTTGTTCATGGACCGACTAACTCTAGAATCCTAATTTCACCTGTAGCTACTGTTTACACTTAGTCGGTCTGCGTTGGTCGACCGACCGACTAGTTGTCCAACTAGTCGGTCAGTGGTTGTTCTTTGACCGACTAACTAGTGCTGTAAACCCTAGTTTTGCCCTAGCCGCCAGCCTAGCCTATAAATACCCAACCCAAACGTTTTCTTCCCCTCCAACTTGACCCTAAACCCTAAAATCGCCCCCATTGATCCACCACCTTCCTCCAAGCTCCATTGCTTCATTCCAAGCCCTAAATCCATCATCCAAACCATCCATCTACCCTATCTACCTCTCATCTTCCCCAAAATCTCACCAAAACCCATCAAATCCCCAAAATCCCCCAAAACCCTAGTTTCCCCAAACTTCTCCAATCTTTTCCAGATCTGATCCTAGGGTTCCCCGAAGTGTTTCTTCCGCCTCCTCTCGGTAAGAAATCGATTCACCGATGTTTTCCTAACCTATTGTAATTTTTATGAAACCCTAATAAAATATTTGTGTTTTGATGATTGTTCCCCATAACAGCGATTCCCCGTAGGCTAGCATCCGCGGAAACGAACTTTCGAAACCGTCAACCCCGGTGATAGGCAAGTGAAACTTGCATCTCTTAATTTAGGCCGTGTCTTAGGCCATTTACCTTGCTTTAGCGTAAAAGAGACTAAACGGTGAAAGGATAGCCGTTTAGACGCATTTGACCTAGCTTGACAACGAAGCTTGGTCCGTCACCCTCATCATGCTAGTATGTCACGTTTAATTTCAATTAACGGTACGCAATCATTTGTTCATGTCATTGCATAGTGATTAATTATTGTGATTGTGTAGCACACGCTACAATGTGATATTCCTGGCTCGTGTTCCAGAAGCGAGCCATGTAGTTGGAAACCCCAACGCTCGGATACCGGCTAGGTGCACCCCTATGCCAAATACACTTCCTGGCTCGTGTTCCAGAAGCGAGCTTAGTGAGTTGGTAACCCCAACTACTCGACACATATGGGTGGGGTAAGAGATAAGCGGACTGAGCCCCGAGTTGGCCTGATCCGCCACTCCGGCCAGCAGGTGGACTCTCTTTAGTGCACAAGTGATTAATAGTGATAGAGATAAGCGGACTGAGCCCCGAGTTGGCCAGCAGGTGGACCCTCTATGCACTAAGTGATAAGTGATAAGTGATAAGTGATAAGTGTTAAATGATAAGTGATTAGTGATTTGGTAGCTTTTGCTACATTGTGCATGCTTGTCTCTTTTAAACTGTTGCATCATACTTAACTGCCATGTCATCGTTTAATGTTACACATGCTAGGCTGTTAGTCACTTTCAGCTTCCTTGCTCAAGTCTTTTAGACTTGCTGACATGTGCCCCTTTCTCTTTTGGGTGACGCATGTTAGACCCTGAGCCTGAGTTGCTTGCTGAGGGTGAGTTGTTTGCGGACGCCGAGCTTGCGCCCGTGTTGGGCGAGGACTTTGTGGACACCGGGGACCAGCCCTAGTGCCTTCGAGTGTTTTACTTTTGTTAGATAGTTGTTTTGTTATCGGTGCGTAGCACCCATACTTCGTTATGTCGTAGTTCTTTTGTTTGGCCTTGTTCTGGGCCTTTAGACTCTTTCTTTTAGCCTGGTGGCTTTTCTGTGATGTTGAATATTTTGTGGACAAACTTTGGGATTGGTATTTCATATCCGTCTCATGCCATTATTATTATTGTTGTTGTTTCGATTGCAATTACAGGGACCTGCTTATACTAATTACGCTTATCGGGCGTGTAGCTTCACAGCTCCACGCTCGAGCGGACCTTCTCACGCCTCGCCTCCATTTTCGGGAAGCGGGTCGTGACAGTAGCTGACCGACTAGTTTCACAACTAGTCGGTCGGTTACTCAACTGAGACCGACTAACAGATAAAACTGAAGTCTGAGCACAAATTGACTTAGTCGGTCCAAGAACAAATGTTGACCGACTAATTCACCAACTAGTCGGTCGCCAAATGAGCATAGACCAACTAACGATAAACAGTAAGTTAGGTGAAAAATGGCATGTACAGTAAAGCTAAACTAGTCGGTCCAAGAAGGAAAGTTGACCGACTAGTTCATCAACTAGTCGGTCGGTCAATTAACACAGACCGACTAATGATAAACAGTAGCTCAGGCTCAAATGTGCATGTACAGGGAAAGCTCAACTAGTCGGTCACAGAAGCATCACTGACCGACTAGTTCACAAACTAGTCGGTCGGTGAGTCAACTTAGACCGACTAACTGTAAACAGTAAAGAGCTTGGAAATGACTAACAAAAACTAGTCGGTCCAAGAAGCTTTGCCGACCGACTAGATCACCATCTAGTCGGTCAGTTCTTCTTCTTGAACCAACTAACATGCACAAGAAGTCGCGAATCGAAGCGCGAAGCTTCGGGAAAGATTGTATGGACTTCTACTAAGATCCTAGAGCTAAGATATGAGCGTCATGAAGATTTAAACCGTAAGACCTACTCAAGGCTTAACATTCTACGAAAGAAGCTTAAAGACTATAAATAAAACTCGACGATACCGTCTTCAATAGCTTCAATCGAATCTTCATGACTTCTAAATTGGTCCATAAGCTTCAACGAAGCTTTAGGCATACGATCACGTGCTTTGAGAAGTCTTGAGACGTCGTAATTGATATTCATATGAATTTGGCGACGATCTCCATAACTGTGCTCACAAAGTGTTAGTTCACGATATATTTATGTTTGTTCATCATCCAAAACCAAATCCGGGGAGTCCAATATCCAACATTCTCCCCCTTTTTGGTGATGACAAACCAACATAAATAATAATCAAAAATAATAATTCAAATGAAATTTACTTACTCCCCCTGCATTGATGACACGTTAATTCCAATTTAAATAATAATAATACGCATCAAGCAGACGAGTGAAGTATATAAAATGAGAATCGATTATTGAAATATCGAATACCAAATGTAGGTTATTGAAATATCGGATTTGAAAATCCATTTATATATCTTAACTCCCCCTGAATCTAACATATCAAGTTAGATTCTTGGAATAATGCTTTAAATTATCATTTAGCACATCGTTATTATTATATCTCTCCCCCTTTGGCATAAGCAAAAAGAGCGGGAGGAGAACAACGACAACAACAATGGCTTGAAATAAAAAAGCACGGGAGTCGTAGACTACGACGACGGTTCAAGTGACACCAAAGAAAAAAATACGAATAAAATCAAGGCGTGTCAATGAAACCATAGTTGAAAATCGTAAAACGAACTCATCAAAACTCAAATCATTTTTACGGATTGAGTTATGGAAAATACTCTCCAATATCAACATTCTTGGTGAATTTAGTGCATGGAAAACAATTCTATGTTTCCATAGAAGAAATTTCTGTTAAACCAAGTTAATATCGTCGAGCGAAGAAATCCAACACCTGAGACAAAAAAAATTATAAATTGTGCACAATAGAATGAAATGTCAACTGCGATGTATATATATATAAAAGAGGAACCAGAGTACATCAAAAGTATACATCACTGACAAACAAGACATCGATCCAACGATCGGGGCACAAAATATAGCAGCATATCACACAGATATCGGAGTGACACAAAACATACAACATCATCAAAATACATAAAGATACATCATCAAAAGTATCAAAATACATCAAAATGATCCAGAACCCCACTCTATCCTAACCAAACTCTCTCACACTAGATGTATCATCCAAGGAGCATCGGAGAGTCCTCATGGAAGCTCAAGAGGAAGCGGCAGGATCTGCAGCAGCAGCAGGCTCTGCAGGAGAAGTGGTGGTCACAGGAACATCTGGAATGTCAGCGGGAGTGACGACAGAAGTGGCAATATCTGGAGCAGCTACAGTAGTGGCCTCGGGAGCACCAGTCGGAGCATCCACCGCAGGAGCGGTGGCAACATGTGTGCTCTCGGGGGCACCAGCAGACGAAGCAGCAGCAGCACGAGTAAGCTCCTCAATGTCCTCCTCATCCAACTCATCCTCGTCAGAGAAAGACGGAGGGACCTCAATATCAAGATGTCGAGCGATGCGGCAGAGAATCTCCTCAGAACGAGCCTGACGAGACTCCAAACGACGGATCGAACGAACGACATCTGTAAGAGTGGTAGAGGGAGCAGCTGAGGCAGACGCTGAAGGTGTCGTCCTCTGAACATGACAGAGCGCCGCAAGAGATTTCTTAACGGCCGTCGCGTTCAGGGGAGGACCAAGTGGACGCTCATCGTCAGGAGGCAATGTGACACGGAAGTGACGGAATACCAGAGTCAACAAGCACGGGAAGGGGATATGAGCCGATTTCGTGGACTTGCGAATACAATCGAAAGAGTCCATCTTATCGAGTATAATGCGAGCCCAGTTAATCGAGCTCCCCATGAAAATACTGTAGATCAACTTCAAGAAGGGCTGGGACGGTAGAGATGAGGAGCCGTACTTGGGAAGCAAGCACGACTTCAGAATCAAATTGAGGACCCATGCATTAGGCTTGAAGGATTTGGAGGGAACGCCAATCATGGTGGGAGGAATCTGATGGAAAATCTCAGAAAGGATGGTCTGATCTAGGGAAGAAATATCATCAACAGAAATGTCTGAGGGGAGGAGGCCAGACGAGGAGATACCCAAAATCTCTCCTAAGATTTCTGCTGTGAGGACTATAGGAGTCCCCAAAACAGTCGTCTCAACAGAGTGGGTCCCATCGTACTGACCCCGGATCCTATTGGCATAGAATAGTTTTACTAGGCGAGGGTACTGGTGAGGGTTCGTCTTCGGGTCATATCGAAGGTAATCGAGTAGACCGGAGGACGAAAGAAGATCGGCGAGGCCTAGGAAGTCACTAAACTGGACGAAATACTCCAGAAGCAGTGGGCAATGTTTGATACGGTTGTAAGCCGCGAGACACAAAGGGTCGTCGCGACACAACGAGATATCGACACCGCCTACCGGCATCGGAGCCTTTCCCTTAGGCTTACGGGTAGACGTACGAGGTCGGGAGCTAGACTCAGGATGGGTAGGAGGAGTGGGTTCCCTATGAGTCTCAGGCTCGGAAAAATACTCGGTGTCGGAATCCGAATCACCGGGTGGAGTGGGAGCACGAAAAATTACTGGCTTGGGCTTGGGCTGAGATCGGGCACGGGGTTTCGCAGTCGCCGTCCTCTTACGCTTAAGAGGAGGCGAAGACGAAGAGGGTTGGGTGGTTTTCGAACGACGTCTAGGAGGGGTAGGGTCCGAGGGTGGCGAATCGATGGTCATGTGCGAAGGGCCAGAGGGAGTGATCGGGATACGTGTACGAGCCATATTCGCGGCACGACACGACGCAAGAGATCGGAAAAACCCTAGATAGCCGGAACCCTAGCAAACCCTAGGAATCGAAATCAATAGAAACCCTAACTGAAATGATCTAACCCTAACCCTAGGAACAGGAAACTAACCCTAGACAGGAGATGGGAGAGTGGGGGGTTTACCCTAGGAGGAGGTCGACGGAAAACGGCCGGAGATGTGGTCGGAAAACGGCGACGAGAGAGGGAGGAAGACAATGGGTCGGGGGGGGTTTTGAGCTGAGAAGGGGTTTTCGATCGACTAAAAGAGATAATAGTCGGTCGAGATGACTAAATAAGTCGATTAGAAGCCAAAAGACGCAATTGCCCCCGTCACAACTAGTCGGTCTCAGTTCAAGCACTGACCGACTAGATCACGATCTAGTCGGTCGGTCAATGAGCTTGAACCGACTAGTTGTAAACAGTGACAGAACCTAAGTTATCTGACAAGAATTAGTCGATCTGTGTTCATTTACTGACCGACTAGATCTCAATCTAGTCGGTCGGTCACTGAACATGAACCGACTAAAGAGGTCCAAAAATTGAAAATCTATGAACTTTGATTTCTCTTCTAATCACACTTGGATGAAACATCAAAATACTCTCATTAATCATTATACTACCCCATTAAACATCGAAAATCTGAAATTTGACGATTACGCACAAATCGAGCGAAAATTCCGAAAATTCAACAAAAATCCAGAAAATTTCAATACTTCAAGCATGAGCAAATATAACGAATAGAATAGCATGCAAGAATATTGAATAAAAATGAATGCTATATCTCAGATTCACCCATAATCCCCAATTCTCGACGCAACCGCACAAAGGAGTCCTCCTTTAGTGGTTTCGTGAAAATATCGGCGATTTGCTTCTGAGTTTCAACGTACACTAATATGATGTCCTTTTTTAGCAACATGATCATCTAAGAAATGGTGTCGGACATCTATGTGTTTCGAACGGGAATGATGTACCGGGTTCTTGGAAAGACATATTGCACTTTGGTTGTCAACCATGATAGGGCAAGTATCACAGTTTATACCAAAGTCTTTAAGTGTGTGTCTCATCCAAAGAACTTGAGCACACGCGGCACCAACGGCAATGTATTCCGCCTCGGTGGTTGAAAGTGATACAGAATTTTGCTTCTTGGAAAACCAAGAGACAAGGGAATTTCCTATAAAATGGCAAGTGCCACTAGTACTTTTCCTGTCGGATTTGCATCCCGCATAATCGGCATCACTATATGAGATTAACTCATACGTGCTAGATTTTGGATAAAGTAATCCAAAATCAAGTGTATAACTTAGATAACGGAAAATACGTTTTACCGCTACTAAGTGAGACTCCTTAGGTTGAGACTGATAACGGGCACATACGCATACGGCAAACATAATATCGGGCCTACTTGCGGTAAGATAAAGTAAACTACCTATCATACCTTGATATAGACGAATGTCTACATCCTTACCGCCCGTATCCTTATCAAGATGCATAGTCGTGCTCATTGGAGTCTTCTTTCCAGAGGCATTCTCCGTTCCAAATCGCTTTAGCAACTCCACCGTGTACTTCGTTTAGTGGATGAAGATTGCATCGTCCATTTGGCGAATTTGGAGACCTAAGAAATATTTGAGCTCACACATGTGGCTCATCTCAAATTGTTCCTTCATCACATTAGAAAACTCTTCGCAAAGAGCAAAGTTAGTAGCACCGAAAATGATATCATCAACATATATTTGAATTAAAATTATATCATTATTCGAATGCTTAACAAAAAGTGTAGAATCGACTTCTCCCATTTTAAAATTCCAATCCAAAAGAAAATTCTTTAGGCGATCATACCAAGCTCGAGGAGCTTGTCTCAAACCGTAAAGCGCTTTCTTTAGTTTAAAAACATGATTTGGAAATTTTTCATTAATAAAACCCGGAGGTTGAGAAACGTAAACTTCCTCAACAACATCTCCATTTAAAAATGCACTTTTAACATCCATTTGAAATAATTTAAAATCCTTATGGCATGCAAAAGACAATAATAATCTAATTGATTCTAATCTAGCTACCGGAGCGAAGGATTCTTCGAAATCAATACCTTCCTCTTGACGGTAGCCTTGAGCAACTAACCGAGCTTTGTTCCGGACGACGACTTGGTTTTCGTCAGTTTTGTTCTTGAAGATCCACTTTGTCCCTATGACGGTGTGGTTCTTCGATGGCAATGGAACAAGCTCCCAAACTTCATTCCTCTCGAATTGAATGAGTTCCTCCTCCATGGCTAAGATCCAAGCGCTATCTTCGCATGCTTCATTAACATTCTTTGGCTCTATCGAGGAGGCAAAGGCACAATGAGCGAAGTATTTCACTTGCGATCTTGTCTTGACACTATCATGGATATTGCCAATGACTTGCTTATGAGGATGGTCACGAATGGTATGAATCCGTTTGGGAATACCTTGATCACTAGGAACATTCTCAACAACTTCATTAGACGGGTTAGTCTCAATAGAATCAATAGAATCATTAGAGTTAGAATTACCAATTGAATCACATAAGACATCCATAGAGTCATCATCATTAGTAATTCTAGTTGGAACAAATCCTTCATTAAATGAAACATGAAGCGATTCCTCGATCGTTGAGGTTCGTTTGTTGAATATCCGGTAGGCTTTGCTACGTGAGGAATACCCAACAAAAATCCCCTCATCAGATCTCGGATCGAATTTGTCCAAACTACCATACGTGTTCTTAATAAAACATTTTGAACTAAAAACACGAAAATGTTTAACTTGAGGCAACCTACCAAACAACAATTCATAACAAGTTTGTTTAGTGCCGGGCCTCAAAAGTATTCTATTAAACACATAGCAAGCGGTGTGTACCGCTTCCGCCCAAAATTGATGGCCAAGTTGGCTATCATCAAGCATAGTGCGAGCACATTCCACTAGCGTCCTATTCTTTCTCTCAACAACACCATTTTGAGGAGGTGCGCGAGGGAATGAAAAGGTGTGTGTAATACCAACTTCATCACAAAATGTCTCAAAAGACTCATTCTCAAATTCACCTCCATGATCACTACGAATAGTGACAATGGTGGTTCCTAAGAGATTTTGTACTTTCTTAACAAAAATTGTGAAGTTTTCAAAAGCTTCATTTTTATTACACAATGAAAATACCCAAGTAAACCTAGAAAAGTCATCAACGATGACAAGTCCATATCTATCATTACCTAATGAAGCAACTCTAGTTGGCCCAATTAAATCTAGATGTAATAGCTCTAGAGGCCGCTTAGAAGAAATGCTTTTCTTAGGTTTAAATGAAGATTTTGGAAGCTTGCCTCGTTGACACGAGTCACAAAAGCTTTTCTTTTGAAAGACAAGCTTAGGGAAGCCTCTAATAGAATTTAACTTGGAAAGCTTAAAAAGTGTTCCAAAGTTCACATGACCAAAACGTCGATGCCATAAGTGTTGTTCACTTGTGTTGACAATAAGACATTGTTCATGTGATCTTGGAAGATCTAGGATATATATATCCTTATGGCGTGTGCCGGAAAATAATAATTCATTATTATCTTTTCTTAAAATATGGCACATTCCTTTCGCAAAGTTAACTTTGTAACCTTTGTCACAAAGTTGACTTATTGAAATGAGATTGTGGTTTAATCCTTTAACAAGGTAAACATCACATATAATGGGTTTAGAAGGATTACCCACTTTACCAACACATATGATGGTTCTGCTCTCGTTGCCTCCAAATACGACGATGTTTCCATTTGCAATGGGAACCACTCCGGAGAGCAATTGAGCGTCACCCGTCATGTGTTTTGAACACCCGCTATCAAGTATCCAATTCCCCTTGGAGCTAAATTTAAATTTGTTGCTCCTTTTCTTTTTCTTTTCCTTGAGTACCTAAAGATAGAAAATTTCATATCATGGTACCCAAGGTCATTGGGTCCAAAAGATTAGACCTTTGGAAGCCAAGTCCAATTGGACTTAGACTTCCCCACATAATTTCTACTATGCACAACATCCGAAAAATAAGCATTCATGTAAAATTGTTTTTCATCCATGCTTGTGTCCTTTGGGCTCCAAATAGTGAAAATCTTGGGAGCCCTCATCCTATTGGGTGCATGCATGCGACGTTGATTTCTACGTGATGCATGTTGTGGATAGGCATAAGGAACATGATGGAATGGTGCATGTGGACAGTTATTCATATGATGATGTGGGTGAACATATGCATGTGAGGGAACACGTGCGTGAGGGTGTCTCACATGGTGTGCACGTGCCCGTGAATGTGTTGCATAAAAATCATCATATGTGTGAGCCGGTGGAGTAGGACGTGTGTTCCTACGTGGCATAGTATTGGTGTACATATAAGCATGCCCCTTCTTTGGAGGTCCACCCAAAGTGGGTTTCTTTTCGAAAGAGGGTGTGGACGAGGTGGAAGCACCATTGGTAAAAGAACTACCAATAGAGTGTTTGCTACCACTCGTTGAGTCACCGGAAGTTGGCCTAACAAAAGTAGTGGCCGATTTGGATGAACTTCCCATCGTATACCCCAAGCCAATGTGGTGATTGGCCGGAAGTAAGTCACTTAGGATTTTATCCAAATGGTCCTTACCCTTATTGAATTTATTAATTCGGCCTAATGTGTTCTCATATTTCTCGGTGAGAGAACGCATAGAAGTATCCAAGTTGGATACTTGCGATGTGAGCACATAAACACGAGATTTAAGACTCTCATTCTCAATACTCAAAGTCGAGTTTTGAGAAGTCAAATCCGCTATCTTGTGCTCCTCCAGATCTTCAATGCTAACATGTTCAAGTTGAGTCTTGAGATTAACAATCTCATTCCTCAACCCTTCAACAACGGTGTCGTTGTTGGTGATGATAGTTTTAGGCGAGGTTTGAATGCTAGCTTGGTCATCTTTTACTTTAGTATACCTATTTACTAATTTAGTATACTTAGACCATAATTGAGAATTAGCATTCCTAAGGTCATCCATAGTTACCTCATCGCCTTCGTTGTCGCTATCATCGGAAGAGGAAGATCCTTGATCATTCTCCTCTCTTGCCATGAAGCACATGTGTGCTTGCTCCACTTGCTCATCATCCGACTCTCCGCTTGAGGAATCCTCGGAGTCGGTGAATGTTGCCCCGACAAGCCCCTTTTTGTTCCCTTTCTTGTACTTCTTGGACTTATCGAATTTCGGCGCCTTCCACTTCTCCTTTTGCTTATTTAGAGGACACTCCGCTTTCATGTGTCCTGGCTTATTGCACTTGAAACACAAAGGAGAGGAGGAGGCGTTAGAAGAACCAAATTTAGCTTTGTTCTTATAGTTACCTTTTCGGAAGAAATGGTTGAACTTCTTGGCTATGAGTGCCATGGAATCCAAGTCCAACTCGTTTTCCGACTCTTCATCATCGGTTGATGTGGATGTGGATGGAGCGGCCTTGAAAGCAATAGCCTTCTTCTTTGGCTCGTCTTGCTTTAGGTAGGACTTCATCTTTTCCTGCAATTTTAACTTGCTATCCTTGCGTACCTCGTATGACATTAAAGTACCCATTAGTTGAACTACGGTGTACTTATTCATATCATTACCTTCCTCGATGGCGAAGGTACGCTTTTCCCAAGAAGAAGGAAGTCCTTCGATAAGCTTCGAACACTTCTCCTTTTGGGTGTAGGTTTTGCCAAGAGCCTCCAACTCGTTTTTGATGTCGACGAAGCGAGCATAATACTCCTTCATCTTCTCACCCTGTTGCATATGAAACATTTCGTAATCTTTGTTAACAACTACGAGTTTAGAGTCTCTTACCCTACTCGTCCCTTCATGTAGTATGAGGAGGGAGTTCCAAATTTGATATGCACTCTTACATGTGCATATCTTGTTGAAATCCTCGGGCTCCAAAGCACATTGCAAGGCGTTCATTGCCTTGGCATTGCTTACCTCCGCGGCGACCTCCGCGGTTGTCCATTTCTCAAAGTCTTCTTCGGCGGGCTCGACGTATTCCTTCATCGTGGTCCTCCATAGAGATGCACTCCAGAGGAAAGTTTCCATCCGGCATTTCTAGTACCTGTAGTTGGTACCGTTGAAGAATGGAGGCCTCGTTGAGGAATGTCCTTCCATCACCGAAGATGCTCCTTCACGGTTCCTGAAGGTGCCATAGTCGGAAGGTGGACGCACGGTCTTGTTGTCGTTGGCAGACATAGCTAAGTATCTGGCTCTGATACCAAATGTAATGCCCTGCAAAGCTACTGCACAAGTACTAGAGGGGGGTGAATAGTACTTTAAAATAATTAAGAGGCTAATTCCTAATTATTTGCAAACTCTACCAAACAATGCGGAAAATGCGGAAATGAAAATGTTAGACAACAAAGAAACAATCGCAAACAACGATATTACTGGGTTCGGATCCACCCAAGTCTCCCCGACTTGTTCCCGGTGATCCTATGTCCCAACCACCCGGATCCCCTCTGGATACTTGAGTTAGAAACCCTAACTCAAGATTTCCACTATGAAATACTTGTGAAAAACCTTCACAAGTCAAATCATAGACAAAGTAATTTGTGACTCCCACAACCCGGGATCACAACCACACTCTCACAACCGAGAGTGAAACTTACAATATGAAATTGAAATGAAATAAGAAACTTCTTACCAACAAAATACATATGCCTTGAGTAATGCTTACGAATTAGGGCAAGGATGATTTTGAGGAAGAAGAAGTGGCACCAAACCCTAGCTCCAAGATGTAGATCAGCGATGGAGAGCTATGGGGATGTTTGTGACCTAGAATCAAGCACTTGGCTTGGAAGGCTTCACACTCAATGAATCTCTCTTTGGAAGTAAGAGTGAGGAGAGATTATTGAATGGAATGAAAGAGCTTTGAATGAGCTTGGAATGATTTCTCTTGATGTCTAAACTTGCAATAATATCAGCCTTTACTGCAATGAATGCAGCCCATCAAGTATTTATAGGATAGAGGAGAGAGAGAAAGAAAAACGTTTCAATTAATGCTCCAACGGCTCTTTTCTGAACCCAACTAGTCGGTCAAAGAACAACCACCGACCGACTAGTTCATCAACTAGTCGGTCGGTCAATTAACGTATACCGACTAATGAGTGAACAGAGAAAAGGTCAAAGCACAGACAAAAGCAACTAGTCGGTCCAAGAAGAGTAGCTGACCGACTAGTTTCACAACTAGTCGGTCGGTTACTCAACTGAGACCGAATAACAGATAAAACTGAAGTCTGAGCACAAATTGACTTAGTCGGTCCAAGAACAAATGTTGACCGACTAATTCACCAACTAGTCGGTCGCCAAATGAGCATATACCGACTAACGATAAACAGTAAGTTAGGTGAAAAATGGCATGTACAGTAAAGCTAAACTAGTCGGTCCAAGAAGGAAAGTTGACCGAATAGTTCATCAACTAGTCGGTCGGTCAATTAACACAGACCGACTAATGATAAACAGTAGCTCAGGCTCAAATGTGCATGTACAGGGAAAGCTCAACTAGTCGGTCACAGAAGCATCACTGACCGACTAGTTCACAAACTAGTCGGTCGGTGAGTCAACTTAGACCGACTAACTGTAAACAGTAAAGAGCTTGGAAATGACTGACAAAAACTAGTCGGTCCAAGAAGCTTTGCTGACCGACTAGATCACCATCTAGTCGGTCAGTTCTTCTTCTTAAACCAACTAACATGCACAAGAAGTCGCGAATCGAAGCGCGAAGCTTCGGAAAAGATTGTCTGGACTTCTACTAAGATCCTAGAGCTAAGATATGAGCGTCATGAAGATTTAAACCGTAAGACCTACTCAAGGCTTAACATTCTACGAAAGAAGCTTAAAGACTATAAATAAAACTCGACGATACCGTCTTCAATAGCTTCAATCGAATCTTCATCACTTCTAAATTGGTCCATAAGCTTTAACGAAGCTTTAGACATACGATCACGTGCTTTGAGAAGTCTTGAGACGTCGTAATTGATATTCATATGAATTTGGCGACGATCTCCATAACTGCGCTCACAAAGTGTTAGTTCACGATATATTTATGTTTGTTCATCATCCAAAAACAAATTCGGGGAGTCCAATATCCAACACGAGGCTCACTCGGCCGAGTGACAAATGTCACTCGGCCGAGTGACGAACCCTGTACAGAAACAGAGAGTTGGGGGTCTCGGGGGTCGACTCCTCGGAGGTCACTCGGGCGGACGGCCTTTAGTCACTCGGGCGGACGTCCTTTGTCACTCGGGCGGACGTCGATTGTCACTCGGGCGGACGTCGATTGTCACTCGGGCGGACCGCGACTCAGAAATTGTCTGTATAAAAACAGTAAGTCTGGGATTTTTGCGGCCGCCGTCTTGATGCCACTCGGGTGAGTGGGTATCCGTGGTTCGGCCGAGTGACATGGCGATACTCGGCCGAGTGCACGCTGATATAGCTCTGTTGCGTGTCTGATCTGGCCGGCCGAGCGGGCTTCCGATGGTCGGCCGAGTGACTCCTTCACGCGGCCGAGTGAAATGCTCAAAGTGCCCAAACTTCATTTTTTTCGCCTCCTCGTCGCTCCTACGACGTTCTTTCCTCTTCCACTCCTCTCCAATCGCAGAATACCCCTCAAGAGAGTCGTCGGTAACACTCCAGAGTGGGTGCATCTCAGAATCACTCTAAATTGCTCCAAATCTCCTGAAATACGACAAAAACAACAAATCGTGAAAAGCATCGCAATATTGTCGAATAAACGTGAAAAACACGATTTGAGCGATCTAAATGGCATGCAAACATGCAGAAAAAGGTGTAAAATACGGAGTGATCAAAATCCCCCAAGCTTACCTCTTACTCGTCCTCGAGGAAGATAAGTAAAAAGCGAACCCGGTGGATAAAGATAAAGAAAACGGCGGAAAGGTGGAAAATGGAAAACGAAAAACAAAATAGAAGACGAAGAGGGAAGTTGCTAGATCATTTTTCTCAGGACGTGGGTTTTGCTTACTCATATAGCATGCATCGAATATAAAACACATGTCAAAGTCTTTTATTTTGACATCATAGTATAATGGTGCATTTGAAATAGAAAACCCAAGAATATCAATATAGCATGAAAAATGGAATATTTCTAAGATTAACATCGTCTGAAGCATCTAAAGCGGTATACAATATCGTAGATCACACGCTTTTCAATTTAATGCTTTCTATAAGGAGTATAAGAGATATCACACGATAGAGTAGAAAGAATAGAAAAAGTGTGGTTTTCATGAAGTGAATGCTAAGCGTAGATTTCTGGATTTCGTGAAACTTTAGCAATCTCACAGAGTATAAAATATTATTTAACCTAGGTTGTCATGCACCGTCAAGTAGTCACTCTCTCACACATCATTGGATTCTCTCC
Organism: Scilla litardierei; assembly: GCA_030789695.1. NCBI lineage: Eukaryota > Viridiplantae > Streptophyta > Magnoliopsida > Asparagales > Asparagaceae > Scilla > Scilla litardierei. The sequence continues at coordinate 127,637,213 of CM061137.1, forward strand.
CCCAAGCTTATCTATAAGCGTGGTGGCATATACAAAACGATATTTACATCCCCGTTTCTTATGAAGCTCCAAAAGTCAAAGAAAACAAAAATAAAAGCAAAAGAGGGAAGAAAGAGAGAAAGGATATGAGATGGAATCGTTTTCGAACTTCTTTTCTCTTTCCTTCACTTATTCTCAAATCTTTTTCTTTTCCCTTTTTTTTCAATAACATATATACACAATGATCCCAAATCAAAGAGAAGGATATACAAGTATTTTTTTTCTTTGGGTTTTGGGGAATTTGGAGCATGTGATTTTAATAACGGGGGAATGCCAATGATAGAATCGCTAAAGGGGAGATTCACCAATGAATTTAAAATAGAGAAATTATGTTCAAGATATGTGGAGAAAGAAATAAATGTATCTCTCAGTTCACTCTATAGGACGTGCGTGACAACTTCAGCAGGGTAATATAATCTACTCAGTTTAATCTCAAAAAGTAAACTAATCCAGATTTATCAAAGCCAGCAAACATTTCAATCAACCCGAAGTGAAGCGTACAAATCATGCAAATAGAAGTGATGTGAGAAAGGAAATCAGTACTCCAGATATAAGCATCAATGTGTGAATCTTGGTGTGTTTTCTGCGATAGCATACATATGAATCATCAGACATCAGCTAATAATAGAATTTCATCCATTTTCATACAGCAAAAGAGAGTGGGTTACTATTTTTAAATGCAAAGCAGAACATAGCATATGATATCAGAAATAAAAAAGAGCTATGACATGACAAATATAGCATGCATATGGAGAAAAGCTAACACCACGTCATCATCATCACAGAAAAGTCATCTCTAGCAAAAGATGAAAGAAATAAAGATAAACGAAAATAAAGACTATTTACAATGCAGCACACAAGGAAAATAAGAAAAACGTGATGCATGGTAAAAAAATGAAAAAGTGATGAAAAATGGGTGAAAAAGTGGAAAAACGTGAAAAAACTAAAAATAAAGGTGACAAAAGCAAAAAGTGTGAGAACTCACTCCCCCAAGCTAAAGTGCACAGTGTCCTCAATGTGCGAAGTGTGGCACACCGAGAGACGGGTAATGGAAGGGTGGGTGGGTATGCATGCATGAGAAAAAGAAATAAAAACAACAAAATGAAAAATATGATGTGAATGTGATGCATGCAAGGATAAGAGTGATGCAGAGATGTGTGTGTAACGGCCACTTCTTGTCGTACGTTTTCTTGTGCGTATGTTGATTTGTGTGCGTATTTCCGTAATTGGTTTTATTATTGTAATTCCGTAGTTCCGACGCGCGACCGAACCCCGTATTCATGACCCTCTCTGAGGCGCGATCGCCTCGGTATTTCCTTTGTAATTTTTGGATGTAGAGTCATCAATTTACTTTATCTCATTACAACTTATAAACTTATATATATATTTTAGATCTCAAGTTCTGTACGTATTGGTTTTTTGAAACCAAATTATTTGAAACCAAATTAATAACTTTTATAATCTAAATGTTAACCATTTTGGGTGATTTCATCTTTGAAATTGATACTGCACTTCGAATTAAGTGACATTGGGAATTCTGGGTAATCAACAGTTTTTAAATTTTTATCTAATCCTATTTCAAATCATTGCGGCCCATGTTCCCCTCTCCCCACGTTCCCCTCTCTCCCTTTCACGTGATAGCAGCCATCTACCCTATTTAATAGGCAACCTAGGTTTAACCTCTCTCTCCCAGCAAACAAAAACAAAGTCACCGCCCGTATTTTTTTTCCTTCGTACACAACGAAGCTCCAGGCGGCGCACTCTTCTCCCGCGCCTTAACCCGTTCCTCCGACCTTTACCCTCGCTCGACGGCCGAGCAATACCGCCGGACCTTCCTCCGGTCTCCCGCGCCGGCGTACCCTGCCGAGATCCCCTCCAGGCCGCCGGGATCATCTCTTAGCGAGCGCAGCGCACCTAACTGCAGCAGCTGCTGCTCTTCGCATCCACAGGCTAACGCACAGCGGCCTTCTGACCTTCCTCCGCCCCTAGCCCCGCCGTGACCCTCCCATAGTCGCCAGTCCGTGCCCCGTCTGCAAAACATCGCGGTGAGTACCCTCTTGTGGGCGTGAGTTGTGGCATGCAGATATATATTCTTTTATGATCATTGGTTGTTACAGAAGTTATATATTAGACCAACATTAATTATGCTACCTTGCAAGCACTTGTGTATTATTTGTTAGGTTAGCAGTTTCTCTATAAATGTTAAGTGATTAACCGTGACATGGAGACCTTAATATAGGATGTTTCAAAGTGGCAACATGGATACTACACAAGTTAAGTTCGGTATATATGGTAGAGTTTTGAACCTGGGGACCCTGCGTAACTGAACTTTAACCTATCTTAAAGGCTAAACCTATAAACTGCAAATTTTTCTATGTATTTTGGGTTAGAAGATTATTGTTTTGAGCATTTTCCAAAGGTGTTAAGTGTTTTCCCATATCCTTAAAGTTTAGAGTACTTGACGGTTATCAGTAGCATTGTTTTTAGTAACTCGGGTTCGTGTTTTGATATTACTGTGGTAATCCTCGTGTCGGCCTATGAAATTCATTTATACCCAGCTGACTTACTTATATACATACTTGGTCATTTGAGTGCTAATGTTAGTTATCTGATGGTAGGTGTAACTATGGATACATAAGATAGGGTATGGGTACTCCCGTGTACACCTGTTATTATGATAGCATATGTAAAATCTCAGTTTCTTCCGGTAGCCATGGATGCCTACGTACCTATATTATATAATGTCTCAGTTTAGTACTACTAAACTATACCCGGTTTTATTCCAGTGACCAAGTTAGTTGCTAATGATTCATAGGGGAAATTAGGGGTATTAGTAATAAAACAGCATTTTGTTAAGTAATTGGATGAGTTGAGTTTGTTGATTAACGGTCATTTTTTTTCATTTAAATATGATATCGAAATCCGATAACGCAGAAAACGTTTGCGCTTTCTGTACGGACTCGTCGACACCAGGAACTTCAGAATCAGGCAAGTGAAACTTGTCAACCTTTTAGGCCATGCTTTAGGCCATTTTCCTGCTTTTAGCGCGAAAGAGACTAGACCGTGAAATGATAGCGGTCTAGGCGCAAATTTCAGTTCTAGCTTGACAACGAAGCTAGAACCGCATTTTGTCATACCATGTCATGCATTGCCTGCCACGTTTAATTTCTTTAACGGTACATAAATTAATTGAATATCTGCCATGCATTTGCATCCTTACATGCCATTTGACTCGTTTGTTGCATCGTAGCACACGCTACAAAATACATGTACAATCCGTGTTTCCAGCTAGGCACCTGCTATGCGGGCATAACCCTACGCCATACTTGTTAAAAACACTTCCTGGCTCGTGATCCAGAAGCGAGCATTCCGTGTTCGGGGGTAATGCCCTGGCTCGACACACGTGGAGGGGTAGGGATAAACGGTCACTTGAGTGTAAGAGTTGGCCCGTACAGCCACTCTAGCCAAAGGACGGAATCTCCGAGCACGACGCAATTACAATTCCAGTACTTGTCTTTTACTTGTTTACTTGCCATGCCATGTCATTTGTCATTTTATATCCATGTCATACTTTACTTTAGAACTGTTAGGTTGCTTTACTTTTATAGTTTCCTTGCACAAGTCTTTTTAGACTTGCTGACATGTGCCCCTTCTCTTTGGGTGACGCATGTTAGTTGCTGAGCCAGAGACAGTTGCGGAGGGTGACGAGTTCGTGGAGTTCGTGCCCGAACCTGCTGGTGACGTGGAGTACGAGGACACCGGTGATCAATCTTAGAGATCTTCCGTACTTTTCTTTGTTAGCTGTGGTTGTCGGTGAGTAGCGCCGTTTTGTTAGTTTCTTTTGGCCAAGCTGGGCCTTGTACTTTTGACTCTTTTGTTGCCTGGTGGCATTTCTGGTTGTGGACTTTTGTTGGACTATGAGTTGAATGAATGCTATATTATTCGCCTCTTTTGCTATTATTATTATTGTTGTTCTGAGTCACATTACAGGGACCTGCTACTTCGTTTTATTTGACGCTTATCGGACTTGCAGCTTTGCAGCTTCAAGTCCGTGCGGACCTTCTCACGCTTCGCCTCCATGTTTTGGGAAGCGGGGCGTGACAGGTTTCTTTGGTGGCCCATGCAGGTCCAAATTTTTCTGTAACTGTGACTTAATAGGAATGACAATAAGAATTATAGCAAGTCCAATAAACAAAATTCAACACTGTGTCATGAGCAAAGAGTCTGATTTGTTTCGTTTTCCTGTGTCAATAGATGGCTGGGAGACAGAATACCCGTGGTGGTGGTGGTCGTGTGCCCCCTCGCGACCAGGAGCCGGACCGAGAGCCCACCACCGGGGAGATGATGAGGATGATGCATCAGATGATGCAGGTGCAGCAAGGAATTCTGCAGACTGTCCGGGATGTTCCGCCTGCTTGTGCAGCGCCGGCTGTTCAGGCTGCCCCTCGCTTCGAGCCCGAAGCGAAGCAATTTCGGGAGCTGGGTCCCGCTTACTTCGATGGGACCGAGGGACCCCTGGCTGCAGATGAGTGGACCAGGAACATGGAAGACAATCTGAAGATGTCGAAGGTCGACCCGACTGGATGGGTTGATCTGGCAAAGCGGCAGCTGAAGGACAACGCGCGGAACTGGTGGGATGCCGAGGAGGAGTTGCTGGAGGAGCCGATTTCTTGGGCTACCTTCAAGTCCAGATTTGATGAGGAGTATTTTCCTAAGGCCGCCAGGAGGGAGATGGCTCAGCGCTTCATTGACTTGAAGCAGGGAAATTTGACGGTGGATCAGTACCACCAGGAATTCACGAGGCTGAGTCGTTTTGCACCGAAGATGGTGCAGGATGCTGAGGAGAGAGCCCAGAGGTTTCTGCAGGGGCTTTCGTTGGATCTGCAGAGTTATGTCACTTCTTCTGATGCGGAGACTTACCAGAAGGTTCTGATTGCAGCGAAGAGGCGGGAAAGGATTGTGAATCAGAAGAGGGGACAGATTTCTGGCACTGGGAAGAGGCCTATGGAGCAGGCCAGAGCAGTGGTGAGACCGGGGCACGGGCCCAACCAGCCTGTGCAGTTCAAGAGGCCTGGAGGACCTTCTACTTTGAAGACTTGCAATTTCTGTGGCAAGACGGGGCATATCAAGGATCAGTGCCGGAAGATGCTGGGGCAGTGTTTAGTTTGTGGTGATCCTACGCACACCATGAAGGATTGCCCGAGGTCGAAGCAGCCGTGGAGGGCACCTGTTGCAGCTCAGCCATTGCAGCAGAGGGCACCTGTTGCAGCTCAGCCATTGCAGCAGAGAGCACATGTTCCTGCTGGTCGTGGATTGCCTCTCGTTCCACAGAGGCAGGCGTTTCAGCAGGCTGTCCAGCCGAGACGACAGGCGTTTTTGATGACTGCTGCTGAGACTGAGACGATGGATGAGGTTATCGCAGGTAACTTTCTATATAGTTGTTCCTTTCTTAGTTAGTTTGGTTGTTAGATATGATTAGTTATTTGCATATGTTTGATTGCTAGAATAGAATTTGATTGTTAGACTGTCTGTTAGGTGTGATTTTGGTTTGCGCTTTTCCTGCACGAGTTCTCTTTGACTCTGGTGCATCCATGTGCATCATTTCTCGGAGCTTCGTGGAGAGGCATTCCTTGTCGACTTCCTCTCTTACCCAGAGTTGGAACATCGTCACAGGGAATGGTGTGATTTCGGTGCATCGTGGGTGCAATTCCTGCCCGTTGGTGGTCTGTGGACACGAGCTGTATGCCGACTTTATTGTCCACGACATCATCAACTACGATGCTGTGCTTGGGATGGATTGGATTGCGAGCTTCTACGATACGATCGACTGTCGGCGGAAGAAGGTGGTGTTCGAGATTCCCGGACATCCAGTGTTTGAGTTCAGCTGTGGTAGTAGTTCGCTTGGTCCGGTCAGGTTTCGGGCCAAGCCGGTGGAGGCTGTGGCTATGCTGATGGAGCAGGGTAGGCCTGCTGTGGTGCGTGAATTTAATGACGTCTTCCCTGAGGAGATGTCTGGACTGCCGCCCGATCGAGCTCTGGAATTTTCTATCGATCTGATTCCGGGAGCACAGCCCATTTCAAAGGCACCTTATCGTATGGCTCCAGCGGAATTGGAGGAGTTGCGGAAGCAACTGGACGAACTTTTGCAGAAGGGTTACATAAGTCCCAGTGTGTCTCCGTGGGGAGCACCGGTCCTGCTGGTGAAGAAGAAGGACGGTTCGCGTCGCATGTGCGTGGATTATCGAGGGCTGAATGCGGTGACTGTAAAGAATAAGTACCCATTGCCGCGGATTGATGATATTTTTGATCAGCTCGGAGGATCGAGGGTATTCTCCAAATTGGACCTGAGGAGTGGATATCACCAGCTGAAGGTGAGGAAGGAGGACATCCCGAAGACAGCATTCAGGACGAAGTATGGTCACTACGAGTTTGTGGTTATGCCTTTCGGTGTAACCAACGCGCCCGCAGTATTTATGAACCTGATGAATTTGATCTTTTATGACTATTTAGATAAGTTTGTCGTTATCTTCATTGACGACATTCTGATCTATTCAAAGTCGGAAGAGGAACATGCGTCGCACTTGAGGACGGTATTGGAAATTCTGAGGAGGCATCGATTGTATGCCAAGTATTCGAAGTGCGAGTTCTGGCTGGATAGAGTGGCTTTTCTTGGTCATGTGGTCTCGGGAGATGGCATATCTGTGGATCCGGAGAAGATCAAGGCTATCAGAGAGTGACCGATTCCGCAGTCTGCGACTGAGATCAGGAGTTTTCTTGGGCTAGCAGGATATTATCGGCGTTTCATTAAGGATTTCTCCCGAATTACCGAACCGATGACTAAACTGACGAGGAAGGATATACCGTATGTTTGGTCCGATGCTTGTGAGGAGGCTTTTTCTGTTCTGAAGGAGAGATTGACGACTGCACCGGTTCTAGCAGTGCCTGATCGTAGTGGAGGATTCGAGATCTTTTGTGATGCTTCTGGCAAAGGTCTTGGATGTGTGTTACACCAGCATGGGCACGTGGTTGCATATGCTTCGCGTCAGCTCAAGACCCATGAGAAGAATTACCCGACACACGACTTGGAGTTGGCTGCAGTCGTGTTTGCGATCAAGATTTGGAGGCACTTCTTGCTGAGTGAGAAAGTGAAGATCTTCACCGATCACAAAATCTTGAAGTATATCTTTACGCAGAAGGAGCTCAACATGCGACAGCGTCGGTGGTTGGAGCTCATGGCAGACTATGAGATCGAGTTGCAGTATCACCTGGGTAAAGTGAATGTGGTTCCTGATGCGTTGAGTAGGCTTCCGACGGTGATGTTGCTGACTTCGCAGTGGAGATTGCAGCAGGATTTTTGCGAGTCTGGAGTTGAAGTGGTTCTGCCTGGAGAGACTTCTTCATTGATGTGTATGCAGATACAGTCGACGATCGTGGATCGGATCAAGGCTGGGCAGAGTGGTGATCCGAAGTTGGTAAAGATTCGAGAGATGGTGGAAGTGGGTCTGCGGACTGATTTTGTAATTCACGAGGATGGCTCGCTGAGGTTTGGAGCCAGGTTGTGTGTGCCTGCGGGAGATATTAGAGAGGAGCTGTTGGTGGAGGCACACAGTTCGCCGTATTCTATGCATCCTGGTGGGACCAAGATGTACAAGGATCTCCGTTTGAATTTCTGGTGGCATGGGATGAAAAGGAGCGTGGCTCGGAGTGTGGCCAAGTGCTTGGTTTGCCAGCAGGTGAAAACGGAGCATCAGCGTATGGCGGGGTTGCTACAACCGCTTCCGATTCCAGAGTGGAAGTGGCAACACATCACTATGGACTTCGTGACTGGACTACCTCGGAGTCCGAAGAAGAATGACGCGATTTGGGTGATCGTGGACCGATTGACTAAATCCGTGCACTTTATTCCGTTCTGAGTAGGACAGTCCATTGAGACGCTAGCGAGGAGATACATGGAGGTAAAATCTTTTACTCTCATAATTTCCTTTTCCTAGATTAGATAGTGATGTAACGTGAATCGTGCAGGAGATCGTACGACTTCACGGAGTCCCCGTGAGTATCGTGTCGGACAGAGACACGAGATTCATGTCTCAGTTCTGGCAGAGTCTGCAGAAGAGTCTGGGTACGAGTCTGAGTTTCAGCACGGCGTACCATCCGCAGACAGATGGCCAGTCCGAGAGGACGATTCAGATCTTGGAGGACATGCTAAGGGCGTGCATGTTAGACTTCAAGGGGTCTTGGGAGGATCATCTCCATCATGTGGAGTTTGCCTACAATAACAGCTACCAGGCGAGTATTGGCATGGCGCCATTCGTCGCGCTATACGGAAAGAAATGTCGATCGCCACTGAGCTGGGATGACATTGGAGACCGGGAGCTGTTAGGGCCAGAGATGATCGTGGAGGCTGTGGATGTTGTGAGGAACATCCGGGAGAAGCTGAGGATTACCCAGGACCATTTCAAGCATTGGGCAGATGCTAAACGGAGACCTTTGGAGTTTCAGCCTGGGGATCACGTTTTCCTGAAGATTTCTCCGAACCGCGGAGTTATCCGATTTGGGAAGAGAGGCAAGCTGAGTCCGAGGTACATTGGGCCGTTTGACATCCTGGAGAGAGTTGGAGCTGTGGCTTATCGCTTGGCGTTGCCACCGTCACTGGAGGGAGTTCATGACGTATTTCACGTATCTCAGTTACGTCGATACGTCAGTGATCCGTCTCAAGCTGTGGATTTCTCGGAGATCACGGTTCGTCCGGATCTGTCTTATGATCAGCAGCCAGTTGAGATTTTGGACCGACGACAGAAGCAGTTGAGAAATAAGACCGTCGACTTGGTTCGAGTGCAGTAGCGTCATGGTTCCCCTGGGGAGTCCACCTGGGAGCGTGATGATGATATGAGAGAGCGCTTCCCGCACTTGTTTCCGAACAGTGATTGATGTTGATTCCGAGGGCGGAATCATTCATAAGGTGGGTAGGATGTAACGGCCACTTCTTGTCGTACGTTTTCTTGTGCGTATGTTGATTTGTGTGCGTATTTCCGTAATTGGTTTTATTATTGTAATTCCGTAGTTCCGACGCGCGACCGAACCCCGTATTCATGACCCTCTCTGAGGCGCGATCGCCTCGGTATTTCCTTTGTAATTTTTGGATGTAGAGTCATCAATTTACTTTATCTCATTACAACTTATAAACTTATATATATATATATATTAGATCTCAAGTTCTGTACGTATTGGTTTTTTGAAACCAAATTATTTGAAACCAAATTAATTACTTTTATAATCTAAATGTTAACCATTTTGGGTGATTTCATCTTTGAAATTGATACTGCACTTCGAATTAAGTGACATTGGGAATTCTGGGTAATCAACAGTTTTTAAATTTTTATCTAATCCTATTTCAAATCATTGCGGCCCATGTTCCCCTCTCCCCACGTTCCCCTCTCTCCCTTTCACGTGATAGCAGCCATCTACCCTATTTAATAGGCAACCTAGGTTTAACCTCTCTCTCCCAGCAAACAAAAACAAAGTCGCCGCCCGTATTTTTTTTTCCTTCGTACACAACGAAGCTCCAGGTGGCGCACTCTTCTCCCGCGCCTTAACCCGTTCCTCCGACCTTTACCCTCGCTCGACGGCCGAGCAATACCGCCGGACCTTCCTCCGGTCTCCCGCGCCGGCGTACCCTGCCGAGATCCCCTCCAGGCCGCCGGGATCATCTCTTAGCGAGCGCAGCGCGCCTAACTGCAGCTGCTGCTGCTCTTCGCATCCACAGGCTAACGCACAGCGGCCTTCTGACCTTCCTCCGCCCATAGCCCCGCCGTGACCCTCCCATAGTCGCCAGTCCGTGCCCCGTCTGCAAAACATCGCGGTGAGTACCCTCTTGTGGGCGTGAGTTGTGGCATGCGGATATATATTCTTTTATGATCATTGGTTGTTACAGAAGTTATATATTAGACCAACATTAATTATGCTACCTTGCAAGCACTTGTGTATTATTTGTTAGGTTAGCAGTTTCTCTATAAATGTTAAGTGATTAACCGTGACATGGAGACCTTAATATAGGATGTTTCAAAGTGGCAACATGGATACTACACAAGTTAAGTTCGGTATATAGGGTAGAGTTTTGAACCTGGGGACCCTGCGTAACTGAACTTTAACCTATCTTAAAGGCTAAACCTATAAACTGCAAATTTTTCTATGTATTTTGGGTTAGAAGATTATTGTTTTGAGCATTTTCCAAAGGTGTTAAGTGTTTTCCCATATCCTTAAAGTTTAGAGTACTTGACGGTTATCAGTAGCATTGTTTTTAGTAACTCGGGTTCGTGTTTTGATATTACTGTGGTAATCCTCGTGTCGGCCTATGAAATTCATTTATACCCAGCTGACTTACTTATATACATACTTGGTCATTTGAGTGCTAATGTTAGTTATCTGATGGTAGGTGTAACTATGGATACATAAGATAGGGTATGGGTACTCCCGTGTACACCTGTTATTATGATAGCATATGTAAAATCTCAGTTTCTTCCGGTAGCCATGGATGCCTACGTACCTATATTATATAATGTCTCAGTTTAGTACTACTAAACTATACCCGGTTTTATTCCAGTGACCAAGTTAGTTGCTAATGATTCATAGGGGAAATTAGGAGTATTAGTAATAAAACAGCATTTTGTTAAGTAATTGGATGAGTTGAGTTTGTTGATTAACGGTCATTTTTTTTCATTTAAATCTGATATCGAAATCCGATAACGTAGAAAACGTTTGCGCTTTCTGTACGGACTCGTCGACACCAAGAACTTCAGAATCAGGCAAGTGAAACTTGTCAACCTTTTAGGCCATGCTTTAGGCCATTTTCCTGCTTTTAGCGCGAAAGAGACTAGACCGTGAAATGATAGCGGTCTAGGCGCAAATTTCAGTTCTAGCTTGACAACGAAGCTAGAACCGCATTTTGTCATACCATGTCATGCATTGCCTGCCACGTTTAATTTCTTTAACGGTACGTAAATTAATTGAATATCTGCCATGCATTTGCATCCTTACATGCCATTTGACTCGTTTGTTGCATCGTAGCACACGTTACAAAATACATGTACAATCCGTGTTTCCGGCTAGGCACCTGCTATGCGGGCATAACCCTACGCCATACTTGTTAAAAACACTTCCTGGCTCATGATCCAGAAGCGAGCATTCCGTGTTCGGGGGTAATGCCCTGGCTCGACACACGTGGAGGGGTAGGGATAAACGGTCACTTGAGTGTAAGAGTTGGCCCGTACAGCCACTCTAGCCAAAGGACGGAATCTCTGAGCACGACGCAATTACAATTCCAGTACTTGTCTTTTACTTGTTTACTTGCCATGCCATGTCATTTGTCATTTTATATCCATGTCATACTTTACTTTAGAACTGTTAGGTTGCTTTACTTTTATAGTTTCCTTGCACAAGTCTTTTTAGACTTGCTGACATGTGCCCCTTCTCTTTGGGTGACGCATGTTAGTTGCTGAGCCAGAGACAATTGCGGAGGGTGACGAGTTCGTGGAGTTCGTGCCCGAACCTGCTGGTGACGTGGAGTACGAGGACACCGGTGATCAATCTTAGAGATCTTCCGTACTTTTCTTTGTTAGCTGTGGTTGTCGGTGAGTAGCGCCGTTTTGTTAGTTTCTTTTGGCCAAGCTGGGCCTTGTACTTTTGACTCTTTTGTTGCCTGGTGGCATTTCTGGTTGTGGACTTTTGTTGGACTATGAGTTGAATGAATGCTATATTATTCGCCTCTTTTGCTATTATTATTATTGTTGTTCTGAGTCACATTACAGGGACCTGCTACTTCGTTTTATTTGACGCTTATCGGACTTGCAGCTTTGCAGCTTCAAGTCCGTGCGGACCTTCTCACGCTTCGCCTCCATGTTTTGGGAAGCGGGGCGTGACAGGTTTCTTTGGTGGCCCATGCAGGTCCAAATTTTTCTGTAACTGTGACTTAATAGGAATGACAATAAGAATTATAGCAAGTCCAATAAACAAAATTCAACACTGTGTCATGAGCAAAGAGTCTGATTTGTTTCGTTTTCCTGTGTCAATAGATGGCTGGGAGACAGAATACCCGTGGTGGTGGTGGTCGTGTGCCCCCTCGCGACCAGGAGCCGGACCGAGAGCCCACCACCGGGGAGATGATGAGGATGATGCATCAGATGATGCAGGTGCAGCAAGGAATTCTGCAGACTGTCCGGGATGTTCCGCCTGCTTGTGCAGCGCCGGCTGTTCAGGCTGCCCCTCGCTTCGAGCCCGAAGCGAAGCAATTTCGGGAGCTGGGTCCCGCTTACTTCGATGGGACCGAGGGACCCCTGGCTGCAGATGAGTGGACCAGGAACATGGAAGACAATCTGAAGATGTCGAAGGTCGACCCGACTGGATGGGTTGATCTGGCAAAGCGGCAGCTGAAGGACAACGCGCGGAACTGGTGGGATGCCGAGGAGGAGTTGCTGGAGGAGCCGATTTCTTGGGCTACCTTCAAGTCCAGATTTGATGAGGAGTATTTTCCTAAGGCCGCCAGGAGGGAGATGGCTCAGCGCTTCATTGACTTGAAGCAGGGAAATTTGACGGTGGATCAGTACCACCAGGAATTCACGAGGCTGAGTCGTTTTGCATCGAAGATGGTGCAGGATGCTGAGGAGAGAGCCCAGAGGTTTCTGCAGGGGCTTTCGTTGGATCTGCAGAGTTATGTCACTTCTTCTGATGCGGAGACTTACCAGAAGGTTCTGATTGCAGCGAAGAGGCGGGAAAGGATTGTGAATCAGAAGAGGGGACAGATTTCTGGCACTGGGAAGAGGCCTATGGAGCAGGCCAGAGCAGTGGTGAGACCGGGGCACGGGCCCAACCAGCCTGTGCAGTTCAAGAGGCCTGGAGGACCTTCTACTTTGAAGACTTGCAATTTCTGTGGCAAGACGGGGCATATCAAGGATCAGTGCCGGAAGATGCTGGGGCAGTGTTTAGTTTGTGGTGATCCTACGCACACCATGAAGGATTGCCCGAGGTCGAAGCAGCCGTGGAGGGCACCTGTTGCAGCTCAGCCATTGCAGCAGAGGGCACCTGTTGCAGCTCAGCCATTGCAGCAGAGAGCACATGTTCCTGCTGGTCGTGGATTGCCTCTCGTTCCACAGAGGCAGGCGTTTCAGCAGGCTGTCCAGCCGAGACGACAGGCGTTTTTGATGACTGCTGCTGAGACTGAGACGATGGATGAGGTTATCGCAGGTAACTTTCTATATAGTTGTTCCTTTCTTAGTTAGTTTGGTTGTTAGATATGATTAGTTATTTGCATATGTTTGATTGCTAGAATAGAATTTGATTGTTAGACTGTCTGTTAGGTGTGATTTTGGTTTGCGCTTTTCCTGCACGAGTTCTCTTTGACTCTGGTGCATCCATGTGCATCATTTCTCGGAGCTTCGTGGAGAGGCATTCCTTGTCGACTTCCTCTCTTACCCAGAGTTGGAACATCGTCACAGGGAATGGTGTGATTTCGGTGCATCGTGGGTGCAATTCCTGCCCGTTGGTGGTCTGTGGACACGAGCTGTATGCCGACTTTATTGTCCACGACATCATCAACTACGATGCTGTGCTTGGGATGGATTGGATTGCGAGCTTCTACGATACGATCGACTGTCGGCGGAAGAAGGTGGTGTTCGAGATTCCCGGACATCCAGTGTTTGAGTTCAGCTGTGGTAGTAGTTCGCTTGGTCCGGTCAGGTTTCGGGCCAAGCCGGTGGAGGCTGTGGCTATGCTGATGGAGCAGGGTAGGCCTGCTGTGGTGCGTGAATTTAATGACGTCTTCCCTGAGGAGATGTCTGGACTGCCGCCCGATCGAGCTCTGGAATTTTCTATCGATCTGATTCCGGGAGCACAGCCCATTTCAAAGGCACCTTATCGTATGGCTCCAGCGGAATTGGAGGAGTTGCGGAAGCAACTGGACGAACTTTTGCAGAAGGGTTACATAAGTCCCAGTGTGTCTCCGTGGGGAGCACCGGTCCTGCTGGTGAAGAAGAAGGACGGTTCGCGTCGCATGTGCGTGGATTATCGAGGGCTGAATGCGGTGACTGTAAAGAATAAGTACCCATTGCCGCGGATTGATGATATTTTTGATCAGCTCGGAGGATCGAGGGTATTCTCCAAATTGGACCTGAGGAGTGGATATCACCAGCTGAAGGTGAGGAAGGAGGACATCCCGAAGACAGCATTCAGGACGAAGTATGGTCACTACGAGTTTGTGGTTATGCCTTTCGGTGTAACCAACGCGCCCGCAGTATTTATGAACCTGATGAATTTGATCTTTTATGACTATTTAGATAAGTTTGTCGTTATCTTCATTGACGACATTCTGATCTATTCAAAGTCGGAAGAGGAACATGCGTCGCACTTGAGGACGGTATTGGAAATTCTGAGGAGGCATCGATTGTATGCCAAGTATTCGAAGTGCGAGTTCTGGCTGGATAGAGTGGCTTTTCTTGGTCATGTGGTCTCGGGAGATGGCATATCTGTGGATCCGGAGAAGATCAAGGCTATCAGAGAGTGACCGATTCCGCAGTCTGCGACTGAGATCAGGAGTTTTCTTGGGCTAGCAGGATATTATCGGCGTTTCATTAAGGATTTCTCCCGAATTACCGAACCGATGACTAAACTGACGAGGAAGGATATACCGTATGTTTGGTCCGATGCTTGTGAGGAGGCTTTTTCTGTTCTGAAGGAGAGATTGACGACTGCACCGGTTCTAGCAGTGCCTGATCGTAGTGGAGGATTCGAGATCTTTTGTGATGCTTCTGGCAAAGGTCTTGGATGTGTGTTACACCAGCATGGGCACGTGGTTGCATATGCTTCGCGTCAGCTCAAGACCCATGAGAAGAATTACCCGACACACGACTTGGAGTTGGCTGCAGTCGTGTTTGCGATCAAGATTTGGAGGCACTTCTTGCTGAGTGAGAAAGTGAAGATCTTCACCGATCACAAAATCTTGAAGTATATCTTTACGCAGAAGGAGCTCAACATGCGACAGCGTCGGTGGTTGGAGCTCATGGCAGACTATGAGATCGAGTTGCAGTATCACCTGGGTAAAGTGAATGTGGTTCCTGATGCGTTGAGTAGGCTTCCGACGGTGATGTTGCTGACTTCGCAGTGGAGATTGCAGCAGGATTTTTGCGAGTCTGGAGTTGAAGTGGTTCTGCCTGGAGAGACTTCTTCATTGATGTGTATGCAGATACAGTCGACGATCGTGGATCGGATCAAGGCTGGGCAGAGTGGTGATCCGAAGTTGGTAAAGATTCGAGAGATGGTGGAAGTGGGTCTGCGGACTGATTTTGTAATTCACGAGGATGGCTCGCTGAGGTTTGGAGCCAGGTTGTGTGTGCCTGCGGGAGATATTAGAGAGGAGCTGTTGGTGGAGGCACACAGTTCGCCGTATTCTATGCATCCTGGTGGGACCAAGATGTACAAGGATCTCCGTTTGAATTTCTGGTGGCATGGGATGAAAAGGAGCGTGGCTCGGAGTGTGGCCAAGTGCTTGGTTTGCCAGCAGGTGAAAACGGAGCATCAGCGTATGGCGGGGTTGCTACAACCGCTTCTGATTCCAGAGTGGAAGTGGCAACACATCACTATGGACTTCGTGACTGGACTACCTCGGAGTCCGAAGAAGAATGACGCGATTTGGGTGATCGTGGACCGATTGACTAAATCCGTGCACTTTATTCCGTTCTGAGTAGGACAGTCCATTGAGACGCTAGCGAGGAGATACATGGAGGTAAAATCTTTTACTCTCATAATTTCCTTTTCCTAGATTAGATAGTGATGTAACGTGAATCGTGCAGGAGATCGTACGACTTCACGGAGTCCCCGTGAGTATCGTGTCGGACAGAGACACGAGATTCATGTCTCAGTTCTGGCAGAGTCTGCAGAAGAGTCTGGGTACGAGTCTGAGTTTCAGCACGGCGTACCATCCGCAGACAGATGGCCAGTCCGAGAGGACGATTCAGATCTTGGAGGACATGCTAAGGGCGTGCATGTTAGACTTCAAGGGGTCTTGGGAGGATCATCTCCATCATGTGGAGTTTGCCTACAATAACAGCTACCAGGCGAGTATTGGCATGGCGCCATTCGTCGCGCTATACGGAAAGAAATGTCGATCGCCACTGAGCTGGGATGACATTGGAGACCGGGAGCTGTTAGGGCCAGAGATGATCGTGGAGGCTGTGGATGTTGTGAGGAACATCCGGGAGAAGCTGAGGATTACCCAGGACCATTTCAAGCATTGGGCAGATGCTAAACGGAGACCTTTGGAGTTTCAGCCTGGGGATCACGTTTTCCTGAAGATTTCTCCGAACCGCGGAGTTATCCGATTTGGGAAGAGAGGCAAGCTGAGTCCGAGGTACATTGGGCCGTTTGACATCCTGGAGAGAGTTGGAGCTGTGGCTTATCGCTTGGCGTTGCCACCGTCACTGGAGGGAGTTCATGACGTATTTCACGTATCTCAGTTACGTCGATACGTCAGTGATCCGTCTCAAGCTGTGGATTTCTCGGAGATCACGGTTCGTCCGGATCTGTCTTATGATCAGCAGCCAGTTGAGATTTTGGACCGACGACAGAAGCAGTTGAGAAATAAGACCGTCGACTTGGTTCGAGTGCAGTAGCGTCATGGTTCCCCTGGGGAGTCCACCTGGGAGCGTGATGATGATATGAGAGAGCGCTTCCCGCACTTGTTTCCGAACAGTGATTGATGTTGATTCCGAGGGCGGAATCATTCATAAGGTGGGTAGGATGTAACGGCCACTTCTTGTCGTACGTTTTCTTGTGCGTATGTTGATTTGTGTGCGTATTTCCGTAATTGGTTTTATTATTGTAATTCCGTAGTTCCGACGCGCGACCGAACCCCGTATTCATGACCCTCTCTGAGGCGCGATCGCCTCGGTATTTCCTTTGTAATTTTTGGATGTAGAGTCATCAATTTACTTTATCTCATTACAACTTATAAACTTATATATATATATATATATTAGATCTCAAGTTCTGTACGTATTGGTTTTTTGAAACCAAATTATTTGAAACCAAATTAATTACTTTTATAATCTAAATGTTAACCATTTTGGGTGATTTCATCTTTGAAATTGATACTGCACTTCGAATTAAGTGACATTGGGAATTCTGGGTAATCAACAGTTTTTAAATTTTTATCTAATCCTATTTCAAATCATTGCGGCCCATGTTCCCCTCTCCCCACGTTCCCCTCTCTCCCTTTCACGTGATAGCAGCCATCTACCCTATTTAATAGGCAACCTAGGTTTAACCTCTCTCTCCCAGTAAACAAAAACAAAGTCGCCGCCCGTATTTTTTTTTCCTTCGTACACAACGAAGCTCCAGGTGGCGCACTCTTCTCCCGCGCCTTAACCCGTTCCTCCGACCTTTACCCTCGCTCGACGGCCGAGCAATACCGCCGGACCTTCCTCCGGTCTCCCGCGCCGGCGTACCCTGCCGAGATCCCCTGCAGGCCGCCGGGATCATCTCTTAGCGAGCGCAGCGCGCCTAACTGCAGCTGCTGCTGCTCTTCGCATCCACAGGCTAACGCACAGCGGCCTTCTGACCTTCCTCCGCCCATAGCCCCGCCGTGACCCTCCCATAGTCGCCAGTCCGTGCCCCGTCTGCAAAACATCGCGGTGAGTACCCTCTTGTGGGCGTGAGTTGTGGCATGCGGATATATATTCTTTTATGATCATTGGTTGTTACAGAAGTTATATATTAGACCAACATTAATTATGCTACCTTGCAAGCACTTGTGTATTATTTGTTAGGTTAGCAGTTTCTCTATAAATGTTAAGTGATTAACCGTGACATGGAGACCTTAATATAGGATGTTTCAAAGTGGCAACATGGATACTACACAAGTTAAGTTCGGTATATAGGGTAGAGTTTTGAACCTGGGGACCCTGCGTAACTGAACTTTAACCTATCTTAAAGGCTAAACCTATAAACTGCAAATTTTTCTATGTATTTTGGGTTAGAAGATTATTGTTTTGAGCATTTTCCAAAGGTGTTAAGTGTTTTCCCATATCCTTAAAGTTTAGAGTACTTGACGGTTATCAGTAGCATTGTTTTTAGTAACTCGGGTTCGTGTTTTGATATTACTGTGGTAATCCTCGTGTCGGCCTATGAAATTCATTTATACCCAGCTGACTTACTTATATACATACTTGGTCATTTGAGTGCTAATGTTAGTTATCTGATGGTAGGTGTAACTATGGATACATAAGATAGGGTATGGGTACTCCCGTGTACACCTGTTATTATGATAGCATATGTAAAATCTCAGTTTCTTCCGGTAGCCATGGATGCCTACGTACCTATATTATATAATGTCTCAGTTTAGTACTACTAAACTATACCCGGTTTTATTCCAGTGACCAAGTTAGTTGCTAATGATTCATAGGGGAAATTAGGAGTATTAGTAATAAAACAGCATTTTGTTAAGTAATTGGATGAGTTGAGTTTGTTGATTAACGGTCATTTTTTTTCATTTAAATCTGATATCGAAATCCGATAACGTAGAAAACGTTTGCGCTTTCTGTACGGACTCGTCGACACCAAGAACTTCAGAATCAGGCAAGTGAAACTTGTCAACCTTTTAGGCCATGCTTTAGGCCATTTTCCTGCTTTTAGCGCGAAAGAGACTAGACCGTGAAATGATAGCGGTCTAGGCGCAAATTTCAGTTCTAGCTTGACAACGAAGCTAGAACCGCATTTTGTCATACCATGTCATGCATTGCCTGCCACGTTTAATTTCTTTAACGGTACGTAAATTAATTGAATATCTGCCATGCATTTGCATCCTTACATGCCATTTGACTCGTTTGTTGCATCGTAGCACACGTTACAAAATACATGTACAATCCGTGTTTCCGGCTAGGCACCTGCTATGCGGGCATAACCCTACGCCATACTTGTTAAAAACACTTCCTGGCTCATGATCCAGAAGCGAGCATTCCGTGTTCGGGGGTAATGCCCTGGCTCGACACACGTGGAGGGGTAGGGATAAACGGTCACTTGAGTGTAAGAGTTGGCCCGTACAGCCACTCTAGCCAAAGGACGGAATCTCTGAGCACGACGCAATTACAATTCCAGTACTTGTCTTTTACTTGTTTACTTGCCATGCCATGTCATTTGTCATTTTATATCCATGTCATACTTTACTTTAGAACTGTTAGGTTGCTTTACTTTTATAGTTTCCTTGCACAAGTCTTTTTAGACTTGCTGACATGTGCCCCTTCTCTTTGGGTGACGCATGTTAGTTGCTGAGCCAGAGACAATTGCGGAGGGTGACGAGTTCGTGGAGTTCGTGCCCGAACCTGCTGGTGACGTGGAGTACGAGGACACCGGTGATCAATCTTAGAGATCTTCCGTACTTTTCTTTGTTAGCTGTGGTTGTCGGTGAGTAGCGCCGTTTTGTTAGTTTCTTTTGGCCAAGCTGGGCCTTGTACTTTTGACTCTTTTGTTGCCTGGTGGCATTTCTGGTTGTGGACTTTTGTTGGACTATGAGTTGAATGAATGCTATATTATTCGCCTCTTTTGCTATTATTATTATTGTTGTTCTGAGTCACATTACAGGGACCTGCTACTTCGTTTTATTTGACGCTTATCGGACTTGCAGCTTTGCAGCTTCAAGTCCGTGCGGACCTTCTCACGCTTCGCCTCCATGTTTTGGGAAGCGGGGCGTGACAGGTTTCTTTGGTGGCCCATGCAGGTCCAAATTTTTCTGTAACTGTGACTTAATAGGAATGACAATAAGAATTATAGCAAGTCCAATAAACAAAATTCAACACTGTGTCATGAGCAAAGAGTCTGATTTGTTTCGTTTTCCTGTGTCAATAGATGGCTGGGAGACAGAATACCCGTGGTGGTGGTGGTCGTGTGCCCCCTCGCGACCAGGAGCCGGACCGAGAGCCCACCACCGGGGAGATGATGAGGATGATGCATCAGATGATGCAGGTGCAGCAAGGAATTCTGCAGACTGTCCGGGATGTTCCGCCTGCTTGTGCAGCGCCGGCTGTTCAGGCTGCCCCTCGCTTCGAGCCCGAAGCGAAGCAATTTCGGGAGCTGGGTCCCGCTTACTTCGATGGGACCGAGGGACCCCTGGCTGCAGATGAGTGGACCAGGAACATGGAAGACAATCTGAAGATGTCGAAGGTCGACCCGACTGGATGGGTTGATCTGGCAAAGCGGCAGCTGAAGGACAACGCGCGGAACTGGTGGGATGCCGAGGAGGAGTTGCTGGAGGAGCCGATTTCTTGGGCTACCTTCAAGTCCAGATTTGATGAGGAGTATTTTCCTAAGGCCGCCAGGAGGGAGATGGCTCAGCGCTTCATTGACTTGAAGCAGGGAAATTTGACGGTGGATCAGTACCACCAGGAATTCACGAGGCTGAGTCGTTTTGCACCGAAGATGGTGCAGGATGCTGAGGAGAGAGCCCAGAGGTTTCTGCATGGGCTTTCGTTGGATCTGCAGAGTTATGTCACTTCTTCTGATGCGGAGACTTACCAGAAGGTTCTGATTGCAGCGAAGAGGCGGGAAAGGATTGTGAATCAGAAGAGGGGACAGATTTCTGGCACTGGGAAGAGGCCTATGGAGCAGGCCAGAGCAGTGGTGAGACCGGGGCACGGGCCCAACCAGCCTGTGCAGTTCAAGAGGCCTGGAGGACCTTCTACTTTGAAGACTTGCAATTTCTGTGGCAAGACGGGGCATATCAAGGATCAGTGCCGGAAGATGCTGGGGCAGTGTTTAGTTTGTGGTGATCCTACGCACACCATGAAGGATTGCCCGAGGTCGAAGCAGCCGTGGAGGGCACCTGTTGCAGCTCAGCCATTGCAGCAGAGGGCACCTGTTGCAGCTCAGCCATTGCAGCAGAGAGCACATGTTCCTGCTGGTCGTGGATTGCCTCTCGTTCCACAGAGGCAGGCGTTTCAGCAGGCTGTCCAGCCGAGACGACAGGCGTTTTTGATGACTGCTGCTGAGACTGAGACGATGGATGAGGTTATCGCAGGTAACTTTCTATATAGTTGTTCCTTTCTTAGTTAGTTTGGTTGTTAGATATGATTAGTTATTTGCATATGTTTGATTGCTAGAATAGAATTTGATTGTTAGACTGTCTGTTAGGTGTGATTTTGGTTTGCGCTTTTCCTGCACGAGTTCTCTTTGACTCTGGTGCATCCATGTGCATCATTTCTCGGAGCTTCGTGGAGAGGCATTCCTTGTCGACTTCCTCTCTTACCCAGAGTTGGAACATCGTCACAGGGAATGGTGTGATTTCGGTGCATCGTGGGTGAAATTCCTGCCCGTTGGTGGTCTGTGGACACGAGCTGTATGCCGACTTTATTGTCCACGACATCATCAACTACGATGCTGTGCTTGGGATGGATTGGATTGCGAGCTTCTACGATACGATCGACTGTCGGCGGAAGAAGGTGGTGTTCGAGATTCCCGGACATCCAGTGTTTGAGTTCAGCTGTGGTAGTAGTTCGCTTGGTCCGGTCAGGTTTCGGGCCAAGCCGGTGGAGGCTGTGGCTATGCTGATGGAGCAGGGTAGGCCTGCTGTGGTGCGTGAATTTAATGACGTCTTCCCTGAGGAGATGTCTGGACTGCCGCCCGATCGAGCTCTGGAATTTTCTATCGATCTGATTCCGGGAGCACAGCCCATTTCAAAGGCACCTTATCGTATGGCTCCAGCGGAATTGGAGGAGTTGCGGAAGCAACTGGACGAACTTTTGCAGAAGGGTTACATAAGTCCCAGTGTGTCTCCGTGGGGAGCACCGGTCCTGCTGGTGAAGAAGAAGGACGGTTCGCGTCGCATGTGCGTGGATTATCGAGGGCTGAATGCGGTGACTGTAAAGAATAAGTACCCATTGCCGCGGATTGATGATATTTTTGATCAGCTCGGAGGATCGAGGGTATTCTCCAAATTGGACCTGAGGAGTGGATATCACCAGCTGAAGGTGAGGAAGGAGGACATCCCGAAGACAGCATTCAGGACGAAGTATGGTCACTACGAGTTTGTGGTTATGCCTTTCGGTGTAACCAACGCGCCCGCAGTATTTATGAACCTGATGAATTTGATCTTTTATGACTATTTAGATAAGTTTGTCGTTATCTTCATTGACGACATTCTGATCTATTCAAAGTCGGAAGAGGAACATGCGTCGCACTTGAGGACGGTATTGGAAATTCTGAGGAGGCATCGATTGTATGCCAAGTATTCGAAGTGCGAGTTCTGGCTGGATAGAGTGGCTTTTCTTGGTCATGTGGTCTCGGGAGATGGCATATCTGTGGATCCGGAGAAGATCAAGGCTATCAGAGAGTGACCGATTCCGCAGTCTGCGACTGCGATCAGGAGTTTTCTTGGGCTAGCAGGATATTATCGGCGTTTCATTAAGGATTTCTCCCGAATTACCGAACCGATGACTAAATTGACGAGGAAGGATATACCGTATGTTTGGTCCGATGCTTGTGAGGAGGCTTTTTCTGTTCTGAAGGAGAGATTGACGACTGCACCGGTTCTAGCAGTGCCTGATCGTAGTGGAGGATTCGAGATCTTTTGTGATGCTTCTGGCAAAGGTCTTGGATGTGTGTTACACCAGCATGGGCACGTGGTTGCATATGCTTCGCGTCAGCTCAAGACCCATGAGAAGAATTACCCGACACACGACTTGGAGTTGGCTGCAGTCGTGTTTGCGATCAAGATTTGGAGGCACTTCTTGCTGAGTGAGAAAGTGAAGATCTTCACCGATCACAAAATCTTGAAGTATATCTTTACGCAGAAGGAGCTCAACATGCGACAGCGTCGGTGGTTGGAGCTCATGGCAGACTATGAGATCGAGTTGCAGTATCACCTGGGTAAAGTGAATGTGGTTCCTGATGCGTTGAGTAGGCTTCCGACGGTGATGTTGCTGACTTCGCAGTGGAGATTGCAGCAGGATTTTTGCGAGTCTGGAGTTGAAGTGGTTCTGCCTGGAGAGACTTCTTCATTGATGTGTATGCAGATACAGTCGACGATCGTGGATCGGATCAAGGCTGGGCAGAGTGGTGATCCGAAGTTGGTAAAGATTCGAGAGATGGTGGAAGTGGGTCTGCGGACTGATTTTGTAATTCACGAGGATGGCTCGCTGAGGTTTGGAGCCAGGTTGTGTGTGCCTGCGGGAGATATTAGAGAGGAGCTGTTGGTGGAGGCACACAGTTCGCCGTATTCTATGCATCCTGGTGGGACCAAGATGTACAAGGATCTCCGTTTGAATTTCTGGTGGCATGGGATGAAAAGGAGCGTGGCTCGGAGTGTGGCCAAGTGCTTGGTTTGCCAGCAGGTGAAAACGGAGCATCAGCGTATGGCGGGGTTGCTACAACCGCTTCCGATTCCAGAGTGGAAGTGGCAACACATCACTATGGACTTCGTGACTGGACTACCTCGGAGTCCGAAGAAGAATGACGCGATTTGGGTGATCGTGGACCGATTGACTAAATCCGTGCACTTTATTCCGTTCTGAGTAGGACAGTCCATTGAGACGCTAGCGAGGAGATACATGGAGGTAAAATCTTTTACTCTCATAATTTCCTTTTCCTAGATTAGATAGTGATGTAACGTGAATCGTGCAGGAGATCGTACGACTTCACGGAGTCCCCGTGAGTATCGTGTCGGACAGAGACACGAGATTCATGTCTCAGTTCTGGCAGAGTCTGCAGAAGAGTCTGGGTACGAGTCTGAGTTTCAGCACGGCGTACCATCCGCAGACAGATGGCCAGTCCGAGAGGACGATTCAGATCTTGGAGGACATGCTAAGGGCGTGCATGTTAGACTTCAAGGGGTCTTGGGAGGATCATCTCCATCATGTGGAGTTTGCCTACAATAACAGCTACCAGGCGAGTATTGGCATGGCGCCATTCGTCGCGCTATACGGAAAGAAATGTCGATCGCCACTGAGCTGGGATGACATTGGAGACCGGGAGCTGTTAGGGCCAGAGATGATCGTGGAGGCTGTGGATGTTGTGAGGAACATCCGGGAGAAGCTGAGGATTACCCAGGACCATTTCAAGCATTGGGCAGATGCTAAACGGAGACCTTTGGAGTTTCAGCCTGGGGATCACGTTTTCCTGAAGATTTCTCCGAACCGCGGAGTTATCCGATTTGGGAAGAGAGGCAAGCTGAGTCCGAGGTACATTGGGCCGTTTGACATCCTGGAGAGAGTTGGAGCTGTGGCTTATCGCTTGGCGTTGCCACCGTCACTGGAGGGAGTTCATGACGTATTTCACGTATCTCAGTTACGTCGATACGTCAGTGATCCGTCTCAAGCTGTGGATTTCTCGGAGATCACGGTTCGTCCGGATCTGTCTTATGATCAGCAGCCAGTTGAGATTTTGGACCGACGACAGAAGCAGTTGAGAAATAAGACCGTCGACTTGGTTCGAGTGCAGTAGCGTCATGGTTCCCCTGGGGAGTCCACCTGGGAGCGTGATGATGATATGAGAGAGCGCTTCCCGCACTTGTTTCCGAACAGTGATTGATGTTGATTCCGAGGGCGGAATCATTCATAAGGTGGGTAGGATGTAACGGCCACTTCTTGTCGTACGTTTTCTTGTGCGTATGTTGATTTGTGTGCGTATTTCCGTAATTGGTTTTATTATTGTAATTCCGTAGTTCCGACGCGCGACCGAACCCCGTATTCATGACCCTCTCTGAGGCGCGATCGCCTCGGTATTTCCTTTGTAATTTTTGGATGTAGAGTCATCAATTTACTTTATCTCATTACAACTTATAAACTTATATATATATATATATTAGATCTCAAGTTCTGTACGTATTGGTTTTTTGAAACCAAATTATTTGAAACCAAATTAATTACTTTTATAATCTAAATGTTAACCATTTTGGGTGATTTCATCTTTGAAATTGATACTGCACTTCGAATTAAGTGACATTGGGAATTCTGGGTAATCAACAGTTTTTAAATTTTTATCTAATCCTATTTCAAATCATTGCGGCCCATGTTCCCCTCTCCCCACGTTCCCCTCTCTCCCTTTCACGTGATAGCAGCCATCTACCCTATTTAATAGGCAACCTAGGTTTAACCTCTCTCTCCCAGCAAACAAAAACAAAGTCGCCGCCCGTATTTTTTTTTCCTTCGTACACAACGAAGCTCCAGGTGGCGCACTCTTCTCCCGCGCCTTAACCCGTTCCTCCGACCTTTACCCTCGCTCGACGGCCGAGCAATACCGTCGGACCTTCCTCCGGTCTCCCGCGCCGGCGTACCCTGCCGAGATCCCCTCCAGGCCGCCGGGATCATCTCTTAGCGAGCGCAGCGTGCCTAACTGCAGCTGCTGCTGCTCTTCGCATCCACAGGCTAACGCACAGCGGCCTTCTGACCTTCCTCCGCCCATAGCCCCGCCGTGACCCTCCCATAGTCGCCAGTCCGTGCCCCGTCTGCAAAACATCGCGGTGAGTACCCTCTTGTGGGCGTGAGTTGTGGCATGCGGATATATATTCTTTTATGATCATTGGTTGTTACAGAAGTTATATATTAGACCAACATTAATTATGCTACCTTGCAAGCACTTGTGTATTATTTGTTAGGTTAGCAGTTTCTCTATAAATGTTAAGTGATTAACCGTGACATGGAGACCTTAATATAGGATGTTTCAAAGTGGCAACATGGATACTACACAAGTTAAGTTCGGTATATAGGGTAGAGTTTTGAACCTGGGGACCCTGCGTAACTGAACTTTAACCTATCTTAAAGGCTAAACCTATAAACTGCAAATTTTTCTATGTATTTTGGGTTAGAAGATTATTGTTTTGAGCATTTTCCAAAGGTGTTAAGTGTTTTCCCATATCCTTAAAGTTTAGAGTACTTGACGGTTATCAGTAGCATTGTTTTTAGTAACTCGGGTTCGTGTTTTGATATTACTGTGGTAATCCTCGTGTCGGCCTATGAAATTCATTTATACCCAGCTGACTTACTTATATACATACTTGGTCATTTGAGTGCTAATGTTAGTTATCTGATGGTAGGTGTAACTATGGATACATAAGATAGGGTATGGGTACTCCCGTGTACACCTGTTATTATGATAGCATATGTAAAATCTCAGTTTCTTCCGGTAGCCATGGATGCCTACGTACCTATATTATATAATGTCTCAGTTTAGTACTACTAAACTATACCCGGTTTTATTCCAGTGACCAAGTTAGTTGCTAATGATTCATAGGGGAAATTAGGAGTATTAGTAATAAAACAGCATTTTGTTAAGTAATTGGATGAGTTGAGTTTGTTGATTAACGGTCATTTTTTTTCATTTAAATCTGATATCGAAATCCGATAACGTAGAAAACGTTTGCGCTTTCTGTACGGACTCGTCGACACCAAGAACTTCAGAATCAGGCAAGTGAAACTTGTCAACCTTTTAGGCCATGCTTTAGGCCATTTTCCTGCTTTTAGCGCGAAAGAGACTAGACCGTGAAATGATAGCGGTCTAGGCGCAAATTTCAGTTCTAGCTTGACAACGAAGCTAGAACCGCATTTTGTCATACCATGTCATGCATTGCCTGCCACGTTTAATTTCTTTAACGGTACGTAAATTAATTGAATATCTGCCATGCATTTGCATCCTTACATGCCATTTGACTCGTTTGTTGCATCGTAGCACACGTTACAAAATACATGTACAATCCGTGTTTCCGGCTAGGCACCTGCTATGCGGGCATAACCCTACGCCATACTTGTTAAAAACACTTCCTGGCTCATGATCCAGAAGCGAGCATTCCGTGTTCGGGGGTAATGCCCTGGCTCGACACACGTGGAGGGGTAGGGATAAACGGTCACTTGAGTGTAAGAGTTGGCCCGTACAGCCACTCTAGCCAAAGGACGGAATCTCTGAGCACGACGCAATTACAATTCCAGTACTTGTCTTTTACTTGTTTACTTGCCATGCCATGTCATTTGTCATTTTATATCCATGTCATACTTTACTTTAGAACTGTTAGGTTGCTTTACTTTTATAGTTTCCTTGCACAAGTCTTTTTAGACTTGCTGACATGTGCCCCTTCTCTTTGGGTGACGCATGTTAGTTGCTGAGCCAGAGACAATTGCGGAGGGTGACGAGTTCGTGGAGTTCGTGCCCGAACCTGCTGGTGACGTGGAGTACGAGGACACCGGTGATCAATCTTAGAGATCTTCCGTACTTTTCTTTGTTAGCTGTGGTTGTCGGTGAGTAGCGCCGTTTTGTTAGTTTCTTTTGGCCAAGCTGGGCCTTGTACTTTTGACTCTTTTGTTGCCTGGTGGCATTTCTGGTTGTGGACTTTTGTTGGACTATGAGTTGAATGAATGCTATATTATTCGCCTCTTTTGCTATTATTATTATTGTTGTTCTGAGTCACATTACAGGGACCTGCTACTTCGTTTTATTTGACGCTTATCGGACTTGCAGCTTTGCAGCTTCAAGTCCGTGCGGACCTTCTCACGCTTCGCCTCCATGTTTTGGGAAGCGGGGCGTGACATTGTGTGTCACCAAAAATACTCTCCCTCACTCCCGAAGAAGGATATAGAATGATATGATCAAAATGTGGACAAAAATAGTGATGGGAGGAGGGGTGGGCAAAAACTCATCAGGACCAAGCAGAGAATGGGCAGCATAACGACAAAAAATATCGATGTCATCAAGGGTGTGCCTAAGCTGGTGGTGCTGCGCCATCTCCGTCTTGAGGCGGAGGTGGGGGTGGTGGTGGCTGGGTGACAGTCTGCTGGGTGGGTGGGGGTGGGGGTGGTGGGCGTGGAACAGTCTACTGGGTGGGTGGTGGTCGTGGCAGTCGCTCGAGGATCTGGGTAAGGAAAAAGTGAATGCCAGGAAGTAGCTCGAGGCGGTGCTGCATGGCGGTGACTGTGGAAGACAGAGCCCTAAAATCGCCCCGGAGTCCACTCATCACCCCCTCAAGAGCGCGAACGCTCTGAACTAAGGCGTCAGGGGGTGGTGGAGCGGAGGGACGGACAGGTCTAGGATGAGCAGGTCGGGGCTGTCTAATACGTGCAGTGTAGGTGATCGGGACAGTAGGCATGGGTCGAAAGGGTGCTGTGCTCACTAGTGGATGCCCAGCCTCAGTGCGAGGCTGGGACGCAGGCTGGTGTGAGGTGGAAGTAGCAGCAGTGGGAGTGGAAGACAAAATCAGTGATGAGGCAGCGAGAGAGGTCAGTGAC
This sequence comes from Scilla litardierei, assembly GCA_030789695.1. Lineage (NCBI taxonomy): Eukaryota > Viridiplantae > Streptophyta > Magnoliopsida > Asparagales > Asparagaceae > Scilla > Scilla litardierei. The sequence goes on from CM061137.1 coordinate 127,665,493, forward strand.
ACAGACGTGGGAACGGATGTCACGACACTCTCAGATAGGACGGCTGCGGTGGAGACAGAAAGGTCAACCGCTGGGGAGGAAGTGTGGGGTCCAAAAGGTGAAACCCCAGCGGAGATCAGAGTGGATATGGTCTCCACGACGGAAGTGAAAGAAGGCCCGCCGCTCTCAAGTATGGTGGGTGGACGCTCGGGTAGAAGAGAGGTGAATGGCTCAATCGACAGGGGAACAGCAGTGGTGGTGGTGGTAGGCGTGGTGGTAGGCTCAGCAAGTGTACTCCCGACACTGGCAGAAGTGG
>CM061137.1:127666287-127697259 GCA_030789695.1 Scilla litardierei
GTTCCGCCTTTCGACTTAGTGCATCTGCCACCAAGTTTACCCGGCCCGGTTTGTACTCCAACGTGTAGTTCGAACTCCGCCAAGAAGTCTTGCCATCTTGCTTGCTTGTGCAATACCCCTATGTGATATATACTATATTAGTGTGTATGTTTGGATGTTTCTTGTGTGAATATGTGCATGAGTGTAGTACATACATGTTAGTATAATCTATGTGTTATGTGTGACTTGATATTATGTGCATAGTATATGTGTATGTATGTGTGTTTTATATTTTGTGTGTGAGATGTATTTTGGAGTGAAGGTGTAAGGTTTGTGTACATAGCTTTAGATATTGATATTAAGTGTATATTGGATTTCTCTTGAATATATATTGTTGTGTGTGTTGGTGTATTGCCTATGTTGTGTTACATACCCATATGGTGTTGGATGTGTGTGTGTGTGTGTGTGTGTGTGTGTGTGTGTGTGTGTGTGTGTGTGTGTGTGTGTGTGTGTGTGGATTAATGTAGAGCAGGTGGCACCTGATCCATTGGATCAGGTGCAAGACACAAAAAGGTGGGGCCCCACGAGTACAAGCCCATGTGGGGGCTTGTACTTCCCACCTTTTTCGTGTCTAAGCACCTGATCCAATGGATCAGGTGCCACCTTTTCTATATTAAATATATATATGTATGTATGTATATACATACATACATAAGTACTTGGTCTGGTCTGGGTCAGCCTGGTCTGACCCGGTCTGATCTGTTTGGCTGTTTTGGCTCTATCTTGAGCATTTGGTGTCCGATTTGGACGCCGTTCGAACCTGGGTCTAGACCGGAACATTCTCGTCTTACCCGTGAACTTTTCCTTGCGTTTATTTTATTAAATATTGTATTTAAACAATTTAATACACATTTAATCGCTTTTGCATCAAATGCAAAATAGTCCCTATCTAAGCTTAAATTACCATATTGCATCAAATGCAATTGTTTCATCCCTTGCATCAAAAATGCAAAATATTCTCCCTAACTAATTTCTACCTATTACTAGACGAAGCGTTGCACTCTGTGTGAGACCCTACAGCCTGACCCTTACAACAGGTTGGGCTCGAAGCCCTATACGGCAGTGACCACGAGCAGTGGTTGCCGTCCCTGCTTCAGGAATCATCATTATGTGGTTAACTCATTGACATGAGTATTGTCGGGACCACCTGACTGTTTCCGTGATGAATTCCGTAGTAATAGTCTCTTCGTCTAAAATATGTCGTGTAGATCAAGTCTAGGGTACGGTCAAACTGTCAACCCCAATAACTTGACTCCGGTTAGTTTCTATCGATCTTTAGTCAACTAATGTTGGACTTCTTCCAACATACTCTGCGCAGAGTTTTTACTAAAGACCGAACTAACTCTACGACACTAACTCACATTGACCGGGAGAGACGAATCCTGTTTTGGTCATTACTCGCCTCGTACGTTTCAAGTGACACCCAATCAAAAGACCTTTCGACATGCCTAGCCTCGAAGCTAGGTCAGTTGATCTAAGTGGCACCGTTCACGCACAGGTCCGTCGAAATGACCTCAAGTCAAAAGACCAACTATCCTATCATCACTCAGAGTTATCACTGACAGATTGGTCAATGTAACCATATGATAACTCTAGTGGATCGTTCAGTGAACTCATTCTAATGAGCACCTGTGTCTCGTCTTCAACTTCGCCAAGTCAAGCGATCATGAGATCATCGCCACCGCTAAACGGTGAAGACTAAGACACAATGGTCTATCCGATGTTTCGATATCCTTGTCTCGGAACATCTACGACCATGAACCATTCTAGACTTATGCTACAGACGGTCAAACGTTTCTCCATGATCGAGATACTCATCTCGATACCCGTTTGACCTTGCATAAAGTCTCAGGACTTTACCTAAGTTGATATCTAATGTTAACTACATTACAATGTAACTCAGATAAATTATTACCAAACAGCTTACTGTTATTTCGAACAAGATGTTTGTGCTATTCACACAGGAATAAATGGCCTCGAGGGCATCATATTCCTACATCTCCCACTTGCACTCAGGTCCATTTATCTCGGTATCGTATACCGTTTTTACACATAAGTTTTCCCGACTTCATGTGGTAGAGCCTTCGTGAGTGGATCTGCTAAAACCGTCTACACTATAGACTTAAGGGGTTTCTATGTTTATGTTAGACCAACCAGTTGAATCTCATTCAAATAATTCATTTGGTCTGTCGGAATCTATAATATTTTATTTCCCTGGATCTTATCCAGTTTATTGTACTTTACGATAATCATTTAAATTAGTTACTGGTCATTTCAAATGGTTCATATCCATTTCTGATAAATAATCAAACTCTTTGATTACTTAATCAGAATATATGTTCCATCTCTTTGATGCCTCGCATGTAATTTACACGCTCCCACTAACCTTGAAAACTCTTTGGCTAATTCATATAAGTTGGTTCGTCTAAATCATATTTAGAAAAACGAACTTATAAGTGAATGCGCAAATTTTCATGGTCAACTTGAGCGTTTACATCGAGCTTTGGTCCGAGTAGATCTGTACACATCTGTTGGCGAAACCGGTTTCATCATAATCCGTTTTAAAGAAATTAGGATGCAAACCGTTCCCGTCCAACATTATTGTACTTCACTATTTTCTTTTCTGCACCAATCTTTCAACTTAAAGATTTACTTGCAGAAAGTGAGGAAACATTTTCCTTGGGCACGTAAACTAAATTCTCAAATTTATTTACGCACACGAACCTGCATCAAGTTTTAAATCGGAGTTACTACTCCGAATTTCATCCTAGAAGTTGACTAAGTCATCATCAGTTATGATGTCTAACTCGACAATTCGTCTCACGAGATTCGAGTATTTTTACAACTTCCTTACGATTGATTTATTGAATATATTATTGATAATGTCCTCATAGAACATTATTAAAACCTAGGCATTACTATCTAGGACTTAACCCAGATGGAGGATTTAACTCAGAGTCACTTACAATGGATCACACTAAATCTAATTAAGTGTGATTCATACCTTTTAACACACCGATGTGTTAACAGACTTGATCTGAGAGAAAATCACATTTTCTTTTAATTACACAAGATTTTACTTAGCTAAATATTTGACCATTCGATCTAATCGAATCAGTTTAAATACTTTAGTCATTTTGTTCTTTATTTTATCAGACTTGTATTTCATCAAGAACACGTGCCTTAATAAAACATACGAATAACTTATTTTGGTTAATCTAGACTCGGGTACATCAGTATGTACTAGACTGAGTTCGACAACTCATTCTCCCACTGTCTCACAGATGGGTTTTGGCCATTGTATCTAAGAGGCTAAGATTCACAAGTGTCCGTAGACTTCATAATACGAGAGGTCAGACCCCTCTTTATGTGACTTGTGAAGCTTAATCTCTTGATACGGCCTAGTCTAATTTTACCATATAAGTTTGCTACTATCTTGTGTATTTATACATTAACATTTAATATATATATAGTTATTTACAAATTACTTAACACAAAACATTACTTCAGAAGCAATGTGATGACATTCGTCAAAATGTGTTAAACGTCTTTTGTATAACAACTTATTCCGAAATGTGACATCAAAATATGTCATGTTTTCATTTCCTCCTACTTATGCCTTTACTAATGATAAATTAAACTATTTAACTCGATTGACTTTCCGGAGTGCCTTCTTCCTTTTCTAAATCACATTTAGATATCAACATAAATAAATAGCTATGCAAGCAACTTATGTATCCAAACACTTGAGCTTTGTAATCTTGAGTGTAGCTCAAGAAGTTGCTTGTCTCAAGATCCGGTTGGGATACATAGTCTTGCACCGCTCATGCACTCGTATTCGACTCAAACGGTTTAATCGAATACTCGAACTTTGCGGATCAAAATTGTTTGTCCATACAACCTTGAGGGTAGCTCGACAAGTTGTAGGGAGAAACATAATTTGAATGTCCTATATGTTCAAGCTGCCTCATATAGAGACGAGTGACATGTAGCTTTAATTTATTTGTTGGACCCAGAACTTAATGAAATCATATTTCTTAAGTCTGTTCTTTAGAAGGTCATTTAATGTCAATAAGAATATAGTTTAATTACATCAATTAGAATTTAACTTGATATTCAATTAATCAACTTATTGACCAGTTAACTAATTCCAATATTATCAATTGATTCTTTCGGTAAACATAGTCTTGCACTAGTTTTAGCATATGTTCAATATTAAATATAGGTAGATTGGCTTTTATCTATCTATATCCTCCCACTAATTTTACGAACGTTTTAAAGCTTAATAACGAACGATTTAATCGAATTAAAATTAATGGGTAAGAGTTCCAATCACCTTGAGTCTAAACAACCTTGAGTGTAGCTCAACAAGTTGATTGACTCTGCGATCGGAAGATGACTCTTCATCGATCATATCGGATATGACTCTCTTAATCGGTTTTTGCCCCTAGCCATTCGTGATCATGAGTGTGCTCATCCAAATCACAATGTCTAGTCTAGTCGGACCCTTGTTTTCATGTCTAGCCTGACTTGCCCCTCAGCTCGGTGTATGCACGACACGTCGGTTTGGGTCAGGTCTTAGACTACATCTACGCAGACTACATCGTTGACTTTGAAGGATCCTGCCAAAACAGAGTTAGGATCGATAATTAAAGTGGAGACTTACGCTTGCGTATGCGGAACGATAGTCTCGAAACTTTGCCTTCGGATTCGCCACGACGGATCGAGTCTTCTCACGAACGGAGTAAGGCTACTAATCCACAATCTAAATCTCTATTTTAGATTAAGAACTTGGAAGGAGGGAGAGGAAATATTTCTGCAGAGCTTCGCTATGAAGAAGATGCATGCATGAATTTCATGCAAAATGTGTAAGGAAAATGGCTACCCTTGGGTCTTATTTATAGCCCCCAAGGTAGTTATTTTAGGGTAAGTTGTTCCTTTGGAACAACTTAATTAAGGTGTACCATGATACATGGCACATTATAAGCTTAAGTTGTACCATATGCATGGTACAACATAAGCTTAAGATATTCCCCCTTTATTAGCCATATGTCGCATGCACTTATGCATATATAATGCGACTTTCCCGCTCATCCAGAGATCCTCTCCGCAAGGGAACAGATTCCCTTTGCACACGACTTCGTGTACGCGACGTTCGAGGTCCGTAATCCCTCGTACATCCCCCACAAGGGTGTACAAACGTCTTCCATATCCAACATCTCCCACTCATACTTGAGGGGATTGCAAGAGAACGTCTTTCCCTTAGTTCTTTCATCTATCATACCGAGAAATAGACCGTGCGACCGTCATGCGCGTAGAGTCTGTTGTTGTGCACTTGTTAGAGATACACAACGACCTCGAAGGTGCAAAGTTGAGTAGTTCAACGCATGCTTTACCCTAGATTATTTCTTCACATTTCTTATACTTTATATTCAACAATTGAATCCCATCTGGATTACAATTGGCTGGCCAGCTTTGAATCATTAAAGTCCAAATGCGAATATGAAATCAATCTTCCTCTTCTTGCGAACCTTCTGATCTTGACTTGATTCGCTTTTCTAACGTGCCCCGCCGAGCCGAATTACCATAGCCCATTAGCAACACGCTAAGATAGCGATCATCTCGTCAAATCTAAAGGAACCAATTGGAGTCCTTGAGGGTAAGAGTTAAGACCCGTATGGCCTTTGAGTCTCACATAATAGCAAACACTATTGCTACTAACTCAGTGGTCGAAATGCATACGTGGTATGAACACGTACTACAACATCACTCCTTTCCCAGGGAGAGTATGTCTTAATGATGTTGTACGGATAAAAGATCAGACACCACAGTGCCTATCTTTTTGAGTCCCCTTACTACTCGTGAAATATTCACGGACTCTCATCCTGCATAAGACAGATAGGATTTTAAAAAATCCAATGAGATCTTTATATCCTTGTGATACAGATCTCAGATCTTTTGTAAGCATCCGTATGATGCAGATCTTTTATTCGACTATCTTGTTTAAGTCATGACTCTAAATCATTTGTCTAATGATTTTGACTTTAAACTAGTCTCATCTCTATCTTATCCATCTGATAAGATAAGGCGGTTGCTCATGTGAGAGAGCCAACCTTAATCTGTCCGACATACACACAATAAAATAGCTGAGACTAAAACACAAATGTACATAAAATCATTTGTAAGAAACTTGTATGCAAATTAAATTTTGATCTTCTATAGACATGGGAAATATTACATGATACAGCTCAGCTCCTACGCATTCCCATAGATGATAAGTGTTTGAAAAACACATCTCTGGGGATCGCCTTAGTAAGGGGATCCGCTATCATCTCATGCGTGGATATGTATCCTAAGTCTACTTCCTTCCGTTTGTCATAATCCTTTGCAAACTTGAATCGAATGTCAATGTGTTTGGTCTTACAATGAAATTTAGGATCTTTGACATAGGCAATCGAAGCTTGACTATCACTGTATATGGGAACAGTGCTTGAGTCAGTGGCATTCGTCAGCCTGTCTAAGAATTTCCTAAGCCAAACAGCTTCTTGGACCGCCATGCTGAATGCTACGAACTCGGCTTCCATGGTTGATAGAGCGATGCAGGTTTGTTTCTTGCTGCTCCAGGATATTGCACCATTCCCGAGTAAGAAAACAAAGCCTGAGGTAGATCTTCGCTCGTCGAGATCACCTGCCCAATCAGCATCGGTATAGCCTTCGAGTCTCAAGGTATTGCCTTGATAGCATAACGCATAGTCCGCAGTCCCTTTGAGGTATCTTAATATCCTCTTCACCGCTTTCCAGTGTGCCTGCCCTGGGTTGGATTGGTAACGGCTTACCATTCCAACAACATAGCAAATGTCGGGTCTGGTACACATCATGGCGTACATCAGACTCCCGACAGCACTGGAGTATGGAACTTTTTCCATAGCTTTCTTTTCTTTTGGATCTTTGGGACACATCTCCAAACATAGACCCTCGCCTTTGCTTATTGGAGTATCAATTGGCTTGCAGTCCTGCATATTAAACCGTTCTAAAACTTTCTTTATATATGTCTCTTGAGAGAGAGAAAGAAGTTTCTTGGAACGATTCCTTGAGATCTTAACCCCAAGGATATATGCAGCTTCACCCATGTCTTTCATCTCAAAGACGGATGAAAGCCAAGCTTTGATATCCAATATAAGACGCTTATCATTTCCGGCTATAAGTATGTCATCTACATAAAGAGACATAATTACATACTTGTTTTTAATCCTCTTAATATATACGCAGTTGTCTTCGTCGAGCATGGAGAAACCATACGACAAAACGACTTCTTGAAAGCGCATATACCACTGCCTTGAGGATTGTTTAAGACCATATATGGATTTACGAAGTTTACAAACCTTATGTTTGTTTTCTTCTTGTACAAACCCGTTTGGTTGTTCCATGTAGATCTCCTCATCTAGTTCTCCGTTAAGAAAAGCAGTCTTTACATCCATCTGATGTAACTCGAGGTCCAAACAAGCCACCATTGCCAGAATTAAGCGAATGGAGGTAAAACGCACGACAGGAGAGAAAGTCTCTTCGTAGTCTATTCCTTCCTGTTGCGTAAAACCTTTCGCAACAAGGCGAGCTTTATATTTCTCGATGGAGCCATCAGCCTTATGCTTGATTTTGAGAACCCACTTGTTCCCAATGGCTCTACGTCCCTTAGGTAAATTAACCAAGTCCCAGACTTGGTTTGTTTTCATGGATTGAAGTTCTTCTTCCATTGCCGCTATCCATTTATCTTTAGCAGGGCATGTGACGGCCTGTTTGAAATTTGCAGGTTCGTCATCATCTTGTAGTAATGTCATGAATGTTTGAGGAAATTCATCCTCAAATCTCAGAGGTGTTAGCCTCGTTCGATTACTACGTCTTGTTTGAGTTTGATCACTCCCACTTGGAATGACATCACTCCCACTTGGAATAACATCACTCCCACTCGGAATAGGATTGGTATCGTTCGTATCATCCATTGGTGAAGTTTGAAACGTATTTTCTTCTTCACCAAGAATTCTCCCACTCGAACGTTCCGATCCTTCTTGATCCCAAGTCTCAAACAAGGATAAGTCTTGACTTATCTCACCCTGTCTTGGAAACTCTTTTTCCAAGAAGACAACATCCCTCGATTCGAATTCTATTAGACCCCCATTGTCCTCTTGACCGACGAAAACATATCCTTTGGAGTTTTCAGCGTATCGGATGAAGATACACTTCCTCCCACGTGGCCCAAGTTTGCCATATTTGTGAGAGGATAAATGTGCGTAAGAGGCACAACCCCAAGGTTTTAGAATGTTTAAGTCTGGAGTTCTATTGTTCCACAACTCATAAGGAGTGGAACTTACCGACTTCGAGGGTACACGGTTTAAGATGAATGCTGCCGTCAATAATGCGTCACCCCAAAAGGTGATAGGCAAATTTGCCTGAGACATCATTGATCGGACCATTTCCATCAATGTCCTATTTCTTCTTTCCGCAACACCGTTTTGTTGTGGAGTATAAGGCATAGTTACCTGATGTACTATGCCTTTTTCATCACAAAGTTCCTTAAAACTTATTGATTGATATTCACCACCCCTATCGGTTCGCAAAACCTTAATCTTGCGATCTAATTGATTCTCCACTAAACTCATATAGTTTTTAAAGCAAGCCAAAGCTTCACTTTTGTGGGATATCAAATAGATATGTCCGAAACGGGTGAAGTCATCAATGAATGTGATGAAATAGAACTTCCCGCGTCTTGTCTTAACATTCATTGGACCGCAAATGTCCGAATGGATAAGCTGTAATGGAACTTCGGCCCTTGTGCCAGTTCCAAACGGCTTGCGACAAGTTTTCCCTACAAGACAATGTTCGCAAGTTGACATTTCAACTTTTGAAACATTAGATAGCAAGCCACTTTTGGCAAGTCTATCCATTCTAGTTGGTCCAATATGACCAAGTCTTGCATGCCAACAAATGATCTCAGACTCAGAGTTAGAAGCATTTGTCAAATGGAAACTTTCATTAATGGAAGAAGAATCATCATACATTGTATTTAAAACAATTAATCCATTACAAACATTACCAGAACCAATCAAAGAATTATTACAAACAAGGTCAACATATTGTTTATAGAACCTCCACTCATAATCTAAAGACATTAACATGACCACGGAAACGATATTCCTTCTAATATCTGGAGCAAAGAGGACGTCGTGCAATAATAAAGTCCGGCCGTTGTCGAGAACTAGCTTGCATGTTCCGACGCCTTTGACTTCAACACGTGTGTTGTTGCCGACGTATATCCACTTTGTTCCTTGAGTTATCTTTCGATACTCTACGAAGAACCTTCTGTCCTTCGCTACGTGGTCTGTGGCCCCTGAATCAATCAACCAAAAATAGTTAGATTCAGCAAGAAACATGGAACTAGAAACACATATGTAACTAGCCCTACAAGTTACCTTATCACTTCCATCCGTACATGAACGGGCGAAGTGACCGTACTTGTTGCACTTAAAGCACTTGATCTTCTTCAAGTTTTTCTTCTTTGAGTGCACATTCTTTTGCCACTTTTTGTTCTTTGTCTTCTTTGAGGTCTCCGGTTCTTGCTTACGTTCGTTCACAAACCTTAAGCGTTTATTCTTCCGCTTATTTCCTCCATGTGAGGAACTAGCGGCCATGTGCACTTCTGCACTTGGTTTTGCGGCTTGAATCCGCTCTTCCTCGAGTTCGAGGTGTTTCGATACATCGCTTAAAGTTTTAATGCACTCATTATGAGTGAGATGCATTTTCATGTTATCCCAGCTATCTGGGAGTGAACGAATGACTGCTTGGATATGCTGTTCGTCAGACAGCGTAACACCCGCATCCTTTAATTCAGATATTAGATTCGCCATGTGGCGGAGATGCTTTTTCATAGAATGATCTCGCTGCATCTTGTACGAATCAAATTGAATATTCAAGGAGCGGAGTTTGGTAACCGAAGTTCCACCAAACTTTACTTCTAGCTCAGACCATATGTCTTTGGCTAGATCGAATTCCCGAAATAGACGCATTATGTCATTGTCCATCGCGGACAGTAACGTAATGCGTGCTATTTTGTTCTTTCGAGTCCAAGTGTCATAAGCTTCCCGGTCCCTCTTGTGTTGGGCCGTATTGCCCAACTCAGGTTCTACCATTATGTTTTGGAGTGTTTTGAGCACATCTTGCTCCTCCAAAACATATTGGATCTTTATTGACCAAAGTTTATAATTGTCGCCGTTGAGCTTTTCACCTTTGTTAAGCTCTGCGACAATATTCTTAGAAGCGGTAGACATTTTCGATTCAAAAAACTGCAAAGAGAATGAAAAACACGATCAAAATTCTATGCATAAAGTTTCGATTCTTTAAACACTTGATAAGTTCCTTGGATGCGTTGAAATGTTACTCTAGAATCGAGAAGTTCACTACGTTCCCAACTACCATCTAGAAGTAACTTTCAAAGTATCCCTCTTACTTATCTTAAGTAAAAAGAAATCAGAAATAATACCCGTATGGTATTAGCAGCGGAAAATTACTTTTGAAAAACATATCTTTCAAAATAGAATAGGTGAGAATTAGCGCAAAGAATTTTAACGCAACAATCGCCAAGCCACGAGACCTGTTCTACACACCCATGGGTTAGATAACCATGGCCGGATCGTGGTAGGACTTGGAATTCTAAATTGCGCTATCCCGATTTAAGGACGGGACATAACCTATTTGAAAAACATCTTTTTCAAAAATTTGAAAGCACGTTGGCTAGTCTCCGTAGAGTAGAGCACAACGTCTCAAGTACATTGGCTAATCTTCGTAGAGTAGAGCACAATGACATGGCTAATCTCGCATGAAGTAGAGCACTATGGCTAATCTTCAAGGAGTAGAGCCCAAAAAAAACTTCATTAAAACATTAGTTCCGTATGAACTAGTCGGCACTGTGGTTAGCCTCGTATGGACTAATCGACACATTCGAGTTTGACCAAGGCCATTTGTTACCCCGTATGGGTCATTTGGCAAGTTTGCAATCGACCCAGACCATCTGTCGGATTGGTCGACCAAAAACACGAAAGCAACTTCTTCCCGGTCAGGGCCTCTGCCCTGACCGGGGCTTGGCCAAAGGCCGGCCAGGGCCTCTGCCCTGGCCGGCCAGGGGGCCTGGCCCCCTTCGGCCAGGGCCGGCCAGGCCCTGGCCTCTGCCAGGGCCGGCCGGCCAGGCCACTGGCCGGGGCCAGGGCTCCTGCCCTGGCCTCGGCCAGGGCGCTGGCCTCTTGCCAGGGCGGCCTGGCCTCTGGCCGAGGCCAGGGCTCCTGCCCTGGCCTCGGCCAGGCCCTGGCCTGAGGCCAGGGCGCCGGCCCTGGCCTCTGCCAGGGCCGGCAGGCCGGCCTGGCCGGCCGGCCCTTGGCCAAGGCCGGCCACTGCCGGCCTGGCCTTGGCCGGCCACTGCCGGCCTGGCCTTGGCCGGTCATGGCTTGGCCATGGCCGGCCATGGCCAAGGCCATTCGGCGTTGGCCGGCCATGGCCCCTTTGGCCATGGCCGGCCACCCCCTTTGAATGGGGTTGCCGCACTTTCTCCTCCCCCTTGATGGGGTGGTCGCCGGTGGTTATTGGCCGTAGCCAACCCCCTCCGCATGGGGAGAGGGGGTGCATGGCCTTCATAGCCCATTTGGCCATGGTGCATATGCACCAAATTTTCCTCTTACCCGATGGAAATAACTTCCATCATCCTCCTTGATGAAGCACCCGTTCGTCGAAGAAATTAGTTATTTCTTAATGGCCGTGTGCCAAAAAAATGAATAACGTACTACGTGAACGGTCGGTTCTTCCCGTCACGGAGAGTTCCTACCATATCCGTAATGATAGGAGACCCTAACGTGAAAAGAACAACCGCTGCGTTCTCTCCGTCACGAAGCGTTCCTACTATATCCGTAATAGTAGGAGACCCATTCGTGAAAAAGACAACGACTCGTTCGTAGTTTCGACGGGGCGGTGGATTGACCGGGGCGAACCCATATGGCTCTGATACCAATGAAGGATCCTGCCAAAACAGAGTTAGGATCGATAATTAAAGTGGAGACTTACGCTTGCGTATGCGGAACGATAGTCTCGGAACTTTGCCTTCGGATTCGCCACGACGGATCGAGTCTTCTCACGAACGGAGTAAGGCTACTAATCCACAATCTAAATCTCTATTTTAGATTAAGAACTTGGAAGGGGGGAGAGGAAATATTTCTGCAGAGCTTCGCTATGAAGAAGATGCATGCATGAATTTCATGCAAAATGTGTAAGGAAAATGGCTACCCTTGGGTCTTATTTATAGCCCCCAAGGTAGTTATTTTAGGGTAAGTTGTTCCTTTGGAACAACTTAATTAAGGTGTACCATGATACATGGCACATTATAAGCTTAAGTTGTACCATATGCATGGTACAACATAAGCTTAAGATATTCCCCCTTTATTAGCCATATGTCGCATGCACTTATGCATATATAATGCGACTTTCCCGCTCATCCAGAGATCCTCTCCGCAAGGGAACAGATTCCCTTTGCACACGACTTCGTGTACGCGACGTTCGAGGTCCGTAATCCCTCGTACATCCCCCACAAGGGTGTACAAACGTCTTCCATATCCAACAGACTTAACTTACGCCGGCGCTCGGGGTACGAGACGACGGTTAGGGTTAGTCAAGATTTCATCTTATGTATTTAAGGAGTTGGTTTCTACAGGGTTGCCATGTCACAGCTTGAGTGTATCTCAACAACTATAACACGGGCCCTATAGTTGCTAACCCCTAAAACAAGGAGGGCTACGGCTAATCTTGAAAAAGATCATTAACGTATTTGACTTAGATATAGTCCAGGGTGTCATACAATCATGATTCGCGACATTGCGGTCCAGTGGAACTCAGCCAGGGAATTGACTAAGCCAGGATCACTACCCCTTGGACTAGCAAGGGTTCCCAGAACTCTTAGCCAAGCACATTGACTGGATCATGGTCCATTGAATGAAGCTTGTCATTTTTGTATGTATGCCATAGACTAAACAGCTTTTATTAACAACTAATTAATCCTATCAACTAGTTGAATCCTTAAATTCAAAATTTTTAGGATTTGTTTAATAACTTTTATTAAGTCCTTATCAACTATAAGGTTCACGTGCTACCCTAATCGTTATTAGGATTTTAATAAATTTTATTAACAATGCTAGAAGCGAAGTCCTTTAATGAAAATTAATTATAACGATTAGAATTGAAAATTCATTTAAAGGACTACCCTAATCAGGAATTAGGTCTTAATATTGTTGTTAATGATTTATTAAAACATAGCATGTCATTAAAATTCAAGTAATAAATTTTAATCATTTTTAATGGCTAACCTAAAGGTTTGTCTTGTGTTATCAAATAAGGGACAAGATTAACATGCCATTAAAATAACTCTACACTAATTTATCGCATAAAGATAGTGCACAACTATTTAACATTTAAATATACTAAGTTTATCGCATAAACGATTTTTAGACTTTTAAAATCAGTTTTAAAATATCTTATAAATTTAAAACATTACTTTTAAAAATTTTCATGTTCAAAAATTTATCATATACAATTTTTAAACATCTAAAATATTTTAAACTTATCGCATAAATTTAAAGCCTTAAAATCAATTTTAAAATTTATCACATAAATTTAAAAATACTATTTTAAAATTTCCATGCTTAAAAAATTTATCATATAAAAAATTTTAGGCATCCAAAATAATTTTAAACTTTTAAAAATTTAAAATTAGTTTTAAAAATTATCACATAAATTTTAAAACATTATTTTAAAATTTTCATGTTCAAAAAATTTAACACATAGAATTTTGAACTTCAAAACATTTTTAAAATTATCTAATAACTTTAAAAAATTTAAAAGTATTTAAAAAGCATTAATAAGTTTAATCAAATCGCAGTACCTAGATCGACTATGCAAACCTAGGCTCCGATACCACTGTATGGGAATGGGCGGTCCCTTAGGGCACAAAAACTCTAGTCCCGTCCTAAGTCGGACGGAACATAGACAGAAAAACAATAGCAGCGGAAGAAAAACTATGTTAACTAAATTAACATGCAGTTAAAAACTATTTTTAACTTAGCCCTAAGGTCCAAGACCCTATGCCAAGATCTATGCCGACTTGGGATGGATCTGACCATCCCAAGAAGGATCTAGCCTACTGCGATTAAACTAAACTAATGCTAATAAAATACTTTAACCACATACCCGGAATCTCAGCCCTGGAGCAGGCGAGATGTTCCGCGCCGTCTTCCGAGCTGCTCCCGTCCCACGCCGAGCCGCTCCTTGAACCGCTCCCCGAACCGCTCCGCATCCCGAGGCGATCAATCCCCGTGCCGCCGAGCCAACCACGCGCCGAAGAAAGTTTCACGCGAGTGAAACCTCCGCCAAGATTTCGGATCCAGAATCCGAACTCCTTTGTGGCTTTGCTAGAGCCCGCAGGAGTAAGGCAGAAATTTAGGGAGAAGAGAAATATTAATTTAAGCTTAGATCCGAGCGTGCTCCAACATTTACGAGAGCCGCTCAGATCTAGAGCTTGGGACGAGTTTTGAGAAAGGGGGGAGACCCCTATTTATATAGGCGGCGGACTCTCCCCTTTTCTCAAAATCCGATGTGGGACTAATTATTTGGGTTAGTTAAAATCAAGTTAGTTTACACTTCAAAAGTGCAAACTTCCGTGAATTTTAACTCACGCACCGTTGAGCTTCAAGATCGATACAACCTATCAATACGACAAGCGTTCAACGGTGAACGCATAGGAAAAAACCGTTCGTCAATCGGAGTTCGTTTGACCCTCCAATTGAGTGTCCAAAGATCAGCCTACGGCTAGTTTTTCGCAAAAACCAGCCGTCAAATCTGCCATCAAACCTAGGGTTCAGCACCCTGAGGTGGGGCCCAACCTGTGGGTCCCACAGCCTCAAACCCAGGCTGACTGGGCGCCTGCCAGACCTGGGCACGGGCGCCCAGGTCTGGCACGGGAGCCCAGGCGCCCAGGCGCGGGCGCCCAGGCGCCCAGGCGCGGGCGCCCAGGCGCCCAGGCGCCCAAGTGCCAGCCAGGCGCCAGGCGCCAGGCGGGCGCCTGGGCTCCCAGGCGCCCAGGGCGCATGGGCTCCCAGGCGCCCAGGGCGCCTGGGCTCCCAGGCGCCCAGGCCCGCCTGGGCGGCCCGCCTGGGCGCAGGCCCAGGCGCCCAGCGCCTGGGCCTGTGCCCAGGCCTGGCTGCCTGGGTTCCTGGCTCAGCCAGGTCTGGCCAGGCACCCAGGCCAGACTTGGTCTGGTCTGGGTCAGCCTGGTCTGACCCGGTCTGATCTGTTTGACTGTTTTGGCTCTATCTTGAGCATTTGGTGTCCGATTTGGACGCCGTTCGAACCTGGGTCTAGACCGGGACATTCCCGTCTTACCCGTGAACTTTTCCTTGCGTTTATTTTATTAAATATTGTATTTAAACAATTTAATACACATTTAATCGCTTTTGCATCAAATGCAAAATAGTCCCTATCTAAGCTTAAATTACCATATTGCATCAAATGCAATTGTTTCATCCCTTGCATCAAAAATGCAAAATATTCTCCCTAACTAATTTCTACCTATTACTAGACGGAGCGTTGCACTCTGTGTGAGACCCTACAGCCTGACCCTTACAACAGGTTGGGCTCGAAGCCCTATACGGCAGTGACCACGAGCAGTGGTTGCCGTCCCTGCTTCAGGAATCATCATTATGTGGTTAACTCATTGACATGAGTATTGTCGGGACCACCTGACTGTTTCCGTGATGAATTCCGTAGTAATAGTCTCTTCGTCTAAAATATGTCGTGTAGATCAAGTCTAGGGTACGGTCAAACTGTCAACCCCAATAACTTGACTCCGGTTAGTTTCTATCGATCTTTAGTCAACTAATGTTGGACTTCTTCCAACATACTCTGCGCAGAGTTTTTACTAAAGACCGAACTAACTCTACGACACTAACTCCCATTGACCGGGAGAGACGAATCCTGTTTTGGTCATTACTCGCCTCGTACGTTTCAAGTGACACCCAATCAAAAGACCTTTCGACAGGCCTAGCCTCGAAGCTAGGTCAGTTGATCTAAGTGGCACCGTTCACGCACATGTCTGTCGAAATGACCTCAAGTCAAAAGACCAACTATCCTATCATCACTCAGAGTTATCACTGACAGATTGGTCAATGTAACCATATGATAACTCTAGTGGATCGTTCAGTGAACTCATTCTAATGAGCACCTGTGTCTCGTCTTCAACTTCGCCAAGTCAAGCGATCATGAGATCATCGCCACCGCTAAACGGTGAAGACTAAGACACAATGGTCTATCCGATGTTTCGATATCCTTGTCTCGGAACATCTACGACCACGAACCATTCTAGACTTATGCTACAGACGGTCAAACGTTTCTCCATGATCGAGATACTCATCTCGATACCCGTTTGACCTTGCATAAAGTCTCAGGACTTTACCTAAGTTGATATCTAATGTTAACTACATTACAATGTAACTCAGATAAATTATTACCAAACAGCTTACTGTTATTTCGAACAAGATGTTTGTGCTATTCACACAGGAATAAATGGCCTCGAGGGCATCATATTCCTACAGTCACGCCCCGCTTCCTATTATACTTGGGAGCGAGGACGCTAGCGGGTCCGCATGGGCTGGAGCGGTGAAGCTCGAATCCAATAAGCGTATGTGAATAACACCTTTCGCAGGACCTTGCATGTAATTCAGGACAACAGAGATACTATGAAAATAAAAGCCAACATCCAGATAGAGTACACAATAATAAAAGGGCCCCAAGCATGGCCTATAACGATAGCGTTACAAGATAAAATGGGTACACACCCTACAAACAACAGCGGACGAAAAGAAACAAACAGCAGCGGTGTAACTCAGCAACAAGTCCACGGTATGGAGGACTTCAGGATCAGCAGAATCCTGGTGTAATGGATCAGACTGGTCAAGCAGCTCGTCCTCAAAGTACTCTGTCTCATGACCTGACATACATTTAAAATAACATAGAAATGTATGTCAGCAAGGGTCATTGGCAAGGTTTTCAAAATCATTTTTATGGCAGTTAGAACATTTATAATGACAAAAGTAATTACAAAGATTTACACTATTATGGCAGTTCAATTTTAACTTAAAGCATGGCAGATCAAGTAAAAGTGAAAACGTAACAATTCTATTTAACAGTTACAACATGGCAGCTTATTTAAAAGAAACAACAGCAGTTCCAAAAGTTAACGTGTTCAATGTATGTTCAATTATGTGTTTAAGTGCGTGGCTAGGGTTCACGTCTTTAGACGACTAGTAAGTTAATCTACCTTCAGGTGCCCCGAGAGATGACCCTTTTACTACCGGCTAGTGCCTGTGACCCAACCCCACCCAAGTGTAAAACTGGACACAAGCCAGACTAGCCAAACCGACCGATGAGAATAGCCAAACTTGGCATGCAATATCTAATAGCCAACGGCATGTAACAACTGGTAGCCAACGGCATGTAATATTCTATGAGTTTCAACAGTTCAAAATATCCATATATGTCCAGAAACGTTGCAATTCACAAAGGCATGTTAATTTTAATTATTAATGTGTCCACACGCACATACACAAATTTTCAACATCTTACGAAAAAAATATACATGCATTTTTAAATGAAACGGTGTTTGAATCGTAGGAAAAATGCACACTTGCGTGACTGGGACATTTTTGTGTGTCCGAGCAACGGTAGGAAGGGACGCGACGTATCTGCGTCATTAGATTTTCAATATCAAGCTAAACGAATTTAATTCTTTAAAATATTTTAACTACAAACCTATAATATATTATTATTATAAGGTAGTATACTGTTTTTATAACATGTGGTTACATATATGCTAACACAAATTCAGTATGCTTTACTAACTTTCATTGAAACACTAACAGTAATATGATATGAATTACTAACATACATATTAATATGACTTACAGCTAACATTAATAAACTAACTTACTGTTATAATAAAGTTAATATTATTGAACTAATGCTAGTTAACCTATCAACAGAACATCATGATATTAATAACCAACATTTTATACTAATGGGATTACTAAGACATGTTGTTAAGTAATGTTAATACTCTAACACTAACATGCTGTTAACTAACAAACATATATATCAACTTTATAAAATATTAACCTAATTAAAACTCACCTAACTCTTCTGACTTTTCTTCCCCTCTCTACTGTCTCTTCTCTTCTCTTTTTATTTTTCTTTCTATTCTCTCCTATCTCATCTTCTTCTGTTCTTCTCTGTTCTTTCTTTTTCCTCTTTTTTGTGCACGGAACTCACAGCGGCGAAGGGGTGTGGCGGCCTGGGCGGGTCGACGGCAGAGCATAGGCACGCGGCGGCGGCGGCGGCGGCGGCGGCCTGGGGGTGGCGGTGGTCCGAGATGAGGGGGAGGAGAGGACAGGGGAGAGAGGAAGTGGGATTTGGGTTGGGTTTGATCTGAAATCAATTTCAGATTTCAATTTCTCTCATCAGTTCCTGATTTGATTTTGGATTTTGGATTTGTTGAATTTGGGTTTGGAATAATCTCTTGGGCTGAATTTGATTGGCAATTGAGATTGTTGGGTTTGATCTGTGAGAGGTGATGAAGGCTTGCAGGGAGATGAGAAGATGGATGATTTCTTCTCAGATCCAAGATGCAGATACGCTGCTGCTGCCCTTTGTTTGTTGTTTGCTGTATCTATTATAACAGGGAAAAGGATGTTGCATGTTAATAAGGGAAGAAGGAGGTGGGATCTGCAGTTGATGAAGGTGAGCTGGATGTGGGGAGGAGAAGTGAAGACAATGTCAGATCTCAC
The DNA here is from genome assembly GCA_030789695.1 of Scilla litardierei. NCBI lineage: Eukaryota > Viridiplantae > Streptophyta > Magnoliopsida > Asparagales > Asparagaceae > Scilla > Scilla litardierei. The sequence goes on from CM061137.1 coordinate 127,685,244, forward strand.
CTGCATATTCGGTGGAATTTATTTCGTAGGGTTAGACTAATTAATAAGTTAATTAGGGGTAATTAATTAGGGTTAAAATTAATTAATCACGTCATGGTAAAAATTAGAAATCAGATACGCACTCGCGTCAACGCATAGAAATAGAGCTTGCGCACGAAAACATCTGGACGATCAAAACAAAGTACAGGCACACAATAAACAACACGCCTAGAAATACCGGCCGTTACATTTTACCCACCTTAAGAAAAATTCCGCCCTCGAAATTCTTATCAACTTAGGTGCAGGGAACAAATATGGATAGCGCTCTCGCATTTCATCTTCCTGCTCCCAGGTGGACTCTCCAGGCGAGTCGCGACGCTACATCGCTCTCACGAGATCGACGACCTTGTTCCTGAGTGCCTTCTGACGTCGGTCTAAGATCTGCACCGGCTGCTGCTCATAAGTCAGGTCCGGTCGAACCGTGATCTCTGAGTAGTCCACAGCGTGAGAAGTGTCACTGACGTAACGACGCAGCTGGGACACATGAAAGACGTCATGAACTCCCTCTAAGGATGGTGGTAGTGCTACATAATAAGCTACCTCTCCAACTCGCTCTTGCACATCGAAGGGTCCAATGTATATCGGACTAAGCTTGCCTCGCTTTCCAAAACGAATCACTCCCCTGTTCGGGGAGATCTTCAGGAACACATGATCACCAGCCTTGAACTCCAAAGGAAGACGTTTAGCATCAGCCCAATGCTTGTACCGATCTTGAGCGATCCGAAGCTTGTCCCTGATATCTCGCACAACATCAACTTCTTCGACTATCATCTCTGGACCCAACAGCTCTCTATCACCAATGTCATACCAACTCAGCGAAGATCGACATTTCCTCCCGTAGTGAGCAGCAAATGGTGCCGTGCCAATGCTCGCCTGGTAGCTGTTGTTGTAGGCAAACTCCACTAGATGCAGATGATCCTCCCACGTACCCTTGAGATCCAACATGCAAGCTCTCAACATGTCCTCCAATATCTGGATAGTGTGCTCCAACTGTCCTTCTGTCTGTGGGTGATACGTAGTACTGAAGCTCAGACTGGTACCCAGATTCGTCTGCAAACTCTTCCAGAATTGAGACGTGAATCTCGTGTCCCGGTCGGAGAGGATACTCACGGGAACTCTATGTAATCGCATAATCTCCTGCACGATTATCAATCGCATCACGACGTATACTAAGAAGAAGTTATAAAGGTATAAGAAAGTTAATTACCTCCATATACTTCTTCGTAAGTATCTCCGTAGCTTGTCCCACTCGAAAAGGTATGAAATACGCAGACTTGGTTAATCAGTCAATGATAACCCAAATCGCGTCATTTTGCTTGGTGCTCTGAGGTAGTCCAGTTACGAAGTCCATGGTGATGTGCTGCCACTTTCACTCTGGAATCAGTAGGGGTTGAAGCAATCTGACAATGCGATGGTGTTCAGCCTTCACTTGCTGACACACAAGACATTTGGCGACTCTACGAGCTACGCTCCTCTTCATACCGTGCCACCAAAAATTCAGACAGAGATCCTTGTACATCTTGGTACTACCAAGATGAATGGAATGGGGAGAACTATGAGCTTCATTCATCAGCTCATCTCTGATATCGCCAGAAGGTACACAGATCCTACTGCCGTATCTCAAGGAACCATCCTCATGAATGATAAAGTCCATCCGAAGTCTAGCTTTAACTTGCTCTTGGATCTTCTGCAGTTTAGCATCTCCAGACTGTGTAGCTTTGATCCGATCCACTATCGTCGACTGAATCTGCATATTCATTAACGAAGATGTGACTCCAGGTAACATAACCTCTGTGCTCATCTCACGCAGATCATGTTATAACCTCCACTGAACTGTGAGAGTCATAACCGCTAGAAGTCTGCTCAAAGCGTCACGTACAACATTAACCTTCCCTAGATGATACTGGAGGTCGATGTCGTAATCAGCCATCAGCTCTAACCATCCACGCTGTCTCATATTTAACTCCTTCTGAGTAAAAATATATTTCAAACTTTTGTGATCAGTGAAAATTTTCACGTTCTCACTCAGTAAGAAATGTCTCCAAATCTTCAATGCAAAAATGACAGTAGCTAAATCCAAGTCGTGAGTCGGATAATTCTTCTCGTGAATCTTCAACTGTTGAGAAGCATATGCGACTACATGACCATGCTGGTGCAGGACACATCCAAGACCTTTGCCCAAGGCATCACAAAAGATCTCGAATCCTCCAGTTCTATCTGGAATAGCCAGAACTGGTGCAGATGTTAGCCTTGCTTTCAAAATCCCAAATGCCTGCTCGCAAGAGTCTGACCAAACATACTTGATGTCCTTCCTCGTCAGTCGAGTCATCGGCTCGGCTATCCTCGAGAAATCCTTGATGAATCAACGGTAGTAACCCGCCAATCCTAGGAAACTCCTGATGTCGGATGTCGTCCGAGGGGTGGGCCAATTTCTGACTGATGTAACCTTCTCTGGATCGACTGAGATACCTTCGCCTGATACCACATGTCCAAGAAATGCAATCCGATCCAACTAGAACTCGCACTTGCTGTACTTGGCATACAACTGATGAAGGCGAAGCGTCTCCAAAACCATCCGTAGATGCTCAGCATGCTCCTTCTCGCTCCTCGAGTAGACCAATATGTCATCAATGAATATCACTACAAATTTATCCAGATAATCGTAGAATATCATATTCATGAGATTCATGAATACTGCTGGAGCGTTGGTCACACCGAATGGCATGACAACGAACTCTAATGTCCGTACTTGGTCCAAAAAGCTATTTTGGACACATCGTCCCTCTTGACTTTCACCTGATGGTATCCGCTCCGGAGATCCAACTTTGAGAATACTCTCGATCCACCAAGCTGATCGAAGATATCGTCAATGCGGGGCAACGTGTACTTATTCTTCACAGTGACATTGTTCAGCTCCCGATAATCCACACACATCCTTCTCGATCCATCCTTCTTCTTGACCAGCAGTACATGTGCACCCCAGGGAGACATGCTGGGATGAATGAATCCTTTCTGCAACAGATCATCCAAATGTTTCCGTAGCTCTTAAAGTTCTGCTGAAGCCATACGGTAAGGTGCCTTCAAGATTGGCTGAGTATTCGGCATCGGGTCAATACTGAACTCCAAAGCTCGGTCAGGCGGCAATCCAGAAATGTCTTCCGAAAATACATCTTTGAAGTCTCGAACCACTGCAGGCTTCTCCGGTTCTACTTGCATAGACGCGAGGATCGTTTCGTTCGGCTGAGCCTGAAATCTGATAGGCTTGAGCGAACGAATATCACTGATGAATTCGAACACCGGATGGTCGGGAATTTCAAATACTACTTTCTTCTTATGACAGTCGATAGTAGCATAGAAAGTCCCTAACCAGTCCATGCCGAGAATAGCATCAAAGTAAGGTGTGTCCAAGACCATGAAGTCTGTATAAAGTTCATGTCCGTAAATCACTAAGGGACATGATTTGCATCTCAAGGTAACACTCACTATGCCACTTCCGGTAGTGATATTCCATCTCTTGGAAAGTGGGTATGTATGGATCGAGTGCTTAACTACAAACTTCTGGGATATAACACAAGGGAAGCTCCGGCATCAAATAAAGTAAGAGCCGGGTGGGAGGCCACTAAGATAACACCTAAGAAAAATAATAAACTTAGTAAGAAAACCTAACTAACAAGCATGAATATATGAGAAATGATAAATACTAGGTATAAAGGTTGCCTGTGATCACTTCCTCCTCAGTCTAAGCTTCCGCAGCTGTCATCGTGACCGCCTGGCGCTTCGGCTGATTTGCCTACTGATAGGCCCGGTTCTGTGGAATCAGAGGCGGTCCATGCTGCGCAGGCCTGGCTTCTCCTCGCTGAACAGGTGCAGACACTGCTCACTGAATAGGTCCAGGTACTCAAGTAGGTGTTCGATGCTCCTTGCCATGAGGGCAGCCTCTCGCAGCATGGGCAGGTGATCCGCAAATCAGATACTGGTTCAGCATCCTCCTGCAATCCTTCTTCTGGTGTCCAGTCCTGCCACAAAAGTAGCAAGTCATCTGCGATCGATCGGCAGGAGCAGATGGCCTCTTGAACGGTGTGGTTTGCAGAGGTCGGAAGTTTCCTCTAGGCACCATCCTAGGCGGCTCCATGGGACGCTTGACTCCTCCAGCTGAAGGTCCCACGGGGAGTCTCACCACAATCTCATGCTCACGTGTAAAATCCAGTACGTCCTAAAGTGTCGTCAGTCTCGCTGAGGTCATCGAGGCTTGGACCTTGGGATTCAGGCCTTTGCGAAACTGAAACGCACAGTCTTCAAGGTCTTCAACCGTGTGAGGTGCAAAATGGCTAAGCATGGTAAACTCAGCATCATACTCGTCCACGGTCCTATCTCCTTGGACCAAATTAGTGAAACGCTGCTGAAGCTCTCTTTTGACTGCTTTGGGAAAATATTTAGCATCGAACCTTTCCCGAAACATACCCCAAGAGATCGGTCTGATCAGACGTTTCTCCTCCGGTTGCCACCGGCTCATAGCATTGTCGATCAGCTGTAGTTTTGCTATATCAACCCATCCAGCCTGAGGGATACGTGCAGCACTCAGCTTATCTTCAGTCCCTTGAGCCCATTCATCAGCTCCTAGAGGCCCTTCTCTTCCAGAGAAGCTCTTAGGTTGCAACTCATGGAATTGTCTAACTCCTGGTTCAGCTTGAGGGGGTGGCGGTGGCGGTGGTGCAATCTGAGCAGGTTGTTTCCACTGCTAAATCAGCTGATGCTGGACGTCCAACATCCCCCTTATGACTCCGAGGAGTTTATTAACATCGGCACCTCCGTTAGCTGTAATACCATAACCATTCCCATTCCTGGTGTTGTGTCCTCCTTCCATGCTGAGACAAGACACTTGGTTAAATTTTGTGTACGGGATAAATCTAGACGTTTTGGGCCATTGATAGTATTTCCATTGTCCTGAAATTTCGCTAAATGCAAGACCTGCATGGGCCACCACAAAAACTTGTCATGCCTCGCTTCCCATTATACTTGGGAGCGAGGATGCGAGCGGGTCTGCATGGGCTGGAGCGATGAAGCTCAAACCCAATAAGCGTCTGTGAATAACACATTTCGCAGGATCTTGCATGCAATTCAGGGCAATAGAGTTACTATGAAAATAAAATCCAACATCCAGATAGAGTACACAATAATAAAAGGGCCCCAAGCATGTCCTACAACGATAGCGTTACAATATAAAATGGGTACACACCCTACAAACAATAGCGAGCGAAAAGAAACAAACAGTATCGGTGAAACTCAGCAACAAGTCCACGGTAGGGAGGACTTCAGGATCAGCAGAATCCTTGTCTAATGGATCAGACTGGTCAAGCAGCTCGTCCTCAAAGTACTCTGTCTCATGACCTGACATACATTTCAAATAACATAGAAATGTATGTCAGCAAGGGTCCTTAGCAAGGTTTTCAAAATCATTTTTATGGCAGTTAGAACATTTATAATGAAAAAAGTAATTACAAAGATTTACACTATTATGGCAGTTCAATTTTAAGTTAAAGCATGGCAGATCTAGTAAAAGTGAAAACGTAACAATTCTATTTAACAGTTACAACATGGCAGATTATTTAAAAGAAACTACAGCAGTTCCAAAAGTTAACATGTTCAATGTCTGTTCAATTATGTGTTTAAGTGTGTGTCTAGGGTTCACATCGTTAGACGGCTAGTAAGTGAATCTACCTTCAGGTGCCCCCGAAAGGTGACCCTTTTACTACCGGCTAGTGCCTGTGACCCAACCCCGCCCAAGTGTAATACTGGTGACGCCCCCATAACCTACACCTAGGTTCTACCTGGCGGTGTCACGATCGTCAGGCGTGGTATGGCCCCTAGGCTACGATTTCGGGCTCAATCCGCAAGCGGACGGTGTCGAGTTTTAGTATATAAGATATCGGATTCCACAGGGACGGTGATAGTGCCAATAGGTTCTCAGTGTATTTCTAAGTGTAGAAGTGAGATAGCTGTCGGGGTAACAGATTTGGGTTGGTTGTTGTTGTGATAATATCAATAAAGAGGGACTAGGGCTTTAGGTATCACCACTAGGATCGTTGGGGGTCGATGTTAGGATAGGATCCTTGCATTGCATTAGGGCTAGGGAATTAATCCCCCAATTCGTACCACTCTCGTGGGGTTAGAATTGATGGGTATTTCGGTGGCTCTCGTTGACGCAATGGCGGTAGCAGTCAATGTAGCGGTATAGTTCGTCGATGGATCCCCTCAAGACGCGAGCCAGGCATGGTCACGTGCCTTGATTGGATCCAACGATTTCCCTATTCGAATCCTTAGATACCCCTTAAGCACATCAATTCCACAGACCGTGGGCATGATCTCAGTACGGGTTATCTACGGATTCGGTAGGATCTACCGAAATACAACCCTAGATCCCCAATTTAACGTAGGGATCCAGATCTATATTTTCCCCCTAGAATCCTAGGGCTAACCCATCAACCCTAGAATAAATCTACTCACACATTGCAATAGCGGCAGACAAAAACATCAATTTCACAAAAGAAAACATTATAGCAATCGAGAGATTAGGGCTAAAAGACTTACAGCGAGAATAGATAAACAATAGCTGGAGAAAAATCCAAATTCCAATAGGCAAAAGCAGACAAGAACAAAAGCAATAATCTCCAGTATCAGATCCCAAAATTCTTCTTACAAAAATTAATCTCAGAAAATCCCCTACAAAAATCGCACAGAGCTCCCTCAAAAACTCGCTCAAAATTGCCTAATGGAAGTCTCCCTCAGTCGCTCCCAGATTGCCAGCTTCATTGCCCCCCCCCCCCCCCCCCCCCCCCCCCCCGAGATCACGCTCCTCGTGATCTTTCAAAAATTCCCAGAAATGCCCTTGGTGTTGCCGACCGAGTAGGTGACTCGGTCGAGCATTCGGCTGCTTGCTCAGTGGCTCGACCTGTGTAGACATCTGCTCGGCTGCATGGGAGAAATTGAAATCGCCCTATCCAGACCGAGTAGGATCTGCTCGGTCCGAGTAAGGCTCTACTCGGTCAGCTGCTCGGGCGCTACTCGGGCTGTGGAATCTGAGGCTACTCGACCGAGCAGATGAGCTACTCGGTCCGAGTCAGCCCGTATCCGTTTCTGCTATAAATGGAGCTACTCGGTCCGAGTAGCTGAGCTACTCGGTCCGAGTATGTCACGCCCCGCTTCTCATTCTACCGGGAGCGAGGACGCGAGCGGGTCCGCGATGTGCTTAAAACAAGGAGTACTTTTTTTCTTTTTATCTTTTTGAAATCTTTTCTTCCTCCTTGGCTTAAACACACTAAGCGTCTGTATAGAAATTGCAGATCCTTGCATGCAAATTTAAGAAGCAGCTCAAACAACATTATTACATATCCAGCATACAATAATTAAGATACATCTTAGGCCTAGTTTGGCCAATATAGACAGAGTACACAAATTACATTATTTTAGATATAAAGAAACAGTCGCGAAGGGGAACGACTGATCTTCAGCGGGTAGGTACTCAACGTGCTCGTCAAGCACTGGTTCGACTCTTGCAATAGTTAGGAATGGCAATATTGCGGGGCGGGTATTTAACTACCCAAGCTTGCCCCGCCCTGTCTGCGGGCCGGGGCGGGTCGGGTCTCGGGCCGGGGCGGGGCGGGTAATTTCTTACCAAAACCGGGTCGGGCCGGGTCGGGTCGGTCGGGTCAGGTCATCACTTCCATCCATATGAATCCCAAATAAAAGTTTTATTTGGGATTTGGGAGAATTGTGATTTATTGGTAATTTGGAATTGGGAATTGGCCTAATTGGAAGAACATTGGAACATAGTATGAGTTATATGATATGGAAAGACCGCATGGTTCGCATCAAAATCGTAATGTTTTTTAGAACCTCTATAGTTTATCGGGGCGGGCCGGGGTGGGGCGGGTTGCATACAAAGCCCAAGCTTGCCCCGACCCGTCTGCGGGCCGGGGCGGGGCGGGTCAAAATAGTGGCGGGTCGGGGCGGGCGGGTCGGGTCGGGCAGGTCAGTACTGCCATCCCTAGCAATAGTGTCTTCAAGGAACTCACTATCGATACCTGACGGACATTTCGTAAAACAACAAAGTGAAATGTCCGTCAGCGAGATTTACTCGGCAAGATAATCTCAAAACCAAAACGTTAGCCATTTTAAAGTAAATGAAGCTGAAAGGAAAAGTAATAAGTTTAAACTTTAAAAGAGTTAAAGACAAGCAATAAGTTTAAACTTTAAAAGAGTTAAAGCCAAGCAATAAGTTTAAACTTTAAAAGAGTTAAAGACAAGCAATAAGTTTAAACTTTAAAAGAGTAAAAGCAGTTACACATTTGCAACCTGCAACAATTTAATCATTTGATAGCCATTTGCAATACTATTTGCAACATGTAACAATTTCATTATTCAATGACAATTTGCAATACTATCAGCAACCTGTGACGATTTAGCATTTAATAATCACACTATATCAATCCTGTAGAAAAAGATGTTAGAACAATAATCAATAACCAGTCTATCCTAGTGATAAGTCCATGTCCAAGAGTACTAGAGATAACCAACATGCAGCCTGCGACGGGAGCAACTCCGAGGCTTACCCACCGTTCCGATATGGCAACGGTCAAGGTTCTAACTCCCGTAATGTGTTGGAGGTAATTTAGTATGGCGCATCCAGTCATTCTGTAACACTTGTGATCAAAGACTACCCCAATCCCAGGTCAAGTCAAGTGTTGGTCAAAAGGACGTGTACTATATGTTTATTATTGAAATTCCATCTTTCATTCTATATTGTTAAAGTTCCATCATCAATTCAGTCAATTTAGTCTCGATGTTTCAATAGTCCATACAACAGTTCACCAAAGTTCATGGCTTCACGACTTGATTCAGCAATTAAATGAAACCATGAAAATCACTTGAATTGATGAAAGAACGAGTAAGTTATGATTTTAACTACGTAAAAGAGTTTAAATTAGCTTAAAATATTTTCTAAGACTAGTAATTATTTTTCAAGATTTTTTAAATACTTTTTAACAATTTTAGACAATTTAAAATAGCCAAAAACAATTTTAAAATCAAGAAACCATTTTAAAAATGAATGTTCAAGGAATTGTTTCGAGCAAACTGTACATCAGAATTCTTCAAACAAGATGTCAAAATAGTCGTATTCACTAGTACTACGACATATATTTTTATCGTACTTCAGTGTACGTAAAAATCACAAACTACGAATTTTAAAAGGAATTTTAAGACAAGAAGTTATTATTACTACACATGTTCAAAGATTTATTCCGGACAACTCATATATCAGAATCTTTCAAACAAGATGTCAAAATGATCATATTTACAAGTACCATAACATATATTTTTATCGTATGTTAGTGTAAGTAAACATTTCAAGCTACGAATTTTAAAAGGATTTTAACCTATTTAAGTTTTGCCTTTAAAAATTCACTGTGAGAAATATACTTGCCTTATGGCGATGAAACCAACGCCAATGGATTCGTTTCGATGTTTCTGATTTTCTGGGACTAGTACCGCCATTTTCAGAGGCCTGTAGGATTTAATATCAATTTAAATCCAATAATATCACATTATAAATATTCGCAAATACTAAAATACGTTTATATAGACGTATCAAATACGTTTCACCGTTTTTCCTCCCTCTCACCTATCTCTCCCACCTTCGACGTGATGAATGAGCAACGGAGAGTTCGGGAAGTCGACGGTGGGCGCTTGGAGAGGAGGGGCTCAAGGCGGTGCTGTGTGATCACTCCGTATTTTACACCTTTTTTCTGCATGTTTGCATGCCATTTAGATCGCTCAAATCGTGTTTTTCACGTTTATTCGACAATATTGCGATGCTTTTCACGATTTGTTGTTTTTGTCTAATTTTAGGAGATTTGGAGCGATTGGAGTGATTCTGAGATGCACCCACTCCAGAGTGTCACCGACGACTCTCTTGAGGGGTATTCTGCGATTGGAGAGGAGTGGAAGAGGAAAGAACGTCGTAGGAGCGACGAGGAGGCGAAAAAATGAAGTTTGTGCACTTTGAGCATTTCACTCGGCCGAGTGAAGGAGTCACTCGGCCGACCATCGGAAGCCCGCTCGGCCGGCCAGATCAGACACGCAACAGAGCTATATCAGCGTGCACTCGGCCGAGTATCGCCATGTCACTCGACCGAACCACGGATACCCACTCGCCCGAGTGGCATCAAGACGGCGGCAGTAAAAATCCCAGACTTACTGTTTTTATACAGACAATTTCCGAGTCGCGGTCCGCCCGAGTGCCAATCGACGTCCGCCCGAGTGATAATCGACGTCCGCCCGAGTGACAAAGGACGTCCGCCCGAGTGACTAAAGGCCGTCCGCCCGAGTGACCTCCGAGGAGTCGACCCCCGAGACCCCCAACTCTCTGTTTCTGTACAGGGTTCGTCACTCGGCCGAGTGACATTTGTCACTCGGCTGAGTGAGCCGCGCTACCTGTAGCGTAAACTGCGATTTTGAGGCTGCGCAGGGGCATTTTTGTCAGGGTTTTTTGGGCGATTTTGGGGGGTATTTAACCCCAGTTTTTAACCTAGTTTAGAGAGCCTTTTTCAGAACTTTGGCAGCCTTTTTAGATTAACTTTTTAGGGATTAGATTTAGCTTTTAGAGAGGAGAGAAAAGTGAGATTTTGTTGGATGCTATCTTGTTCTTCATTGGTTTGTCTCTCTTTCTCTCAAAAACTCCATTTTTATTGATATTTTGAATATAGCAATGAATTCTATTGATTTTGATTGTGAATTTCTATTGAATTTGATTATGAATTGTGAGTAGTTCATCGTCTTAGGGCGTAGGGATGAACCCTACGAGCCCAATTTTGGATTTGTGATGAATTGGTGAAACTATTGCCAGGATTGATTAGGGTTAGTTTGGGATTTCTATAATACGAATAGCTAGTGATTCATATCGATTGGGGTTTGCAAGAGATTGGATCCCAATTCGATAGGGTTGCGATTGAATTTCTCCGGAATCGGTTTGCAAGAGATTGGACCGAAACTAGGGTTTTCGATTGCAATTCTATACCAATACCCGTTTGCAAGAGATTGGACGGGTAGGAACTATCCCGACCTAGGTCGTAGCTCGAGTTTGCACGAGAGTGGGCTCGAGATACGATTGAACGATGATGTTGTTCTTCACGCTAGCTTGCCTAGGTTAGGGTTTGCAAGAGATTGGACCCTACCCTAGGTTGGCTATAGACCGACAATAGCGCGAGAGCGTGAGCTTGGTTCCACATCTAGTTGCAACTAGTTCACCCAAGCTTCAAGTCTAGCAATTGTGAAACCTACGAGTCACAATGATGAGATACGGCAAGTAGCGGGGACTCCCTATCCCCTAAGCGTCTTTATTAATTTGTTATTCCTTTATTACATTTGAACGACTGTGACCGTATATTTGCGAACATTTCTCGACTTTTCCTATAGCCAGGTGACTAAAGAAGACACTGTTATTAAGCCTCCCTGTGTTCGATACCCGCTCGCCGCTACACCGTGCGCTTGCGGTAAGACTACAGTGTCGCCGCTCCGGGACGTGTATCCGGGGCGCGACCAAGTTTTTTGGCGTCGTTGCCGGGGAGCGCAATAGTGTTTGATTCTATATACCTAGATATTTTTTTATCATTTCTATTTTTATTTTACCCTTCCTTTGTGCTAACTATTTCTTTGAAACTCTTTTCTCCCTTGCATGTACACGAGATCCTCGGCGAACCCCGAAGAAATACTATACGATCCGGAGATCGAGCGTACGTTGAGGAGGATCCGAGCGGATAGGAGACTTGATACGGGAGGGAATTTTATGACCGAACCTGAGACACCCGAAGGCTTGGCGGATTGAATGGCGAGGATCATTTCCATAAGAGATAGGCTTCGGCCTAAGACTTGCTCTACGACCTCGTCCATAGCTATGCCGGAGTTGGCGGCCGACAAAAAT